>CM035414.1:178353930-178863261 GCA_020310875.1 Ceratopteris richardii
ATGACACTCTACTACTTCCATGAATGTCACTATACTATGACACTCCTCTACTACTTCCAGGAATATCATGTACTACGACACTCCTCTACTATGAATGTCACTATACTATGACACTCCTCTACTACTTCCAGGAATATCATGTACTACGACACTCCTCTACTACTTCCATGAATATCACTTTACTATGACACTCTACTACTTCCACGAATACCTGTACTATACTACGACACTGTACTGCTTCAATGAATATCACTATACTACGACCCTCTTACTACTTCGATGCATATTATTGTACTACGACACTCTACTACTTCCCTGAATATCACTATACTACTTCCATGAATGTCACTCTACTACTTCCATGAATATCACTGTACTATGACACTACTACTACTTCCATGAATATCAGTGTACTACTTCCATGAATATCAGTGTACTACTTCCATGTTCAAAACCTTGCTCTATGTTCTCTCAACGGCTAGGGTTTTTTATTTGGTTCAGATGTCGGGAGAGAGAAGACAGTGGGCACGAAGATATTTAAGGGTCTCGGAACAATGGGTGAAGAGATTAGGATAATAATTTGGGGTTTCGAAGCATATAGCACAGAGAGAGAGAGATAGAGAGAGAGAAAGAGAGAGGAATATTTCCATCGACTGCCTATTGCCACTATGCCACGTAATGTAAAATCTCCTAACGTTCAAAGGCTACATAAGCTATGATGTCAGCTTCTGTTTTGTATCATCTTTGGAGTTTGATGCAAGTATATTGCGTAGTGCTATTTTGGGATGAGAGACTTTCCTTCAATTTAGGAAAGAAGGTGTAGACAGAGGGATGAGCATACCATGAGCATACCATAGTATGTTGACTTCTAAAGCTTCCATTCTGATTTGGCCATCCTTTCAACTTCACATGAACTTCGGTCACCGAGCAAACTATCTCTATTTTTTAATTTGTTTTCATCAAAAATTTACAAAACTACACACTATGCATAGTTCTACCCTTCATATGGATAAAATTTGGCTCTAAAATCATTATATGCATGAAGATAATGTTGCATGAACTTTTGTCAAGTTCAAGAACCTTTATGGCCCATTGCCATCTTAAAAGGGTGGTAAGACCTTTTCTATACTCATATTTTTACCCCATCTTCTCTTATGACACAAGACCAAGAATAAGGCTATCCCCAGGACAAAGCTATTGTATGAAGAAAGGACATCGCTCCAAACAATCAAGAGAATTCTATCAATTCAAGATACGTGAAGAAGATTCCATCAATGGATACAAGGGGACAACAACACAATGGTGGAAAATACAAATGGATCATTAGCACTACCTACCCCATGTTTTATACATTTATATGTATAGGGATCCAATATGTCCCTAGACCCCTAAAACGACTTGGCGTCCATTGAAAACACCCATACTCATGGGGAGTTGGTCCTATGGGACACCGATCCCTTGGAGGTGGGTGCCCGCTTAGTCCCAAGCTCCTAGGCTCCGAGGTGAGCCCGTCTTTGCTCTCTACGACTGGGAGGTGAGTCTGATGTCCACCCTTCTTTTCTTTGGGAATATGGCTTGTGTGTTGATGTGTCCAATAGGGAGGATGCTAGAGGATTTAGGATTTCATGCAAAGAGGGAGATGGCAAACACAACCATTGAGGGCTTATTGATCCCTTGCTAGACGTGCATCAATTGTAACCTTATATAATCATAGGATGTCCCTATATGTAGGAAATCTTCAATAGAAAAAGCTCACACCACTCACAACTATAGAGGAATAACTCCAATTGTAATTGTGGTGGCTGATCTGAGTATTCAAAGTATCCTTCCAAAAATAGAAGGTTTTGTGAACTAGTCAAAGTTCAAATCTATCCGTTCTGTACCAAGTGATTCTCCTTGATGCTTCAAAGTACTAGGTGAGTTTTAGTGCACTAATCACAAGCATATGAGGTCTATTTGATATATCCAAAGAGTTAGGGCATGTCCTATGTTGTTTTGTTGGACCACCTTCATCATCTTGCGATCCAAAGTTTTCACCTTGCCAAGCTTCTCCAACTTCTTTCAAATGTATCGCTATATGTGGATCCCAATTGGATATCATTGTATCCCATATCCTGTTTTAGTGCACTAATCACAAGCATATGAGGTCTATTTGATATATCCAAAGAGCTAGGGCAGGTCCTATGCTATTTTGTTGGACCAACTTCATCATCTTGCAATTCAAAGTTTCAACCTCTCCAAGCTTCTCCGACTTCTTGAAAATGTATCCCTATATGTGGATCAAAATTGGATATCATTGTATCCCATATCCTCTTATATTCCCTTTGCATCATAGTTACTATGTATTTATGTGAATTGGGATGCTAGGGAATTTTCAACTTCTTGACAAGAGCATAGTTTATAAAGTTATGTGTGGCAAAGTCATCTATCATGACCCTCACCCTCATCCTGTAAACACTACCATGAAGTTTAACTAGGCCATATAGTCCAAACTAAGGTGACCACCATGATTGTGTCAAAAAACAGGTTTGCTTTGTATCCTCATGCATCAAGTCCACCTCCTTGACGTTAGAACTACCATGTCTTGGAAGACTCTACACTAGGTGGACCACCTTTTTGCCATTATCGAGGTCCATATTGGTCCCTACTCCTCCCTTCTTTTTCTAAACACTTTGTTTTTTTCTCATAACTACTTTCTTCCTAAACTTAGTTGTACTAATAGGTTTGTGGGGTTCATCTATCTCCATAGGAGTTTCTTGAGGATGGCTATGGTCCTCATAGATGCGAGCATAATTTTATCACCTCCTCAAAGGTCTTAGGTGTGTTTCTTCTCACCTCTCTGTTAATGGCTTTATCTAATACCCTTACATCAATAATTCATTACCTCCAGCATATGACAAATCTTTGTAAGTCTTCCATAAGAAGTGGTGTGGTGGAAAAGTGGCTATGGCACATGCCTCTCATAACACCCACCACGGTTCAAATCCGTTTCTAAGCACCATTGGTAGTGCGAAGTAAATCAACAGACATTGTTTTTGAAAAAGCGTGAATGGCCTAAAACTATGATAGAGCTTTTGTATGGAATGCCATTTTTGGCGATAGTTTTTTAATAGCTATTCATGGAAATAGCTTTTGTTTTAGTTGATTTTCATAAGACGCAAAACTATATTAGAACAACCTTGGTTCATATCAAGTCATCATCTCAAGCTTTAAGGCCCTAGCATTGGAGGTCAAGATCTCTACAAGGAGGTCTATACTCTTGGAGGAGATCTTAAATTTGATCAAGGATGATGTCCTCTACTTGAAGAAAGTGTTCTCACACACTTGGAGGAGTTGTGCTCTACATCTAGAGACATCTAGAGGAGTTCATGGTAGCAACATACTGTGAGTAACAAGTCCGCATCATTCCCCACTTGTTCATTCACTAGTTTCTGATTTAGATAGTTAAAGTTTGAGCTACATTTTTTGTTACTTCAAGATGAAGATCAACAAAAGAGTATGGAAGAGAATGATGAAGCAATGTTATCATTGTCAAAGGGAAAGACAAAGAAGGAGAATAAGATTCACCAATCTGAGAAGAAAAGGAAGTCTTCTAATTCTAAGTCTACCAATCTTTCTCCTAATGCTTCCTCTACACCCCAAGAAATGTCTTTGACTACATCTCATTCAAAGAAACGAGTATGCCATTACTGGAAGAAACCAGATCATTACATAGCAAAATGCAAAACAAGGATTTTTATTGAGAAAAAAAAAGCATCAAGTAATAGTGCTAAAGTTGACCCAAAACCTAAGTCTGCAAATGTAGATTCATATGCATGTGTTAGTATTGAGAAAGTAGCTTTTGATCAAGCAGCATTAACTACAAGCTCAGATAATCCTTTGATTTTTTATTCTGGAGCTACTAGGCATATGATAGGTTGCACAAAGGTATTTTCTTCTCTTTCTAACCCTCGAGGTAGAAGAGTGACCATTGGAGATGGTCATCAAATTTTGGATGTTCTAGCTGTTTGAGAAGTAAACCTGAAGTCTAGAGCAGGTAGAAATTTCACAATTTCCAATGTTCTTTATGTTCCAGCCATGTAGAAGAATTTGCTCTCTATCTCTACTTTCTTGTCAAATGGTTATAAAGTTATTTTTAAGAAAGCTCCATGTCAGATCCTCTCACCTAATGAGGAGCATTGTCTACTTCAAGTTGAAAATAGAAGTGCCATATTTGTATTATCCAAAATTAGTCATGCTAATGTTGTTAGGTCTAGTATACCTATGGAGACCATGAAGTAATGGCATGCTAGATTTGATCATATCAGTTACACAACTCTCACGCACATCAAAGATCAAGGTATGGTGGAGAGTTTGCCTAGTTTTGCTTTACCAAATGATGCAAAGTCATGTTAAGGATATCTTGGAGGAAAGCTTCACAAACTACCTTTCAAGAAGCATTTACACCATGGCTACAAGGAAGTTGTAGATCATACATTCAGATATGATTGGTTCCATGAGAACATATTCTATACAAGGTTTCAGGTACTTGGTTACATGTATTGATGATTTCTCAAGATATTCATGGATTTATAGTTTTAAAATGAAGTCATAGGCTTTTTTTCAAGAAGTACTTAGCTATGGTTAAAAATGAAAGTAAATCAAAGATCTAGATTTTGAGAAGTGATAGAGGAGGAGAGTACATATCTAAAGACTTTAAGTCTTTTCTTAAAGACAAAGGTATCTCTCATCAACTCACTATTGCCTACATGCCAGAATAGAATAGTGTTGCAAAGATAAAGAATAGGATACTTGATAAGATGATGCATAGTATGATGTCATCCAAATAGATTTCTCCTAAGCTTTGGTTTGATGTAGTATATACAACTAATCATAGTCTAAATAGGTCTTCCACAAAATCTTTAAAAGTCATCACACCTTATGAAGTTTATTATGGAAAGAAACCCAATGTGAGTTATTTCAAAGTTTTTGGTTCCCCAACTTATGTTCACATTGAAAAGAAGGATTGTGGTAAGCTTGATGTAAAATTCATTAAATCCATCTTTATTAATTATCTTGATAGAGACACATGAGAGCTTAGGGAGTTTCCCATTACTACTAAGTACCTTCGGGGATTCCAATGAGCTTGGGACATTGGCTAGCTGGCCCTTGTCCCTCACACACATGGACTGATCCCTATGGACCAAAGTCATGATTGCTATGGATCAATGTCTAACAGTCTCTCCCCTTCTAAAGATCATTGTCCTCAATAACCAATGGGGGAAAGTACTTGCAAACCAGAGCTTCTAATTCCCAAGTAGAATTAGTAAAAGGTAATCATCTCCAAGCTAATAGATACTCGTGGATGACACCATTTCTCAATTGCTTTTGTCTCCAATCTAGTATCCTATCTCGAGAATGATCTGTGTTATCACTTTCTTTCAAAGAAACAATACCTTCTATTAGATTATCCTCCCTAGAAATATACTTGCGAAGTTTACTGACATGAAACACTGGATGCACTTTGCAATCTGGAGGAAGTTCTAATCGGTATGCAACTTCACTTAACTTTTTAACTATTTTCCAAGGTCCACAAAACCTTGGTGAAAGCTTACTACATTTCTTGTGGAGAGTGAAGTAGATCTAGCTCTACCTAAAGAAAGACTTTGTCTCCTTCCTAAAAAGATCTTGGAGATCTCTTCCTATCAGCATACTCTTTAGCCCTATCAACAACTTGCTCCATCTTTGCTTTAGCTATCTCGAAATTTGCTTGGAGGATTGCTAAGAACTCTAGAGCACTAGGACATTTCTTTGGCATGCCTATGGTACTAGGCACATTGGGATTCATGACATAGTTCATCTCAAAATTTTTTGGCATGCCTATGGTACTGAGAGGATTGGGATTCATGCCATAGTTCATCTCAAAAGGAGACATCTGTCACATTGTGAGGCCTATTATTATAAGCAAACTCAACTAGTGGAATATAACTATCCCAATGTCTCTCTCTCTCTCAGAAACATATGCCCTCAACATGTCCTAGAATCTAGTTGACTCTCTTGGTTTCATCATATGTATGAGGATGATCACCTCTGCTCAACTTTAATGACACCTTCAGTTTGTCAAATACAAACTTCTAGAAGTGTCTTGTGAATCTGACATCCCTATCTAAATGTAAAGCTCATCCTGTGCTCTTGATTCTCACAATGGCAAAAAGTGCTTGCAAAGAGTCACAACATGACTTATATACATGTGCCCTGGAATTGATCTTTTCACACATGAGACCGGCACTTTATTGACTAAAAAGACTAATTCCCTAATAATTTACAAGGGTGATAATATAAATCTCTATGGGTATGCATCTAGAGGACTCCTCTAGTGCATTTACATCAGAAAATATATTACAAGATGACTATGGTACAAAAATAAAGTGTCTAAATCAGAAAAATTTTGGGGCCCTTCTTTTCCTCTGCATCTTTGCTCTTCTTTGCTCTACAACACTCTCCCCCTCTTTGTCTCTAATGTCCCTTGACAGGCTTTGCTTCTTATCTCTAGTTCTGTGCTCCTAGTCGATCTGGTTCTTTATTAACTGATAGCCTCTTTATAATTGACCACTGCTAGCTTCTACGAAACACATAATGATATAATTTTACCATTGGTCAAGAAACTGATCACAAATCCGGAAGCTCTTGCATTGGTTTTGTCCTCTTTTTTTCTTTCCACAAGATGCAACGTATGGAGATGGAACACCTCAGATTTGTAGTCTAGCTCACCAATAACCTCTTTAAATCTGGGTTTTTGTGTTGAGTCGGGCTGCCATGCATGCAACCAGTGGAAGGTATCAAGGTCTAGATCTTCAGCCTTCGATCTGGACCTCCCGAAGATTAAGAGGTTGAAGCACCTTCCTGGGGCTCTGGATCTACCGGATATCTTCTTGCAATTCTTCATGGATAATTGTTGGCCTTATCCATCCTTGCCTATTGTGTACTTCCCACTGTTATAGCTCAATGACGAGTAGCACCTCCTTTAATGTCAATCTGGGAAGATGTGAGGATGGTATGAAGACCTCGAACAAGTGATGGCACAAGTGTGTGAGTGAGAAGCACACAAACATGCACACACATACACACACACGTGCACACAAGGCAAAAACAAAGAGAGAGACAATGGAGTTCTTTTAGATTACTCAAAAGTGCTCTTACAAGTTCAAATCTATTACAAGATAACCTCAGAAATGAGCTCTCTTGCTCTATTTATAGTTTTTTACTAGCTTTTGGCCCTGTCGAGACCTAGTGTCCGGCCTAGTTAAAAATTAGGTTCCAGGGCCTATTTGAGGGCTCAAACAGAGTCTAAAAAATATGAAAATTGATAGGTAGGTACTTCTAAAGATCCTCAAGCTGAAGGACTCCATGGCTTGCACAAAATGGAGCTACAAAAATATGAAATTGTATTTACAATGATTGTTAGTGATGAGAATCACTATTATAAAGATGTTGATTTAGAAAAATTTGAAGGGCCTATCTGCCAGCTCTGCGTCGACTGCTCTGTCTACTTAGTCCTTCGCTTTGCTCTGACTCTCTCCGCTGGCTTCCTTGTCTCATCAGTCCTTGGGTGCCCTGACTACTAACAACACCCCCCCCCTCTCTCGCATCTTTCGTCCCTCGCAGACCCCTGTTGGTCAGAGTGTTGTATGTAATATTCCACAACATGAGTGGCAAGCTAATGTTCTTGGATGCGTAGTCCTCTGGCCAAGTCTGTCATCATGTGATCCCAATTAATTGGTCCTGGGATGTCCGAATGTGGCAAACGTAACTGATATGCATGGATAGCTTGTTCTACTGCGAATAGATGTAGCCAATGTGTTGGTCTGGGAATGAAAATTTCCGAGTGATATTCCCAAAACCCTACAGAGAACAGTTCTTCAAAGGTATGCTTGAAGCATGCAGGTAAATACTTTATTCGTGCATGCCAGGGAAAGATTATGTTGACCGAGGGAGTCTGGCTCATATCGTAGACTAAATCCTTATTACCTTGAGAGAATCCGGGGGCAGAGATGTATGGAGCCTGTACGTTCCGAAAGGTTTTGAAGAAAATTGTCATGAGCTCAAATATTTTCAAACACATTTTTGCAGCTATGTTAGGTACATTCTTTAGACGCATAGACCAGTGTCGAATTGTGGATATCATGTATGCTACGGTCGGGGTCCCTTGAGGTGGAGCAAAATATGGATACTTGACACATGCTAAGCATTCCTTATTGTTGCGTACCTTGATTGCAAAATCTTGCCATGATCTGCGACGGACCATTGGGCAATAACATGGATTATACTTGATATACAGTGGCATGGTTGCCCAAGTGCTCATCATCTCAGGGTAATCAATTAGTAATCGTGCATGCGAATTAGGTTGGAAAATCGATCCCACACGTGCATCTTTTGGTAAGTCCTTCAACTGAAATTGAGTGGCAAAGGTGGGATCCTTCCCTGTATGCCTTTTAACTTCCACATTATAATCATGTAGCAAGACATAGTAAGGCATGTATTGCGGCTCTGATGTTGTGATTAATCGTTGATGGGATAGGTGCTGAAAGTAAGAAAATCGAAGAACAGTTTCTTCCAGATTTGTGAGGGATTGGATTTGCACAAAGACACGATCATCATGTGTGTTTCCCACTTTCTCAACCCTTTTGACCCAATTCCGGACTCCAATTTCTAAAGCTGTCATCCACTACTATATCAGGTTCTGGTTCTTCAGCTGGGGAGGGTGGCCTTTCATATGGTAAGAGACGTGCTTGGAGTTCTGCCAATTGCTTTCGGAGGGTCTCTACTTCTTCTATAGAGTGTTGCAAGATTACCGTCTCCTATTGAGCTGTGGGGGCACTAGCTATCTGCTTCTTTAGGTCAGCACATTTAGCCTCTAACTTTTAAAATGACTCCAAATTATTTGCATGCTCCTCGAGTAAGACGCGAATATCTTCTGATGGGACTGCTCTATGCTTGGTAGGGCTAATGGCCTCTCCTCCGATTCCTTCCATAGCTGCTGCAAAATTCTCTTGGTTTTGTTGCTGAAGCTGCTTGTTCTCTTCTAATGTTGCTGCCATATGCTTCCTTAATCGCCCAAGATTGCGTCTGAGTGTAGCGTTGGATATCATTTGCGCCTGCAACACACTCTCTAGTTCCTTGACTGCTTTATCATCCACCATCAATATCTTTGATTCCAATTCCGTGTGAGCTTGATGTAAAGTGGTACGTTCTGCTAGGAGCGTTTGATAATCAACTTCTGTTGACTCTAGCCTGTAGGCGCTGAGATTCTGCTTGGAGGGCAGTGGTACATTCTTCCAATTGATGGTATTCTTGTTGTAGTTGATGTGCACACTGAAGTAATGTATTAAATGTGCTATTTACATCATGAGATGCAAGAGGGAAAGTTTGGAATGCAAGGGAGGCGGGAATGGGAAGGGAGGTAGTGAATGTTGTGTCTCCCAATGAGATGGTGAGTGGTGAGGTGGGGGGGTAGGGGAGGGGGAGATGATGGAATTGTGGGGAGAGGTTCTGTGGTTGGTGAAATGTCCATTGGGTCAGACAGAGTGGTGTGTGCAGGGGGCTACCATGTAAGTTGGTATGGTAGGTGAAGTGAGTGTGGTGTTTGTGTACATTGATGTTGTTGTGAGCATCTGGGGACTATGCCTCTGAGACACTGGAGGGCGGATGTACGGTTCCATGAAAGACGGGTATGGGGGTGGGGCGATTGGGTTGGGTGAGGTGTAGGGGACAGATGGGAAGTATGGATTATGGGATGAGGGTACCTGTAGTGTGGGATAAGCTGGGAAACAAAGGATGCCATCCGTGGGTGGAGGGGTTCCAACCATACTCAGAATTATGGGGTGGCCAACTATGGGCTCGGAGAACAACAAATGTAACGTGTATAGGGGATTGGTGATGGACGATAAAAGGGTGTCCTGTGAGGTTGGCTCTTGAAGGGGGAAGAATGTGGATGAGGTTGGGTTGTAAGTGAAGGTAGATGTGATGACTGTAGTTTCTTCCATGGTAGGAGGTGGTGGTGGGGGTGGAGAAGGTGGGGATGGGGGGTGCTGGCGTGAGATGGGTGATGTCTGAAGAAAGGTTTCAGCAGAGAGGTCAATGGTGGTGGTGGGGGTAGCTGTGTTTTCGATAGTTACTTCTGATTCTGTGATAGGTATTCTGATAGTCTTACTTGCTAGTGGTAATGTGTGGACTCTCCGTTTGTCATACCTCACGGACTGGCAGACTGCTTTGTGGATAGCTTCCAAAACTCCTAACGATTCTGACACTAAGTTGAGCGTGTTAATAAAATTTTGATCCACTCCGTTGTTTGCTAGCATTTCTTGCATCAGGGCTTGGCCTGATGCAAGGGAGAGTTGATGCCTTTCTTGCACTGCTTTGATCGTATCGTATAACCTTTGTAGTTGAGTTGTGTATGCAGGTGCTCCTACCAGTTCTGGCACTTCTTGTTGCTCATCTTGATGTCCGTGGTCATATTCCTCCTCATCTTCCTCATGTTTTTCATCTTCGTTGTCCTCTTCATCCATTTCAACTATGGTAACAGGTACTTGGGAGGTTGTTGCCTACGGTTGAACATTCTCGACTTGTTGTTCCTCTTCTGCCTCAAGATCTACGTCTCTTAACAATTGTTCAAAGTCTTCATTCGTGAGTTCTTCCAAGGGTGTGCCACGAGGAAATTCAAGATCGGTTGGGACGGGAGGAAATATCAAATTAGGGCCATCGGTGCTACATCTTGGAAGTCATAGTGTGAATGGCCGAACTCTTCGGGGTGGTGGGGTAACATCCAGTGTTAGGGTGGCTCGACGTGGTTGAGCACAAGGTATTTGGAGAGTTCCTCTCACCTTCTTGGAAGGGGGTCCAGTGGATGTCCGGCCTCTAAAGTGCTGTACTTGATTCTACATCAGTGCTCGTTGAATAGGGATGTCATAAGCCAAACACCTATAAATTATTCTAGTTAGAGCACATCCATATAAAACATGCTTCCGTGGCCATCGTTTGTGAGCTAGGTGTATCTAATCAATTATCCAATGGGGTAAGTTGATGGTGAGGTTCTATGTGTCTGCCAGATACAAGCTAAACCATATCTTCTTGGGTGGCATGTTGAATCTATCTTGGGCACGAAAAGCAAAGTGTTGCATGCACATTCGCAAATGTATTGCAATATTGGGCGTCATGGCCACCATGTCGTTGAGCTTGGTGAGGCTTCGATTCTTCATGTAATCAGGCACTAGGGTCTCCTTCTCTGTTGGAATATGCATTCCACACATATCTAGGGCCTCTCTCACTAAGTTGTTTGAGAGCCTAAACCTTTTGAGCTCATTTCCCTTTGTTAGAGATGGGAGCACAAATCAGCTTGCACCTTTTGGATTCTTGCTTGGAGTCAAGGTATTGATGAGATAGTAGCATCGCATGAAATCAGGCTTTGGGAGCGAGGCACTGAAGTATGCATCCAATCCTGCCTTCTCCCATACCGGACGTAGACCTGCATTTTGTAACTTTTCAAATTCCCTTGTAAAGAAGTGGTATTTACCTTGCTTCCCATTGAAGTCCAACTCAGACTCCCATAGGTATGCTCCCTCTCCCAAGGGTCCTACAACTTTATTAAACTAGTGGGAAGCTTTTCCTACAGGCATGGTATGGCCACTTGGGGAGTCCGGTATGGGTATGATTTGGATGGCCTGCAACTCTTCTAGTCTTTCACTTGTCTCAGGCAGAATGGGTAAAATTTCTAAATCCACCACTTGCTGGCTCATTCCTGCTTGAGAACTTGTTCTTGCAGCCTCAGCCATGTTGAAGGAATCGCTGTCGATTCTCTGAGAATATATGAATAAATGTTAACATTGCAATGGACAAAAAATGACACTGTGTCCCCGTTACAACATTAACTTGATGAATTGTGATGTAGTTAGTTAGTTAGTTAGTGCTCGCGTGGATGTGAGTGTGAAGTGTGGTTAGCTGATACTGAATACCTATGAGCTAATTGGGGGGTCGTGTGCAGTGTGGATGAAGTTAGTAAGTGGAAGTGGCTTGACAAATGGGTCACGTGGTTTATTACAAGGTTTGGGTTGCCAAACATAATGGATGGCACTCTGTTTTGAGTTTTTGGAGACTCTAAAGGGCTTGATCAGAATGTCAACTTGGAAATGAGGCTTTTTAGGGACCCATTTACTAGTGATTCTATTCATGCTCATGGGTGAATATGTGTTCGTGTGTGATGTATAAGAGTGGGTATCAGCTGCTCGAGTGAGTGAACCATGTTGCATAGAGTGTGGTCTCTGTGTATCTATTTGAGCCCGCAAGCAAGCCTTAGGCACCCAAATTTGTCTTGATTGTGGGCTAGCCTTCATCGACTTCTTGGGTACCCAGATAGACTTCACTTTAACAGAAGAATGTTTGGAAGACTTCTTATTAGTGTCGTGTCATTGATCACTAATAGGAAGTTGAGCCAGTTGTTGTGGCTTGACAGCAATAGGATGCTCGTCTTTTTGCACCCACATTTGTTTTGGTGGTTGGGACACCTTGCTTCGTACTTTCTTTTGACTTCGAGCATAAATCGTCTGCTTCTTCTGCATTTGATCCGCCTTTGGTTGCTGCATCCTTGTGGCTTTTGGAAAACAAGGGGGTTCCATCGTATCCTTGACTTCTTTGTTGAGATACTCATCCATCTGCATCACATAGTTTTGGACAAGAATAGCATGGTCATCTTCATGTGTACTCCTGGAGGGACCAGGAGTGTGTGCCTTTCCTAGTTCCTTGAGTGCTCCATTGTCTAACTCAATTGTAATTCGACTCTGATTTACCCATACCTGAAGAATTCCACTTCTTAGGTTTAAGTTGACTGCATGATCATAGATCCAGTCTTGACCCAAGACAAGAGGCTCAGTGAGATCCTCATCTTGACACACTAGTACTTTAGCTGTCAGTAAAACATCTTGAATGTAGAGGGGAAGTTCCACCTCGCCCATGCAAGGGGTTTCCACGCCTCCCAATCCTATGAGATATGCTTCCACAGGATTGACATTTAAGTTCAATTCTTGACAGTGAGAAAGTTTAACAGCACTACTAGTTGCACCTGAGTCAATCAAGGCCCTTACAGTCCTTGCACTCTTTCCTTGTCCTATCTCTAAGGTCACAAAAGGATGTTGGTCAACTATTCTATTTGAGACTTCACATATAGCCATATGATATCCAGGGTCCGCATAGTCACTTGTTCTAAGCTGATCTCTACCCTGGCTTCTCAACTTCATCCTTCAGATTCGCTCCAATGCTTCTGCCTATGCTTCTTCTCGAATTCACTTTTCCTCTTCTTTACGTTTCTTCGCCGTATTGAGTCGATTTAACATCTCCTCTGTGAGACGTTCTTGATATAATTTGACTCTGCATCTAGTGATGTAACTAGGGAGGACATCACCTTCTAGTGTAGCTAGCTGAACTGCTCCACTCGTTGAGATCCTATTAGTGATCATAGGTCCATAGCCACGCTTTTCTAGCTTTCTTGCATGTTGTTTCAGGGTATACACCAAAACTAAGTCTCCGGCCTTCAATACTTTATCCTTAACATTGGCATCAAAGTACGCTTTCTATCATTTCTTAGCTGCATATATCCTTGTAGCAACCCTCAGTCTTGTTTCTCCTAACCGTTCAAGGTCAAAGATTCTAGAGGAGAGTTCATGACCCATCCAATCATGCTCATGTGCTACTCTCAATGTAGGTATCAAGAAGTCTGATGGTAGCACTGCATTTTGACCAAACACCATTTGAAAGGGAGTGGCTTGGAGTACCATTTTATAGGCAACTGGGTATGCCCAAACAGCATGGTGTAGCTGTTTGTCGCAATCAGAGCATTTATTATTCACTAACTTGGTCAGCACATTGCATAGAATCTTATTTGTGCTCTCGGCTTGGCCATTAGCTTGTGGATGGTAGGGGGCACGCTTGTTTTGTACTACCAAGAATTCTTGGAGAAGATTTTCAATGACTTCATTCAAGAAGTGAGTGCCTCTATCACTTACTAGCTCTATAGGTAGCCCGTATCTAGTGAACACATTCTCAAATAAAATCTTAGCAGTCGTCAAAGCATCATTCTTGGTCGTAGCTTTTACCTCTATCCACTTGGTTAAATAGTCTGTGGCTAGAATGATATATTCAGCATGTGAACCCTTAGCTGGGGGGGTTAATAGGACCTACAAAGTCTATTCCCCATTTAGAGAACGCACATCCACCCATCATAGGTTTCAAAGGCATCTCGGTATGTGCATCCATGTGAAGGGTCGGCCACCAAAGACCTGCAAATAGTATAGCCTTGATCACCCGATCTGGACCAAAATGTCCTCCTGCTACACCTTGGTGAGCCGTTTCCAAGATCTTAAGGTATTCACTCTCATGGACACACAATCTTACGTAACCATCTTTACCGCGCTTGTATAAATTCTCACCAATAAGTGAGTAGTCTAGTGCTTCTTGTTCCAAAATTCTTTGTCTAGCCAATGTCATATCTTGAGGGAATGTTCTTGTCCTCAAGAAGGCTACTAATGGTTCACTCCAATCTGGCACTATGGACACTTGATAAAGAGTGGCATATTCCATAGGTGGTTTAGTGCAGCAGATTGGGCATTTCTTGCACAACTTCTGGGCATCAGCTTCCATAGTTGGCCAATGCACTCCGAGTCTCCTTAGTGTCTGTAGGGTTCCTTGCTTTGAGTAGTGTTGCTCTAATGCAGCCTAGTGGGCTACTTATCTTTGTACATTCTCTAGTAATACATTTAGTATTGTGTGTTGTGCTCCAAGCTTGTGCTAATTACAACCATTTAGAGTACTCATCCTCTTCCACACAACAAGCCAAGATCCCTTGATCTGTATGCTTGTACATACTTTCTGCCATGATGTGGTACTTTTGGGCCTTTACTACCTCTCTATCTTTAGTGTTTATGACTACGTGATTAGGCCCGTAATTCAATACTGGTGCTAATGTCTTAGCCCACTAGGGCAACACTTCCAAATTAAGCAAGTAAGCATCAGGAAGATCATCTGATACTCCCTATGGTGCCTCTCCAGATGTGAGCCTAGAAAGATGGTCAGCTCTCAAATGAGTCTTACCTTTCCTTACCACTACTTCAAAGTCATATTCCATTAGTAAGAGAAACCATCTTACTAATCTTCCTGTATTGCATGGTTTGTTTACAAAGTACAACAATGCCTGATGATCAGTAAAAAATTTAAACTTATTTGCAAGCAAGTAATGTCTAAACTTTTTGACCGCATACACCATGCCTAATCCTTCTCATTCAGTGGTAGTATAATTTCGTTCAGCTGCATTCAATTGTCTACTAGCATAGGCAATTGGAAGATCCATATTACCTTCACTAGTAGGTTGTGATAGCACACATCCAATAGCATAATTGGATGCATCTACATGAACATGAAAGGGCTTATTCCAATCTGGTGTGGTCAAGATTGGTGCTGAACACAATCTTCTTTTGAGCTCGTGAAAGAGTTTTCACATTCATTAGTCCACTCAAAATTGGTCAAAAGGCCATACAAAGGCTTTGCTATGATGGCATACATGTGTATAAACCTTCGGGAATAACCACAATGCCCCATAAAAGCTTGCACCTCCTTGACATTCTTTGGCCTAGGTAGCTCTGTTATAGCTTTCACTTTCTCCTCGTCCGTGGATATGCCATTCTTTGACACTATGTGTCCTAGAATCTTGCCTTGCTTGACCATGAAAACACACTTTTTTGGGTTCACACAGACATGATAATCTCTGCATTTGTCAAAGATTTGCCTGAGTTCAGGTATATGTGTTTGTCTAATGTTGGAATGAGCATAGAGATCATCAAGGTAGACTTCTAAATTCCTCCTCAAGAACTCTTTAAATACATGACACATCATTCTCTGAAAGGTGGCGGGTGCATTGGTAAGCCCAAATGGCATTACCCTAAAGCCCACTCTGTGGCAAAAAATGTCTTATGTTGATCTTCTAGAGCAATGCCTACCTGATTGTAGCCCGAAAATCCATCAGAAGCTATACACTTCCTTGCCTGCTACTCGTTCCCATAGATGCTCGGTGATAGGAAGCAGATAACTATCTCGAATACTAGCTGCATTAACCTTCTTCAAGTTAATGCACACACGTCGCTTTCCATTCTTCTTGGGCACCACTATGATGGGGGATACCCACTCAGTGTGCTCAATTTCATAGATAAATCCGGCTTCAACCAAGCGATCCATCTCTTCCTTGATCTTGGCAGCATAGTTATCATTATAAGTGTATGGCTTTTGCTTAGAGGGTTTGGCATCTAAAGTCATGGGGATGGTGTGTGAGCATATGTCAGGGTCCACACCTTTCAAGTCCTTGTAACTCCAAGCGAATACATCTTTGTACTCCCTTAGCAAGGCAATCAACTCTTGCTTTTCTTCTTCCGTCAGATCATATCCTATGTAAGTGCATCTTTCTTCTCCTTCTTCTATGGCTACAACTATTTTCTTGGTGGTTTCTTTGTTATCATAGGCCTCTCCTGATTGAGCCTCACGTTTAGGCATTCTTATCATGACTCTCCTGTCATCTATCTCGTACTTCTAAAAGTTTTCAGGGACCTCAAACAAGGACTCTTCCTCTTCTGGTGTGACTGCTCTCTTCTTCCTCTTCTTACCCTTGCTCTTGGCGGTCATTTGCATGGTTAACCTCACATCATTCGTAATTTCCTCGTGTCTTTGAGGGTGAGATTCTACTTCATATAAGTATTCTTCATCTGATGCAAATGGTGGGTCCATAATAATTGACTCTAAATCGGAGTCACTTGCATCCTCAAATGCATCAGGGCTAGGTTTGCATTCTTCTAAAACCGAATCTCCCATGATTGGCTCTATTGAGAAGCCTGAAATGTCATAGCCATCCTCATCATAGTGGGGTGTCCATTGTTCTTCATTGATGGCTACATCCATTGTTGCTAAAATTTATGCCCAGCTGTGAGGTTCAAATTCTTCATCAGGAAATACTACAGGTGCATAGGTTGGGTCGTGAATTGATCTTTCGGTTTCTTTTGCACCTACCTCTCTGGCTTTTTCTCTCTTCTCCTCTTCTACTGCCACTTTGCACATCCATAAGTGGGTGTCTTCATGCATCCAAGAGGCTCCCGATCCTATGGACTGCACTGACTTCGTATCATCTTTGGCTCTATGGAAGGGATTCCATTGGATAGGGGGTACATCTCTATGAGAGTAATCCTTGAGATTAACTTTGGTCCTGACACCTAAGTGTTGCAAATACAAGGAATTGGTTCCCCAATCCTGTACCACTTGCAACTATGGCATAAATGGTCTTCCCAAAATCATTTCATAGGCCTGGTTCTTACTAGAGTCACATATAGCAAATGTATGCTCAAACTGGACACCAGAGGTAGTGAGAGTTATTCCTTCTATCAGTCCCAAAGGTCTCTCAATGTGACCATCGGCCATCTACAATTTCATTCTTGTTGGCCTAAGTGCTGGCTTGCCCCAACCCTTCCACAGGGAAGTGGTAGCAATTGCAACTCCTGCACTAGAGTCTAGAATTTCCTTGGTTGTGTATCCTTGATGGGTGATGGGAAGATAGGTGTTTCCTTCTTCACCCTCACTCATGTCTCCTATCTTATCCAAGGGTATTTTGGGCACTGTTCTATGGGATCATACCTGGGAACGAGGTTTCACTACTTCGAGCACTTGATTGGCTACATGTTTCCACAGTTCTAGCTAAACCTTGAGTAGCTCTTCTAAAGTGAGATTGCACTGCACTTTAGTATTCTTCACTACCTCCATGTTCCTAGGTATGATTGAGTCTTCATTTCGTACCATGATTGTGGGTGCTCTCATACAAGTAGACTTGGCTTCCCATGGGCCTGTGAAGTGGGGTAATTCATGTAAAGAATTAGACTCAAAGTCTAATCTCTCTTGAGATTGTGCACTTTCTTGCTCTCCATAAATGGAGGGAATGTCTTGTGGGAATTGATCCTAAGCGTCATCCACAAATTCAATGGGAGGAGGGACTTCACTTTCTTTAGCCCATTTCTCTTCTTGAATCTCTCGTAGGAATTCTGGTGTGTACCGATTCATAGAAGAAGATGTGTCTGGCTCTGTGGAGTTACGCACATAAGCTTCCTGGGTGGGAAGGCTTACCCTTTCACTTGCCTTGCCCTTATTCGGAGGGGTGGGTTCCTTTTTTGATTGTGCAATTAGCCTCTCCAATCGTTCTAGCAGTCCATCAAAGTGCAACTGTGTCTTAGTTGAACTAGAGATGTTAAAGAGGTGACTGGCCTCAAACATGGTTTGAGCAAATTCCACCATTTTAGCACAAATTTTGGTTCGTTCAAGCTCTAGTTCCGCTCTAGGGTAACACTTTTCATGATCAGTCACGGTTGGCCCTTCTTGGATTCTGGCCTGATATGCCTTAAGCATCATATTTAGGTCCTCAGGAGTGGGATCTACAAATACTGATCCTACTCTAGGGGGTGGTGGGGTTGCATTAGGCGGGTTAGAAGGTGGTGGATTGGATGGAGATGGGAATGGTGGTGGTGGGGTAGTGTGAGAGGGAGTTTGAGATGTAAGTTCCATTATCCTGGCTTTTGTTTCTCTTAGGCTTTCCTCAAGTTCACTCATCTTCTTTGCCCATTGCCTTTTCATCCTTTCTCGGCTATCTCTCCAAGCTCTAGTCCTCTTCTAGGTCATGCTCTCAGTTTTACTAACCTCAGCACCTTTTTCTTGGCCTAAACTCTGGTTCTACTGCAAGGCTTGAGCTCTAGTGACCACTTGCACTGGTGCAGTGGAAGTCACACTCCGTGTGGAGTCTACAACTAACCCAATAACGTTAATAGGAGTGATTTTTGGCATATTATTGGGATTCTTTGGGCAATCTCGTAGGAGATGCTCCTTTCCACAATCTTGGCAAAAGCCATGGATCGTTACTGACTGGGGTTGTGTAGGTGCAAGCATGGGGCAATCACGAATGAGGTGATCTCCTTGACATCTGAAGCACGGTCCTCTAGGGAATGGGGGTCGTATCTACCTAGGTTGAGGTCTAGAGTTGGGGTTTGTGTACATTACATTTTCATACTCTGGTTCCCAACTAGGTTCACTTGGCTCTTCACTATAGTAGGACTCACCATGTTCAGGAGACTGCATGTAATAAGCCTGGGGACTATCTATGTGAGTGGAATCAAAACTATGATCACTCGGGTCACTTTCTGAAAGCAATGGAGTCACTAGGACTATAGCTCTATTCAAATTTTCTTCAACAGCTGCATACTTTACAGGAATCACATTAGCTGGAGCAGGGGATTGTTGTGCTAGCACTGGTTGAGGTCTCTACTGGGCTTGATATTGTGGTTGGTAGGTTTGTTGAGGCCTAGCATACTGTTGTGGTGGGTACTGGTTCTGGTATCGTCCTTGTTGAGGGTAGGGTTGTGGATATGTTTGCCTCACTGCTTGCTTATTGTAGGGGCTGTCTTGTGCGGTATGATTGGTGTACCTCCATTCTATGGTGCAGTACTCGCTACTAGGAATCACTTGGGGTTGAGCCATGATGGGACATACATTCGCCATATGGTCACCTCCACAAGTATAGCACCCCTTAACTGGGGCAAAACTTGGAATTTGTTTGCTAGAGACACCTAGTTTTTGAGCTACCTTCTCTCCTAGTTCCTCAGTAGATGTAGACTGTGTGGAAGAGAGGCTAGTAGAAGTATCTGACTCTTTGTAGATTTTTGAAAGTTCTAATTCCTCCCCTAGGTTATCTTCAATGTCAATGCACATGCATATACACTCTTCTATGGTCCTAGGGTCCTTCAAGTACACATATGATCTCAACTTTGTACTTAGCAATCCATCTAGGAATAAAGCCACTTGTTTGGCGGGTGTGGGTAACTCAGAAATAGGGCATCTCTCTAAGTATTGCCTAAACCTTCTTCCTACAAGTCTCACAGTCTCTTGAGGTGTCTGCTTGAAGCTATGAATTAGTGAGGAAATGTTATGAATTATGCCACTCTTAGAGAATTCAATAATGAAGGCCTCCAGAATTTGGTCTATGTTCCTGAAGTGCCTCTCATTTAGTGGTTGAAACCACATAAGAGCTGTGTTCCTAAGGGTTAGACCAAAGGCATTGTACTATGTGAATAGGTCCTCAACTTGTTCAACTCTCAAGACTTGCCTAAATTCAGCCACATGATCGTATGGATCTCAAGTGCCATCGAAGTAGTTCTTCATGGACTTAACTAGTTGTGTAGGTCTCAAAGTCCTCGTGTGCTCTCTAGGTCTTGGTAGAGGGAAATCATCTACATTTCTTGGATTTCTTGGGGCTCTAGGTCTCTCAGTTTCCACTCTATCTGTCTCTGTTCTCACCCTTTCTCTACCCAAGGGGTTGGCAAAGCTCACTTTCGGTCTCTCTCTACATTTGTCCCTTTGAACTCCATGAGCATGGGACGTTCTAGCTCCTGGATGGCCATAAGAAACATTAGATCTTGGTTGGGGGAAAATAAATTCTCCCTTCTAGGTGTAGGCATGTCTACCATGTTCTGAGACCACAAAGATCCTCTCTGAAGTATGGTCTAAATAGTTCACTTTGCCTGGGCTATCAGGATCTTTGAACTCATAGATCGTGATTGTTCCTACCTCATTTGGTTGATCAGGCTTATACCTCCAAAAAGCTTCATCGGTCTCTCGATTTAAGAGCAGATCAATGCTCTTGTTGTCCTGGGGAATCCACTCTTGCGTGATAATTCTAGTAAGAACTGATTTGCCTTGAGGGGTCTTAGGCTCTACACCCATGTTCCCTTGCTCTATGTCTCCTAAGTCCGTTTTTGGGATCACATTCCCGAATTTGTCTGTCCTATCTAGGTGAGTGGTGACCACGTATATGGTTCCTTCTTGGTCCAAGTATGCTCCATTTTCAAACTTGACCGATGGACATTCTAATCCAATGGGTTGATCTAGGTTTTTGATCTGGACCATGGATCTTCCTAGGCCGTCCTCATAGATGCTAGCACCTAATCGGTTGGTCCTAACCATGAGACATCTCAAACTCACTAGTTTCAGAGTTAGGGTAGTGAGAATGATGGCTTAACTGCTGGGCCCAAGACCTAGTAGTATGATTGACACTAGCCTCAGAAGACCTAAGACTCTGTCTATCTCTCCCTAGGTGTCGTCTTGACCTAAGGTTCATATGCCTAACTGAGGAATCCCAATTTTCACCCAAGGTATAGCCTCGTTGCCGATCAATTTGTATCAGTCACTTGGTTCTTTTTAATTTTGTTGAGGATGTTATTTCTTGTCCAATCAATCGTCGTTACAAGGAACACTTAAGTTTTCTCATACTTGAGGTTGGTCGCCTTTAGTGAAATTCTTTTCCCTTAGGTGGTTTTGCAAATGGAATTTCTTTGTACTTGTACTTGAGTGATTAGAGTTCTTGGACTTGGTCGTGCTTAACGTAACCCTAATTGATCAAAACCTCTCTCCGCGCTTAGCCTAAGCTAGGAATTGACAAAGGGTGTTGAGAATTTCCAACCTTTGGTTTCTTTCTTTGGTTGCCCTTGTGTGCCCAGGAAGCATGTTCCCGAGCTTGCACTTACTCTTGCTTAGATTGCCCCTTTGACACTCTCAATGGACCTGTAAAAGTCCCAAAGTTAGCTCAAGATTTGATTTAAATTGACACACAAACCATTTTCATTCATGCAATTCAGAGATCAAATTGTTCTCTGGCTTTATGAAAAACAATCCTAAAGATCCCTTAGCTTTCTTCCCCCTGGGTAAGGTCACTTTAAAAATAATATATCTAATGATCCTGAGTTTTGGTTGTACTCCCCACGAGCTTTCCAACAAAACAAAAATCACAGCAAACAGATTTTGTATGAGAAAGTTATGCCAGTTCAGGGTTTTGGGGCTAAAACAGGGTTCAAACAGGCTAAGAGGCAAACAAGACTTCTCAAATTATTTTCCTATGGCCTCGATATGTGCTCTAGAGCCCAATATTCATGCCCAAAATTAAGCAAAATCTTCAAATTACAAAACCCTAAAAAATAGGCCAAAAAGGCTGTCAATCACGATCGACTAGGCTATCAATCGTGATGGATAGGGTTGTCCATCCTGGCCTGTCAGTCGCGATGGATACGTGTCAATCACGATTGATGGGTGTCAATCGCAATGGACAGGGGTGTCGGTCATGATGGACTGTTGTCAGTCGCGATGGACTACTGTCAATTGCGATGGATTTGTGTCAATCGCGATGGACAGGCAGTCCGTCGTGATGTGTCAATCGCGATTGATGGAGTTTTTTAGTTTTTTTTGTGTTTATGTGTTGATCCGGCCTCTATATGTCACGATGGTCAAGAATCTCGTCAAAATGGGGTGTCAATCGTGATTTTTTTGTCGATCGCGATGGACAGGGGTACCCGTCGCGATGGACACGTGTCCGTCGGGGTGTGTCAATCGCGATGGATGGGCTGCCCATCCCGATGGACACTGTGAATCGTGATGGATGCTATCGATCGCGATGGACAGAAAAATGCAAATTTTTTAGATTTTTTTTTGGATTTGTGGTGTGCAAGGTCTCTAGTCTACTCTGGTGCACTTAGTTTTACCAAAGGAGCGATTTTTCTGTCAATCGCGATCGATAGAGGTCTGCAACACAGAGACAAGGCCGAGCTTTTTTGTACCTGCATGACGTGCTGGAGATGATGGAACAGCCAATACCTGCAAGAAAACTCAAGAAACATGCAAAAAATAGCACACAACAATTCGCTCTCTCGCTCTCTCTCACAAGTGGAATGAGGGAAATGGAAGGGAGAAGGTGATATGATCAAAAATTGAAATTTTTCGTGATGATGGAGATGGAGGTGGGAGATGGTGAGGATGATGATGGTGATGATGATGATGCAGTAAGAAAGAAAAAGTAAGAAAAATTAAAGAAATTACCTACAACGCCAATGTCACAACTCTACGTCTTACCATCACACGCTCGTCCTCAAAGCTCCTTCCCCGGCAACGGCGCCAAAATTTGGTGTAGCTCAGTGATGAGTAGCACCTCCTTTAATGTCGATCCGGGAAGATGTGAGGATGGGATGAAGACCTTGAACAAGTGATGGCACAAGTGTGTGAGTGAGAAGCACACAAACATGCACAAACATATACACACACGCGCACACAAGGCAAGAACAAAGAGAGAGACAATGGAGTTCTTTTAGATTACTCAAAAGTACTCTTACAAGTTCAAATCTATTACAAGCTAACCTCAAAAATGAGCTCTCTTGCTCTATTTATAGTTTTGACTAGCTTTTGGCCCTGTCCAGACCTAGTCTCTGGCCTAGTTAAAAATTAGGTTCCAGGGCCTATTTGAGGGCTCAAACATAATCTAAAAAATATTAAAATTGATAGGTAGGTACTTCTAAAGCTCCTCAAGCTCAAGGACTCCTTGGATTGCACAAAATGGAGCTACAAAAATATGAAATGGTATTTACAATGATTGTTAGTGATGAGAATCACTGTTATAAAGATGTTGATTTAGAAAAATTTGAAGGGCCTATCTGCCAGCTCTGCGTCAACTGCTCTGTCTACTTAGTCCTTCGCTTTGCTCTGACTCTCTCCACTGGCTTCCTTGTCTCGTCAGTCCTTGGGTGCCCTGACTACTAAGAACAATGGATAATTGTTGGCCTTGATCCATCATTGCCTATTGCGTACTTCCCACTGTTGTATGCCCTTGCAGGGCTCTGTGCAGAGATGGGTGTTGTGTGCCCCTACATGGCTTCGTGTAGAGATATGTCTTCAGATATATTGTCTTTAGCGAAGCTTCTTCCTTGGTTTCCTTCTTTTTTTTGAATTTCTTGACTCTCCTTCAACACTACCCCCTCCCGAACTCTATCATCCCCTACAGGCTTTGGAATGCGGCGGTAGTACATCCTGTAGACCTTTTTCTCTGTTTCATCAAGTAGATTGGCTTCACGTATCATCAGTTGCTTCCATTGTTGAGCTTTTACACCATCACGTGGTGGTTGTCTATGGTCTGCAAAGAAACTTAATTCATATGCATCTAGTATGGCATTCAGATTAGTTGACATCTTCAAGAAAATCTCTGAGTCAATCTCAAAAAGTCTTGTAAAAAATGCTTCCTAAAAAGTTTGTATGTATTGACTCGGCAAAAACAGAAGTCTGGAATAATATGCCATAATTGTAGGATGACTAGGCATAACTGATAAATCAAAAATGAGGATATATGTGCCTTGGTTAATGCGGATGAAATTCAAAAATGTATATGCTGCATGCTCAAAAACTTTGAGTACTATAAGTATCATACTTAGGATTCCATTGGTCATCTTTATAGTGAGATCTGGTACCGTCGCATAATGATGTAGCCAAAATTTGATGGATTTCACCATGTAGTCTTCAATCGATAAATAATTGTGGGGTGCACTTGGAAGTAGTGGATAATTCAACCATTGTTTATTGAACTTACCACTTTTTTGCATGTCCAAAAATTCTTGTGTGTCATGTCGCTGAGGCATTGGGCAAAAAGAGGGATTTACCTGTAATAAATATGGTGCAGCTTGCCAGTGCACCCGCAAAGTAGGATTCTTTTCCAAAAATTTCCTTCTCCACAAGGGTTGTGCTACCTCAAATTCCTCTTGAGTGTAGGTGAAGGTGTTGGCTTTGAAGTTTAGCTGATCATCTCGATCTTTTTGCATTGTCTGCTTTATATAACGAGGTGTTTGTTCTTTTAATAGCCCAAAAGGTATGTTGAATAGTTTTATGATCTGATCCATATCTTTGCCTTTAATTTTTGCCTCCTTCATTAATTTGACTACTTCATTTTCAAATTTTTCTGTCAACTAAGACACAAATAGTGCCTCTTCCTTTTGACCTATACGGCATGGGATGATCATCACAAGGTTCCACCATTTGCTCTTTTACTGGTGAATGATAGATCGGTGCGGCGGGGGGTAGGGGGGGAGGTCGAGGACGTACCTCTACCTCGTTAGTGGGATTTCCTTTTTGCAGCTCTACTGGTGTCCATATTGTGGCATGTTGTTTTATTTGATCTCTTAATTGTGCAACGAGTTCTTCCTTCTCTTTGATTCCTTTGAGGGCCGTTGTTAGCGCATCTTTGGTCGTCAAAAGTTCAATGCTGATTGCTAATATTTGGTCGATATCTTTATTAAAAACTACCACAAGTTTTTCTTCAATGGATTTGCATCATGTTCTGAGTTCATTTCTATCATGCATATACCTCTTTTCCCATTCTTCACTAATGGTTTGCTCTTGTTTTAGCTGATTTTCATACCTTGCGATTTGGTCTTCCAATGCTTTTGTGTCTGTTGCAGTTGTCTCTCGTGCTTTGATAGGTTGGTTGTACAGTAAGACATTCATAAGTTCTTTATTCTAATTGCATAAATTGTCCATTTCTTCCATGTATACCTTGATTTGCATTTCTAATAGATTGCTTCTAGCCTGTATTCTTTCCTTTTCTGCTTCACTAGCATCGTACTTTCTCTATATCTCTATGAGTTGCTCCTAGAGTTTTTGATTCTTCTCTGTTAGTGTAGTGCATTGTTCTCTGGGTTTATTAACTTCTGTTTCTTTGGTTGAGAGAGCCTGTTGAGCATGGATTAATTGCGTAGACAAATTTTCATTGATTACTTGGAATTGACTGTTTTCTCTCATGGCCTTATCATAGTTTGCATCTGTTTCGAGCATTTGTTATTGCATATTCGTCGTCATCTCTATCATTTGTTTCACTATTGGTTTTAATTGAGTAACATCCACGTTTAACCACGTTGTAGGTATACTAGGTTCTTCACTTATTGTAACATCTTTCCCTTGTGCCACATGTAGTGTTGTGTCGTGGGGCTGTCAAATATGGAGTTGTATCTTTGGCTCAACCTCTTTGGTTATTGCCTTACCTTGTGGCGTATCATCGGGGATTTCAATCTCACTTTTGTCCATATCTTGTTGTGATAGCCTTTCTTTTTCCAGGTTCATTTGTAATTCTTCCTTTATTGGTGGTACCACATCTTTTTGTGTTGTAGATGCTTCCTTTATGCTGATCTCAGATTGGGCACTTAATTGGATGATGTGTATTCCTTCAGATGATGCTTCTTGATTCTGTACTTGTGAGTATTGATTGTTGGGGGTGGTTTTGACTTGGTGAATCTCCCTCCATTCTTCATCATTCATCTATGTCCTTATATCTGTGTCCAACGTGTCATGCTCACGACTAGATTCTTCGTTAGAACTTGAATCATTAAGTCCCAATTCCTTGTATCTGGCGACTAGTGATGGGCAGTGTTCCTTGTGATCCTTTTTTTGCAATTGCATGGACTTGCTGTATTGATGTCCTTGGACAGTGAGGTTTACTTAGCCCTCCATGTAAGTATGTGTTTCTCCTAGCGCCGTTGA
The DNA here is from genome assembly GCA_020310875.1 of Ceratopteris richardii. Classification (NCBI taxonomy): domain Eukaryota; kingdom Viridiplantae; phylum Streptophyta; class Polypodiopsida; order Polypodiales; family Pteridaceae; genus Ceratopteris; species Ceratopteris richardii. Next base: position 178,380,364 of record CM035414.1, read on the forward strand.
GATATCTCTTTGGGTTATAGGAGGGTGGGTCAATGAAACCCTTGGGAGCAGATGTGCTCCCTTCGATTGTGGTGTTTCTTGTGCTTCTTCTTCTTTGGCCTATTTAGCACCCCACATTGGCTTCTCAGAACTTGTTCCCACTTCCTCTTTGGATATGGATGCTCTCTATTTCTTTGGAATTGTGGCCGAATTCACATATTTTGCCATTTCAATGGAGGTTGGCATTAATCGTTGGCATTCCTTCACTTCTAGTACTTCATAGATCAATAAGGTCAATGCACAACTTCCTTTCAAAAACTTCTTATGATTCCATTCTTTTTTAGCTTCAAATCAACGTTTTTGTATGTATGGCATAAAGTTGACCTGATTCCCAATTTGCCTCATAGCATGAGATAACAATTGAACTACAATCTTTTGAGGTGTTGTATATCTATTCATGCTTGGGAAACAAAAGTGTTGATGCACCACATGGAGTGACTCTTCAATATCCGTCCTATTAATTTCTGTAAAGTTCTTCTTTTTGGAATCATGACATTCTTATTTGAGATTTGTAAGGTCGTCGTGGTTCCATCCAAAAGCTTTGTTGATGAGTTCATATGTAACTCGAATAGTTTTCCATGCCCCCGTTTTGTTAAGAACTTTAGCTTTTGGGATTGAGGGCTTATCCGAAGCTACCCGTAGCATGTTCATAACTTGAGTGCATCTAAAAATCCAGAAAATAAATTGGGAGTCGTAGAAATGCGTCGATTCCGGCCCTTGTCCAAACTTGCGTGATGCTTGGCAATCCTTGTATTATGGTTTTCAAGTCTTGTGACATCAATGGAAAATAGTGATCCCTGTCCATAATCTTGATGGTGGCCAAAAAGATGAGGTCTACCACCAGTTGGTCTTCAAGGAACCAATGACCTCTTGCCTTCGTAATCGATTCCAAAGGCAAAAGTAGGACCTCTTCCTCTTTCGTAGCTTCAGAATCTGACGATGCCATCTGCACTTAAAGCACACCATAATCAGTGTAAAAGTGGGTGCATGCTTATTTCCCATTAATCTTCATGAATCAAATAGTTCTCGGAGTGACTTGTGTTGTCCTTTCCCGATGGATGTGAGAAAGGTAGTACGTAGAATTTTTTATTTTTTTGTCCATATATATATTTTTTCTTGTTTCTTTTTGAAACAAAACAAAACGTTAATGAGTAACCGAAGCCTAATTATTTTTCCAAGGTTATCATACCAGTATTTTCCTATTCCCTTGGAGGGAAACATGCATCACTAATAAATAGAAGAAGAATTATGTGCCAAATGCATGGCCTGGTAAGGTGGCCCTATTATGCATGCTTGCGGTGCATGAAACTCTAGATGTGTGCAAGAATAAGTTTCCAATCGATTTATAGAGGTTGATCGGGATTTTGGTATCCAAATTTGCTTTATTTTTTCTGCGTTTGATTGTATCTTTGTCTCTTCTGGTGTTTTATGTAACTATCACGTTGTAATTCTGGTTTGCTAGCCATTCATATCTTTGAGTTGCTCTCGTTGAGTACTTTTGTTTCTTCAATTTCAAGTTGTTATGTCTTTCTTCCTCCTTCATCTTTATTTTGTATTGATCCTTCTTGCATACTGATGTTTTTAATTTATTGGTCTCCGTTGGTACATTTGATTTGGGAACCCATATTTGTGTTCTAAAGGGTTGAGTAGCAATCAATTTCTTTGGTATCCACAATTGGGCAATCTTTTGTGGACCTAGGGATCTAGCTTGGCTTGTATCCTCGTACTGTTGTTGTTTCCTGTGTAGATATTATCTCTGTTGTTGATGATAAGCTATTACCTGATCTTTTCTAATTCAGGCCTCTCTGGTGCCTTGAATTAGATATATTCTAATGTGGGAAGGTTCAGGATGACTATGCTGACTAGTCACTCTTGTGCTCAATTCCTCACTAGGGCTCTCCATGGAAACGATGTTAGTAGAGGGGTCCACTGGATAATGAGGGTGCGTAAGATTAAGAATTGGTGTAAACTCACGTGAAGTGCTTGGAGGTGGGGTTCCATAATAGAGGTAAATGTACAAGCATCCTCAGAGTAGTTGATATCTCAGGGCTATACTGTTGGCTTTCACAGGTCGTTCTTCTAACACTCAAAATACTTCGTGATGTCCTATCTTGGGTTATATGTAGCCCAAGGCTAATTGGATAGTTACTTCATATTCATATATCTAATCTTGTTCTAACACAAGTTCTTCCAATAAATCTTGATCATGACACACTAAGAGTTTTTGTTGCATAGAATTATTTCATAGGTGCAATGATAAGGTAATCTCACCTATGCATGCAGTAACCTTTCCCCCTATTCCAATTAGATGTTCTTTGGTTGGACGTAATTGTGCTTTGAGCTAATGAGTTAAAGAGGATATGATGTAGCTGACAGCTGCTCCTGTGTCAATGACAACATCCACCAAGTGGTATTCCTCTGTTCCCACTCCTAAGTTCAAATAAGGTCACCTCACGTGATGTCTTGGGTTTTCTGAGGCCCTAAAATTAGCCATTGGGATGGGCTCCTATTGGTACATTTGGCAAGCCTTGATGCTTGACCAAAAGTTCAAAGGATTACTTCATGATTGAGCTTGAATGATCATAAGTCACATGTGAACATCTCCTATTAAAAGTTTGAGTTTAACTCAAAGATAAATGTAAAAGGGAAATCCTCAGAGAATCTTGTAACTTTAGGAGTTGTAATCACAACAACCAAGTCATTGGAATCAAATTAATTAGGAGGCTAAAAGATAGGAATACTTTTAGGTGGAAGATTCAAAATTCAAAATTTAAATTCTTCGTTAAAACCCTTAATTTTAGTCGCGGGATACGCAAGCAGAAAAAGGTCACATTGAGCTTCAAGATTGTGGGCACACCTTGTCCATATATTTATGAGTAAGCCTACAACATCTCCTTGTATCATACAGTCATTATAATATACATTTTGATTCAGATTATGCAACTATCTCATGTTCACTACTGTTTCCTACTACACTCTCATTTTCAGTCAACTTGTATTGAGAAGTTCTCTACATATACTTAATCTTTTTCTGTGATTCGAATTGCTACATGTAGCCTAGACTTTCTAGTTCTATGCTAACAATTTTCATATCATTTGGTTCAGAGATCATTGAGATATGTTCACTTCATTATGCCTATGTCTGTAGTCTATCATCCTCCTAAAATGTTGGGATTACACCTCTAACTTCTTAAGATTAGTTCTCAGCTTATACTTATCCTAAATTAGTGAAATAACTTCTTATAGCAATCTTAGGGGTTCAATTAGATATGGCTAAATGCTCTCAGGTCAATTGTAATCACTGAGTGAGCACTAAGTGAAACAGTGAGTAGGTTACAATCCATAAATAGCAAGTTTTTACAACTCTTCAACATTGGAAGTAGTCTGCTTTGATGAAACTATTTGAGGGTGATGCTCCAAGGCTCATTATGAGTCCAAATGCATATTTGGGAAGCTGAAGGTGTCTACTAAGGTAATCTGAAGTAAAATTGGCAGGTGTAGAGCAGGATTTGTGCAGCACCAGCTCATTTTTGGAGTGTATCCAACCATCTCGTCATAGTGGTATCAAAGCTATCATCAACTCAACATGGGGGATGGATTCCCATCATCAATTGACAAATTGGATCGAGGTGATTACTCTGCTTGGTCTATTAGAATGGAAGCATATCTACAAGGTAGAAACCTTTATGGTTACATATCTAGAGATGAGAAAGGTTATCAACATGGTGCTCAAAGGTTGCATTGGCCAGGTCATACCTTCTTAACTCAGTTTCTGATTTCTTATTCCCACATATTAGAAATTTTAAGACATCACAAGAAACTTGGAATGCTCTTAAAGCATTCTTCTCTTCAAGCACTAGAGCCAGAAAGAATCAACTGTGGATGGAGTTCACAACACTCAAAAGGATGCCCAAACAGAATGTGACTGATTATGTCACTAAAATGATGGACCTAGTTGATCAACTTGGAAGCATTGGAGAAGTCATTGATGAACAACAAATTATGAGACAAGTGATCAATGGAATCAAAGCAGATGACAAATGGGAAGCATTTACTGCTGCAATGGATCTATACATGGACATGCAGGTACATGATTTCAATACTCTAATGGGACAATTGTTTACTCATGAAACCAAGCTTGTGATGAACAATGAAAACTCAAAAGGTAATCAATCCTCTGCCCTATAAACTGATAAGAACAAGAGTAAGGATGGTAAAGGTAAAGGCAAGAAATTTGATGATGAAGCTACCTCTCAAGCTAACTTTTCAGGAAGAGGTAGAGGTACAAGAGGAAGAGGCAGAGGAGGAAGAAAAGGTAGGGGGAGATTCCAAAGCACCTCTCCATGTGCCATATGTGGATTGACTAACCACACAATTGAGAATTGTTTTAGCAACCCTAGAAATCAAAGAGGAAGAGGCTTCAACAGAGGAAGCTATGGAAGAGGAAGATCAAACAACTTCAAAAACTATAACAACAATTACAACAATTATAATACTCAAGGAGGCTATAGAGGAAGGAGATACTACATCAATTACTTTGAAGAGCAAAGACAAGCAGACTCACTTTTGTTAATGAACATGACCATGAGGCTAGGTAAAGCAGAAATGGAGCATTTGTTGAAGCTCCTCAACAAGGATTCAAGAAGATAGCCAAAGGAGAAAAGACAAGTAGACTCTTTACATTTGAAGTGTAGGATGTTGATATATTTAGGTAGTGATGTGTGTGAGCATACTAGGACTGCCGTGGCACTCTTTTTCCCTCTTTAGGAGGTTTTTTTCCCCTGGCTTGTATATACGCCTATTGCCCTAATGGGCTACTTATCTTTGTACATTCTCTACTAATACATTCAGTATCGTGTGTTTGTTCTCCAAGCTTCTTAATCTTCCTTGTGTTGTTCGCATGCTTCTGCAGATGTCTAACTCCAACAATTGGTATTAGAGCAGGTCGTCGCTTCATCTAGGGCGCCGTCGACACTCCTCCATTTGCAGTCTCAGAATCACACAAATTTTGGTGAGCATACTCACCGTGTTTCCGAGATCAAAATAGCTTCTCTATGTGGTGTCGAAATCACGATCTAAGCTCGTTTTGGCCTCTGAACGCAGTATCATAGCGCTTGTGCAGGCTATTTTTTCTTTTTGTGCCAAAGGTATATACCAGTTTCTGTTCGCCAGTATAAGCGTCTCGAAGTCTGCTACAGGTTTAGTAGAACTCGTCTAGGGAGTTCTGTTCAACTTTTTGAGATATAGTCAATTTTTTGCATCAAGGTATTTTAGTCACCGGCCATGGCTGAAAGCAGTGATGTATTCCGTATGTTGGCTATTGAGGAAAAGTTGGATGGTACCAACTACCCATTATGGGCTTATATGATGCAACATGTATTGGTTGCAAAAGGCAGGAGAACATTGCAAACCTTTTCATGAAGGCTCTGCCTAGGGAGAAGTTTGAAGCTTTCCGCAAAGCTTTGGGCTTACTTCCTTTTGTGGAGTGATTTCCACATAGCTTGGCACTTCCTTATACATGAGTGCCAGCTCCTTGTTCACCGCATCACTCCCAGGGGGGATTTGTTGATATATTTAGGTAGTGATGTGTGTGAACACACTAGGACCGCCGGGGCACTTTTTTCCCTCTTTAGGAGGTTTTTTTCCCCCGGCTTGTATATACGCCTATTGCCCTAATGGGCTACTTATCTTTGTACATTCTATAGTAATACATTCAGTATTGTGTGTTTGTTTTCCAAGCTTCTTCTTCTTCCTTGTGCTGTTCGCGTGCTTCTGCAGACGTCTAACTCCAACACAGGATACTAGAAATATAGCACTTTTCAATTATGGAGGACAAACCTTATCAGAATTAGAAATGTGGTACAAAAGATTAGCTCACATAGGAGAAAGGAGTCAAAACAAATCTGCAGAGATCAGAGTGTGCTTGGATTGCCAAATATATTGAAGCAACACATGATATACAAATGCAACTCATGTCAATTTGGGAAGTCTCATAGACAACCATTTATGAAGAAAGGTTACATCCATGGTGATCTATTGGAGCTACTCCACAAAGATGTTTGGGGACCTAGCAAAGACCCTTCAATCTCAGGATCCAGGTATTATGTATCATTCATTGATGATTGTAGCAGATGGACCATACTTTATTTTATGAAACACAAATATGAAGTTTTCAATTGCTTCAAAAAATGTCTTGCTCTTGTTGAAAATCAGACAGGGAAAACATTAAAGAGGCTAAGGTCAGATGGAGGGGGAGAATACTTCTTCCATGAGGTTGATGCATATCTCCAGGATAGAAGCATCAAAAGAGAAAACACCACCAGATATACACCATAGCAAAATGGAGTAGCAGAAAGGAGGAATAAGAGCATTGTGGAGGCAGCAAGGTCCATGATCAATGAGAAGAAATTGCCCAACTATCTATGAGTAGAGGGTGTATCCACAGCCACTTACCTTATCAATAGACTTCCATCTAAATCATTGGATGGGATGGCACCAAATGAAGCTTGGAAGGTAGAAGACCTAGCCTAGAACATTGCAAAATTTTTGGGTGCATAGCATATGCACATGTTCCATCACAAATTAGAGGTAAAATGGATCCCAAGGCAGAGAAATGTGTATTCATAGGTTATGGCCTTAATAAAAAAGGTTACAGGTTGTATAATCCAAGTACTAAAGGTTTCATTCTAAGCGAAGATGTTATCTTTGATGAAAACAACTCATGGTATGAAGATGATTGCAAAAAGGTCAAGCTACCTTATGCCCTAGCAGAAGACTTTCCCACAATTCAAAAGGCAACTAATCAACAATATGAAGATTCAAGTGATTCTGATGATGATCAGAGAACAAATAGTAAGAACTTCAAGGTATGGAGTAACAAAGGTAAAGAGAAGATGCAAGACTTGAGGGATATTGCAGAATCCTCTCAACAAACAATAAGGAGATCGACTAGGGAAAAGAAGAAGCCAGAAAGGTATGGATATGACACCTCTTTAGTCACTAAACACTCAATCTATATTGCTCAGGATATCATCTCAGAAGAACCATCAGCCTTTGAAGAAGCAAACAAGGAATTTGAATGGAAGGAAGCAATGGAGGAAGAGATACAAGCACTTCAAGAAAATTAGACTTGGGACCTAGTCCCCAAGAACCAATCCATGAAGATCATTGGATCTAGATGGATCTATAAGGTAAAGAAGAATTCTGATGGTTCAGTAAACAGATACAAAACAAGACTTGTTGCTAAAGGGTTTGCTCAGACCTAACGGATTGATTATGAGGAGACCTTCTCTCCTATGGCAAAGATGCCAACAATCAGAGTTCTCTTAAGCATAGTTGCTTCAAGGAATTGGAACATCTACCAATTAGATGTAAAAAATGGTTTTTTGAATGGTTGGATTTCAGAGGAGGTGTACATGGCACAATCTCCTCGATTTGTAAATGAAGAACACCCTAAGTATGTGTGCAAACTGAGGAAAGGAATCATAGATTGGTTACATTTGTGCAAGACAAAGGATTCAAGATGAGCAAGGGTGATTCTTCACTTTTTACCAAGAAGAATAACTCTGAAGTTATATATCTATGTGTGTATGTAGATGACATTATCCTTACAAGTAATGATGCAGATGGAATCAAGAAGATCAAAGCCCAAATGAAGGAAGAATTCAAGATAAGTGATCTAGGATTGCTCACTTACTTTCTTGGATTAGAAGTTGTTTATACAGATAATGGGATCTTCCTTACTCAAAGGAAGTATGTTAAAGATGTAATTGCAAAGTTCAAGATGCAGGATGCTAAGGTTGCAGGTACTCCCATGGAGGTCAATCACAAGTTAAGTGCTCATGAAGGGGAACCCATTGAAGACATTACAAGCTACCAAAGCTTAGTTGGAAGCTTGAATTATGCAACTCTAACTAGGGTAGATATATGCTATGGTGTAAGTGTGCTTAGCCAATTTATGCACACTCCTAGAAAGCCTCACATGGATCCAACAAAATGGATATTGAAGTATCTAAAGGGAACTATGAATGAAGGATTGCATTATCCTTATACTTCTGATTTAAGTATAAAATTATTCACTGATGCAGATTGGGTAGCATCAAAAGATGATAGAAGAAGCACATCTCGAGATTTATCTTTTGTAGGTACAAAGCTCATTTCTTGGTGTTCCAAGAAACAAGCCACAGTAGCACTCTCTTCAAATGAAGCTGAATACAGAGGATTGGCAAATGCAACTTAGGAGGCCATGTGGATCAAGACCGTATATACAGATTTAGGGTTAGAGTTTTCCACTCCATACATATTTAGAGGCAACATGAGTTCCTTGCATTTAGCTGCTAATCCTATCTTTCATGCCAGGACTAAACATATAGAAGTACATTATCACTTTGTAAGGGAGAAAATAGCAAGCAAAGAAATACAATTATCTTATGTGTCTACACACATGCAATGTGCAGATATGATGACAAAAGAACTTGAAAATTGATGGAAGCAAACTAAACAGGTTCAAATCAATGATTGGAATGCAGGAAATACCTATGAATTGAAGACTCAAGCATCTTAGGATTGAGGGGAAGCTGTTGGTACATTTGGAAAACCTTGATGCTTGACCAAAAGTTCAAAGGATTACTTCATGATTGAGCCTGAATGATCATAAGTCACATGTGAACATGTCTTGTTAAAGTTTTGAGTTTAACTCAAAGATAAATGTAAAAGGGAAAGCCTCAGAGAATCTCGTAACTTTACGAGTTGTAAATCACAACAAACAAGTGATTGGAATCAAATTAATTAGGAGCCTAAAAGATAGGACCACTTTTAGGTGGAAGATTCCAAATTCAAAAATTGAATTCTTCTATAAAAACTCTTGATTTTAGTCACAACATATGCAAGTAGAAAAAGGTCACATTGAGCTTCAAGATTGTGGGCACATCTCTTCCACATATGTATGAGTAAGCCTACAAAATCTCCTTGTATCATACAGTCATTACAATATACATTTTGATTCTCATTATGCAACTATCTCATGTTCACTACTGTTTGCTGCTACACTCTCATTTTCAGTCAACTTGTATTGAGGCGTTCTCTGCGTATACTTAATCTTTTGCTATGATTAGATTTGTTACACCTAGCGTAGACTTTCTAGTTCTATGCTATCAGTTTTCATGTCATTTGGTTTGGAGATCATTGAGATATGTTCATTTCATTATGCCTATGTCTGTAGTCTGTCATCCTCCTAAAATATTAGGATTACACCCCTAACTTCTTAAGATTAGTTCTCAGCTTATAATTATCCTAAATTCGTGAAATAACTTCCTATAGAAAGCTTAGGGGTCCAACTAGATACGTCTAAAAGCTCTCAGGTCAATTGTAATCACTGAGTGAGCACTGAGTGAAACACTGAGCAGGTTACAATCCATAAATAGCAATTTCTTATAACTCTTCAACATTGGAAGTAGTTTGTTTTGATGAAACTATTTGAAGGTGATGCTCCAAGGCACATTATGAGTCCAAATGCATATTTGGGAAGCTGAAGGTGTCTACTAAGGTAATCTGAAGTAACATTGGTAGGTGTAGAGTAGGATCTATGCAGCACCAGCTCATTTTTGGAGTGTATCCAACCATCTCCTCACAGGTCCTCTCCTAGCCGATACCTTTCATCCCTCTCTCTCATCCATTCCCTTTGTTTCCTTATTCGTTGTAGGGCTTCCTCTCTTACTTCCTCCTATTTTTTTGTCCTCTTCTCATCTATTTCGTGTTGTTAGAACTCATGATAGTATTTGCTTTGTCAATGGCTCTAAATACTTTTTTACTTGACAACCACTTATATAGTTTGGCAGTACCTCTCCATCTAGGATTCATAAGTTGATGGCTCTGCTAGTTGATATACGATTGATCACTAAGGGGCTATATCCTCTTTTTTGTAGCTTCTTTGCATGTTTCTTTAAAATATATACCAGGACGAGATCTCCTTCCTTCAAATTTGTATCCTTAATATGAGCATCAAAATATGCCTTTTGTCGCATTTTTGTAGCATAAATGCCTGCCACTGCGTGTAACCTCGTTTCATGTAACTTCTCAATTTGGTCCAATTGATTAGATAACTCATGTCCAGTCCATTCATAGTTGGAGGCTACTTGAAGATTAGGAACTAGGAAGTCAATTGGTAAGATGGTATTCTGGCTGTACACTAGGTTAAACAGAGTAGTTCCTATAGCTATTTTGTATGCTAATCAAAATGCCCATAAAGCGTGATGTAGTTACTTGTCCAGATTTGATCTTCCATTGTTGACAATCTTTGTGAGAACTGTACACAAGATCTTGTTTGAACTTTCAGCCTCTCCATTAGCTTGCGAGTGGTAGGGAGATGATTTTTTGTGAATCACTAAGAATTCATTCATTAAGGCCTCTATTACTTCAATGACGAAGCGTGTGCCTCTATCACTTATGATTTCTATTGGCAATCCAAATCTAGTGAATATTTTTTCAAAGAGACTTAGCACTGGTTCTTGCATCGTTCTTCTTAGTTGCCTTGGCTTCTACCCGTTTGGTCAAGTAGTCCATTGCTACAATTATGTACTCAACATGAGAACCTTTCGCCGGTGGGCTAATAGATCCTAAGAAATCTATCCCCCATTTGGTAAATGCTCTGGCACTTATCATAGGTCTTAATGGCATTTCATCTCTTCTAATTGGATACTTTGTTCGTTGACATGTATCGCATCTTTGAACATAAGTGGCTGCATCTTGATATAGAGTTGGCCACCACATTCCAGCAAAGAAAATCATTTTTGCAGTTTTATCTGTAGAAAAATGTCCTTTGGCGGCCCCCATATGATCCATCTCTAAGACCAAAACATACTTGTCTTCATAGATGCACATTCTTAAATGGTTTTCCCTTCCTCTTCTGAAAAGTTTTTTGCCTATGAGTACGTAATCTTTGCTTTGCTCATCGAGGGCACATTTTCTTGCCAAATTAGCTCCTTCTAGGTACTCTTGAGTTTTCAAGAATTTTACTAGAGCCATACTTCACCTCGGTGCTACTATAGAGTAACATAGAGTAGTGTTCTCTTCAGACGTTCTTGCTTGACAACTGGGGCCTGTAGATACGTAGTTATGTGTATCCCTCTACATGGTTGGCCATCATATGCCTAATCTCTTCAGTGTTTGCTAGGTTCCATTCACACTTTGATGAGTTTTCCATTGATTCACGTGTGCTTTTTGAAGCCACATCTCTTGCTCCTCTTCTTCCACACATCTCATAAGTAGCCCACTTGGATCTTGGTGGTATAAACTTCTAGCTATGATGTGGAGATTTTTAGTCTTCCATAGCTCTTCGCTTCTGTTTTCAGTGGTCCTATGTTGAGGTCCATGCATAAGGATGGGAATCAAGTTTTCCACCCATTGTGGACATACTTTTAGGTTGAAAAGATAAGTATGTGGCAGATCATCTAGCACTCCTGTGGGAGGTTCTCCATGTGTCATTCTCGATAGGTGATTTGCATGGATGTGCATATTTCCTTTCTTGACTACTACTTCAAAATCAAATTCCATTAACAGAAAAAACCATCACACTAGTTATCCGATATTGCAAGGCTTATTGACTAGGTACAGTAGAACTTGATGATCAATGAAGAATTTGAATGTTTGCCAATAAGTAGTGTTGAAATTTCTTTACCGCATATACCATTCCTAAGCCTTCTCGCTCCATAGTGGTATAATTATGCTCTGCTTGGTTTAATTGTCATCTGGCATAGGCTATAGGGTGATCTAGCTTTCTTGTATCTGCTAGCTGTGCTAAGATGCAACCAATGAAAAACTTGGAGGCATCTACATGAATATGAAATGGTCTATTCCAATCAGGTACTCTTAAGATTGGTGCTGAACTCAAGCGACTCTTCAATTTGTTGAAGGCCTTTTCACATTCTTCCGCCCAGGTAAACTGAGTCAGTAATCCATAAAGGGGTCTTGCAATTATGGCATACATGTGAATGAATCTACAATAGTATCCACAATGTCCCATAAATGCTTGCACTTCCTTAGTGATCTTTGGTCTTGGCAAATCCATAATCACTTTGATTTTGTCTTCATTAGTGGAACTTCCATTCTTAGAGACAATATGTCCTAATATTTTTCCTTGTCGAACCATGAAGACACATTTTTCCGGATTAAGGCATACTCTATACTGATGACATTTGGCAAATATTTTTCTTAGTTCTAGGATATGTTCTGATCATATCCTTGAATAGGTACATAAATCATCCACGTATACCTCCATACGTTTTCTCAAGAACTCCTTGAACACATGGCACATTAATCTTTGGACAGTGGTTGGGGCATTGGTTAAACCAAAAGGCATAACCCTGAATGTATAGACTCCCCATTTGATTGCAAAGGTTGTCTTATGTTGGTCTTTAGGAGCATTGGCTACCTAATTAGATCATGAAAAGCCATCAAAGAAGCTATAGACTTCCTTACCTGCAACCCTTTCCAACAAATGATCCGTGATGGGTAATGGGTAACTATCCCATATGGTGGCGGCATTCACGTTTTTCAAGTTAATGCACACCCTTAATTTGCCATTCTTTTTTGGCACTACCACTAAAGGTGACACCCATGCTGTGTGTTCAATTTTTCATAAATGAAGCCCGCGTCGAACAACTTATCTACCTCTTACTTAATTTTTGCCAAATAAACATCGTTATAAGTGTATGGTCTTTGTTTGGAGGGCTTGGCTTCTGTCTTCATAGGGATTCTATGGGCACAAATAGAAGGATCTACACCTTTTAAATCCCTATATGTCCATGCAAAGACATCTCTATATTCTCTTATGAGTTGTATCAACTCTTATTCTTCCTCAAGAGAAAGATGTTGCCCTATAAAAGTGCATCTCTCTTCTCCTTCCTCTAGAACTACTATTATTTTCTTGGTCTGCTCTTTATTATCGTATGCTATCCCTGGTCATGCTTCCCATTTTGCCATCTGAATAGCAATCTTCCTCTCCTCTACCTCATATTTCTTGAAGTGCTCGGCTACCTCAAATTGGTCTTGAGGTATGTTTTCTTCTTCTCTGTTTTCTTTGTTTGGTTCATTTTCTTCCCTTTGTGTCATTCCTTGATTTGACTCATCAGCCATGATGCTTACTCCTTGATTTTCATTTTCTTCCTCAATAGGTTCCCGTTCCATTTCGATGCTCTCATAATCTTCCTTCCATTTTGCTTCTTGCAGAACAACCATGTAGAAGCTTACATCGTATCCTTGCTCCTCTATGCATTCATTCATAGTTATTACTTCTTCATTTACGCATGGGGTTTGAACTCTTTGTCTAAAAATATTTCAGGCATGTAAGCAGCATCTTCTACACATCTAGATACTCATTGTCTTATCTGCCATCCTTGCCTCCTTTCTTCTTCCCTTTTAGCTGCCTGGCACATCTATAGGTGAGTATCTTCATTCATCCATGTTTGGCTACTCGAACCTATACTATGAATCGATAGATTGTCATCCTCCTTATGTATCAGATTCCATTGCAGAGGGGGGACATCTTGATATGTATAAGTATGGATATTAATGCTAGTTGTGGCTCTCCCATGCTGCAAGTATACTATGTCTTTTCCCCAATCTTGCACTACATTAAGCTGTCTCATGAAAGGCCTTCTAAGTATCATCTCATAATTGCTTGCCTTTTCAAATGGACATATTGCTAGGGTATGCTCAAATTCGACTCCACAAGTAGTAAATACTACGTTTTCCAATAATCCTAAGGTTGGTTCTGTGTGCTCATCAGCCATTTGAATCTTCATCCTAGTGGGTCGTAGGGCTGGTTTTCCCCATTTCTCCCATATTTCTTTGGTAGCGATTCCTACTCCGGCTCCTGAATCTGGCTTTAGTGGTATAACCTCTGTAAGTGATAGGGAGGCATGTGTTTCCTTCATCTCCCTCATTAAAATCTCCCACCTTATCGACTCGGATTTTAACTGTGGCTACTTCATCTTGCATCTCGCTTTTGTCTGACTTTGTCTCTAACTGGATGGTGAGCTTCTCTTTCAATTGCGGCTTCACTTTCAAATGTTCTTCCAAAGTCAGAGTACAAGGTATTTTTACTTTTTTAAGATGTTGTATTATGTATGAGGTTTGAACTGATGGGTTTCGCTCCTTCCTCCTCACTGAGGGAATAAGATATAATTCAGAGTTATGTTCATATTCTCCCATATAGTTTGGAAATACATTCACACTATCTTCGTCATTTCTATTGTCGTAAAGTTGTAATAATCCTTCTGAGTTTAAGTCATGCATTGACACTTCAAGTTGGCCTCCTGCTTCTAACTCCTCAAAAGGAGGTTCAACTCCTTCTGTTTTCTTCCATCTATCTTCTTGGACTCTGGCCCAAAAATCTCTAGGCCATTCCGCATCTACTTTAGGGATGATCGATCCTTCTTTTTTTACTTTCACAGTATTTTCTCCATGGTTCTCATTTTTCTTCCCTTCCCTAAAAGGACTAGGTGCCACACATTCCTCAAATTCCTTTCGGGAATTCAGGTGCTGGGTATGGGCTGGACAGGTTTTTCTAAGGTTTGTTGAGCCACTTCAATTAACTTCTTACATATCTCCAATCTTTCTTTCTCTAAGTCACCTCTTGGGTAGTCCCTTTCATGTTGTTCAATGGTTGGGCCTACTTTTATTCGTGCTTGATATGCCTCAATCCACATGGTGAACTCTTCTGGCATTGGATCGACCAAAACTGATCCTACCTCTTGTTTTTTATGCTTTTCTGCCTCCTTGTTAGGGTTTCCCTCATGTTCTTGGTTTTCTTCTTGGCTTTGTTTATTATTCTTGTTCTCCAACTTTTGTTGCAAGTTCTTCTCTTTCATCTTTTCTCTATGATTCTTCCATCTTTGGGTTTGTTTACTTTTAGCACTTTTCTCAGGGTCTTCAGAATCGGCAATTACTTGAGGTGTGGGTATGTTCAATTCTTTGTCGGAGTGATCATTTTCTTTGGGTTTATCCGGGGTCTCTCTAGCTTTTTCCCTTGTTATTGCTTTCAATGGCATTGTGTACTCCTTATCGCTCCCTGATAACTCTATCACTTCTATCACGTTGATCTGCACATTGGAATGGACTTTATTGGGATTCTTGGGGCAATCTCTAAAAAGATGTTCTTTACCACAATCACTGCAGTAACCCTCCCAAACTCTCTGAGGTGGTGGTGGGTTAGGTAATGTGCACTCTCTGATAAAGTGATCACCTCTACATCTATAACATGGTCCTCTATGGACAGGTGGTCTACTCATTCGCCGTGGGGGTATGGGTGCTCTAGAAGCTGTGTACATCAATGACACATAGTCATCATCATATCCGTAAGAGCTATCAAATCCTTCAGAACCATAGGTATATGGTTCATAAAGTTGTCGGTACTCAAGAACAATGTTCTCATAAGTGGAATAATTTCCTTGACTAGGGTCATAAGATGGGTCATAAGCCTCAGTACCAGCCAATGGGGTGGCTGGTACTATTGCTCTTTTAGTATTCTCTTCAATTTGAGCAATTTTCACTAGGAAAACATTTTGAGGGTGAGGTGGTTGTTGTCCTAGCACTGATTGAGGTTGATTGTATCCTTGATATGCATATGGTCGTGGTGCAAATGCGTGCTCCTAGTATAAGGGGTATCTATTGGCTTCTCTTCCTTGATCTCTCGTGGAATAACCATAAGACCTAAATGGTGGTTGTGTAAGTCTTGGTTGTCTATTGTAAGGACAATTCTCCATGTTGTGATTTGTGTACCTTGGCTCTATGTTACAGTAGTGAGTTGGACACTGGGCGGGTGGTCTATTATAAGCATAAGGGGGTGGTGGGATAACTCACCTATTACACATGTGAGAAGGGTGGTCACCTCCACAATGGATGCATCTCTTGAGCATAGGCATTCTCATAGGATTGTTGGAATAATTCCTCTGTCCTTGAACATTCAGCTTGTTAGCCACTAAATCAGCTATCTCTTCTACATTGTTCCTAGGATTTGATGTACTACTAACACTATCCTCACTCTTAATACTACCTTGAGATATTTTCAAGTCGTCTGCCAGATTGTCCTCTATGTTGATACACTCTTTCATACATTCCTATAAATTTTGGACTCTGTTCACATATACTAATGATCTCAATGACCCATTCACTAATCCTTCCAAGAATATTGAGACCATTTTGTTTTGAGTGAGTCTCTCCTCTACAAGACATCTATCCACGTATTGCTTGAATCGTCTCGCTGATAATCTTATTGATTCTGTAGGAGCCTGTTGAAAACCATGGATTAATAATGATGAGTTGTTTTTTATTCCTGTCTTAGTGAATTCCTCAATCAATTCTTGATAGACTTGTTCCATGTTTTGGAAATTATTAGGATCTAAGGGTTGTAACCAAGCTAAGGCTCTGTCTATAAGGGTTAGGCCAAATGATTCATATTGGATCAAGAAGTCTTCCACTTGTTCAACTCTTATCACTTGCTTGAATTCAGTAATATGGTTGTATGGCTCAATAGAGCCATCATAGTGACTCATCATGCATTTGGCAACTTGAATGGGTCTCAGTCTTCTTCCAGGTTCAGGTGTTCTGATTGTGCTCACATATTCTAAAGATTTTTGATACTCTCCCTCAATGATAGACATTATGCTGGCTATTGGTAAAAAATTATGCATGTCTTCTGAGGCCATAATGATTTCCTCTTCAGACTCACTCGAAGTTTTGGAGTAATGGGCATGAATACTCAGTTCAGCTACACTTCCTACAAATGAGACTACTCTTCTTCAGCTTCCTAAGATTCTTCCTTATCTTAAGTTCATTCACTTAAGAGTTCTAATTGAGTTTGGACATCCCTTAGCTCCTAGTGCTCTCTTTAAAATCTGCAGAGTTATATGGAATTTTTTTCTCTTAATTTGCTGCAAAACGACACACAACACTTGGAGAGTATCATGACACCTAATCTCAGTGACACACGATACTTGGGAGATGTCGCAACACTTGTAGTCAGCGACACTTGACACTTGCTTAGTCATGACACTCGACACATGACACTTGCTGGACCATGATATATGAAACTTGGCAAGTATCACAAACTTGATCAGTCTGTGACACTCGACACTCGATAGCTCAAGAAGTGTCAGGATATTGGCTCTACCAACGACACATGACACTTGATCAATCACGATACACGATACCTGCTCGATGTCGTGATACGGGATCCACGATACTTGACACATGACACTTGCTCAATCACGACACTCGATACTTGGTAAGTATCATGACACTGGAGCAATCAACGACACTCAACACTTGACATTGGGCAGATGTCGCAACACTTGGTCAACGACACTCGATACCTGTGAGATGTCACGACACTTGGCTAGCAACACTCGATATCTGATTAATTACGATACTTGACACTCAAGAGATGTCAAGACACTCAATGAGTGTAGGTATTATGACACCCAATTTGGGAGGTCACGACACCTAAATGTCACGACACTTGACCTTGGGAGGTCACAATACTTGAATTTTTGTTCATACACAAGCAAGTATATTTGAAAACCAAATTAATGTGTGTGATCTTAGTGCTTATTTCCCCTTCTTGAGGTGTCTGAATCAAAGAAACTCTCACTTAGCCCTTAGATAATTCCCTCACAACATCTACCACAGGTTGTTTCCTTCTTTACCTTGATTGAACTTGAAATTTCTAGAGTAAGGGCTTGATATGCTCAACTCCTAAGTGCCCTCAAACACCTTTCAACAATCTCTCACGCTGCTTTTACCTCCACACATCACGACTTCTCTCTCGCGACAGCTGCAGTCCGAGCTCTCACGATACTTGCTAGAAGACAAGTGGTTTGAAAAAGACTTGTTTGTTGGTTTTTATACTTCTAAGAAGTACCTAACTAAAAAGACTGAAAGAGAAAACTTGAAAATTAACCCTATCTTTCTAGCCTACTCACTTACTTCCTCCCACCTACTCTAACTTCTCTCTCTCCTCACTTCCCTAAACTATCAAGTCACCACACACACTCCCAAAAGTGAGAAGTAGTAAGTGCGATGAAAGTGACTTACCAAAGAAGAGAAATTCACAACTCCTCTAGTCACTTCAATGCTCAGAGCTTTTCACCATCACACAAATGCCTCGGTTTGATTCGACACTCCTTGACAATGGCACCAAAAAACCTGTGTACCTGAGTATCGACTTAGGAACTTGTGGAGAAAGAGACTATACCTAATGGTGTCGCGACACTTGGAACAGTACTCAACACTAAATCGATCTTTTCTCTTAGCTCTGAACTCTTAATCTAGGGAATATAGTGGCTCATTTTGAAGCTCTCAAGAATATGCATGAAGTTATGAGCACAATATTGAGCCGTAGGAATGACCTTCCTATACTTAGCACACACCTTACACTCTTCAGGGGACCCAAAGAGATCGAGGCATTACTGGAGACAGAGGACCAGCACCCTCTAGGTCGTTTACTAGTAGAGCTCTAGTGCCGCCATTCCTCACTTCTCTAATGGATGGAGATACACCTCACGCCCCAGACTCATATTATAGACTTCTTCAAACCCACGGCTCCCCGACAGAGCAACCCAACATGGGGTGTCACATTACAAAGAGCAGAGGAGCTTAGATGAAAGTGCGGGCGATCCAGACCCCCACTCCAAAGATCCCATCTCCACCAGAGAGAGATTGAAGCAATTCATGCACGTCATGACATGGAGATATGGAGACGTCAGCAGTGCACCCTTGCTGATTTGGATGTGCAGACAGTTTTGAGGCTCGCCATGAGGGCCTACCGACCAATGCATTATATCCTACATCCACTCAAGGCATCTAGAGGGCTATGACTCCACCCACCTTCCCCTCCCTATGCATATCATATTTGTATCTCACACCCTGAGCACATAGAGTGCATACTCATAGCACCCCACACCCTCGACGCCATCTATTACCCCCTCCTTTTATACTTTGTTTTGTACTCACATTTTATTTTCCTTTTGGGATTATAGTGGATCAGATCATGTTGATGTACATGTTTTGTCTCGTAGGTTGATTTTGGTCTTTAATAGACGTTAAAAAGTCTCTCTCTCTCTCTCTCTACTATGAGTACTCAAGTTCAAGCGAATATAGTGACCTATCTGAACCCTCCTCTATCTATGACCTTCCCAAAATTGAATCCCTAACCCTAGTTCAAACTTAGCTTGAAACCCTAACCCTAGCCGAACCCTCAAACCCTAACCCTAGCTTTAACCCCTAACCCTAACCCCAAATCCCCCACCTAACTGTAGCCCTCTCTCCCTCTCCCTCTATCTCCCCCTCTCCCTCTCCCGCTCCCTTCCCTCTCCCTCTCCCTCTCCCTCTCTATCCCTCTCCCTCTCCCTCTCTTCCATGGCTCCCAAGTTGGAGGAACAACTAGCCACTTTAGAGCATACCCTCCAAGAGTTGATAGGGAAACATAAGAAAGAAGGGGATTCTAGACTAAATGGGATTACTCACTGTGTCGTCGCCCTCGAAGCGAAGGTAGCAACCTTGGAGAAGAGCTTCTTGCTATCTGCAAGAAGCAACTCATGGGATCAGGAGGAGTTGAACACTAGACTTACTGATATGAGGAGGAAATTGGACAGCATATGTGAGGAGGGGGAGATCTCCCCACAGCTAGAGGACATCCAGGTGACTATCAAGAAAGAGTGCATTGAGGTGGTTCAGAGTAAGCTTGAGACTGAAAAAGATGGATGGGTTGAAGTTGTCAAAAAAAAAAACCTTTGGCAGGACGCAAAGAAGAACCACCACCATGAGGAGATCCACATAGAACACACCATCATTGAGGACGAGTGGATGCGATAGGCTCGTTAGTGTCTTCGGCCTGACAGAGACAAACAAATCACCAGGGCCTGATGGGTGTCGCTTGTGCACACTACTTGGATACCCCAGGGATGAGCCTCTCCCTTTCACTAGAGCCTCGACAGCGGGATGGGACACCACATGGAGTAGAACACTTATCCTTGAGTTCTCGGATAACGCCGGGAAAAGAGACTTTTTGAGATGATGAGTAGTACTACACACTACACCCGGCACTCCGATCTATTTGGATTGACCTCACATGGATGCAGGTAGAGCACAGATGTGCATGCATGCCATGTGTCCTCCATGCTCGATGGGAGGGACATGGTGCCCTATATAGAGACAATCGTTTCATCATCGATGGATGACCCATTGCTAGGGATTCGTGGTCTATGAGACAACACAATAGGAGGTGCGCATCATAGTTTGGAACTACAATGGATCTTTGTAGACACATCCAGTGCACCTCGAGGAGGTGATCGAGGGCAGAGGCATGATCTTCTTGAAAGAGACACACAAGAGCACAAGGAGGAGCCTACCGAGGATTGAGGGTTATAGGTGGGAGTCAACTCACCGTGGAGAGATGGGAAAGCACACAACACGAGGATCAGGAGGAGTAGCCATGCTCTATAGAAAGTCGCTACATCACAGGGTACAGGTCGTAGCCAAAGACCAAGAGGAATGTTTCATGTGGATATGCCTCCAGCTATCAGAGGAGAGAGGAGCCTATTTTGTCGTCTGCTATATTGCACCCATCGGCTTGTGCTTCACACATACCCCCAAGCAGCCTTGAGAGGGGGAGGGACCAATCATCCCATCGCCATATGACTTCCTCAATGACACCATTATGGATTACACCAAGATGGGTGAAGTCTTCCTTGTAGGAGACTTCAATGCCTGCACTCGAAGCCACCAATGTGATATCTATGACTTTGACGATCGTAAAATGCTCCGCACCATGAAGGACATGTCTACAGTCAAAGCCTCATCTCACACCGCCACACCCACCTCATACGACCGATACCTACTCTAGATGAGAGCCGCACACCATCTCATTATCTATAATGGGATGGCAACCTGGCCCACCTCGGGTGGTCTCATCTGCATTCCACCCACGACACCACATGGAGGCAGTGTGGTAGACTATGTTATCAGATCCCTAGAGGTGACACATCTCATCAACTCATTCACCATCCCACTCA
Source organism: Ceratopteris richardii (assembly GCA_020310875.1). Lineage (NCBI taxonomy): Eukaryota > Viridiplantae > Streptophyta > Polypodiopsida > Polypodiales > Pteridaceae > Ceratopteris > Ceratopteris richardii. The sequence continues at coordinate 178,401,471 of CM035414.1, forward strand.
TACCAATTGGAGCTGATCACACATATCTCGGCCTATCCATACGGGATTCACCATGCATATCCCACCCCACCACCATACAACCACATGCCCATACCACCATTCACTTTAGACATGAGCTAGCACATATCTATAGCTCCCATGTTCGAGAGCGCATCTACTCCCTTGACCCCTCCGCCCCATTGGACACCCTCACCGCCCACTTCTCCTCGATCCTCCACACATCTGCTACTCTCAGCTTCCCATACATACCCACAACACTGCACATTCAACACGGCTCAAGAATACACCCCAGAATAGATGGTACGATGAGGAGTGTAGATGACCATACTGACATCTCAGAGCATAGAGTATCTTGGGATCCACCATGGAGAGGGAGGTGTGATGATAGATGTGAGCTCTCACACACCAAAAGCGGTGAGCTTTCGAGGAGACACGAGAGGAAGAGCTGTTTGACCTTCTCATGAGTAGGGATTGCGCCATCATATGGTGGGCCCTACGGGAGCCATGCCCACTTACACCCATAGCACATCCTCAGACTTGGCACACCTAGGCCCAGAGGTTATATGACGTCCTAGGATAGCCCTCGTTGTCAATCCCTCCCACACCTCGTCGTGTGATATCCACCCTATTCACGGCAAGCATGGTACGACATGCCATCCATAGGCTACAGCATGGCCATTCAGCAAACCACATGGGACTAGAGGGCGAGCACTTTATATATGCAATCACTGTAGTTTCCAATGTGATCACCCACCTCTTCAACCGTGCTTTGGTTGAGGGGTTACCTGACTTGTGGACTATGCATACCATTGCACCTATCCATAAGTCTGGTGATATGATGGACCCGGGGAACTATAGGACTATTATGATAAGCCACATCTTGGCCAAGATCTATGGGGCAGTACTAGAGGTAGAGCTCAGTTTACACACTGAGGCAGCTGGGACCAGAGCACCCGGCCAGGCACGCTTCCACTGCACTTTCTCCACCATCGACCACATCTTCCTACTTCGTTGCTTGATTGAGAGCGCGAAGGGGAGGAAGCGGAGACTCAATTGTTGCTTTGTGGATTTTTGCAAAGCGTTCGACAGGATCCCTCAAGAGAGACTACTACGGAGACTCCAGGAGTTACAACTACCATCAGACATTCTATGGGCCATCCATGCTTTATATCCATGAGTCACAGGTAGGGTGCGCTGTCGTGGCAGCCTTAATCAACCTTGTTAGCACCATGGTGTGAAACAAGGTTGCTCTCTCTCACTCACTCTCTTTAGTCTCTACATCGATGAGATCACGGAGTATATATAGCGAGTAGGAGGTCTAGGAGAAGACCTCAGAGGTACACCAATACACATCCTATTATATGTTGATGACATTGTCTTGCTTTTAGAGTCACAGGAGGGGCTGCATTCACATTTACAGGTGCTCGATACCTTCTTCATGGAGAGAGGACTTAGAGTGAACCTTGGCAAGACCAAGGTCATGATCTTCCACATGTCTAGGATAGTATGCCATCGAGCCTCTTTCACTGTAGCTGGAGGACAGATTGAGGTAGTCGATTCCTATGTCTACTTAGGTGTCACCTTCCCCGGCAACACAGGGGTATTTTCCATGGCACAGGCAGCGAGAGATAGATTGACAGGAGGCTATAAGGTGCTTGCTGGATTGGAGAGATGCTGCTTTCCGACACATTTTCAGGAGCCCCGGACTAAGGGGTGGCTCTTTGATACTCTAGTGACACCTGTACTGATGTACACAGTGGCAGTGTGGACACCAGGAATCAAGGAGGCGATGTGAACACAGATTGAGGGGCCCCAAGTCACCATGATCTCACGCATGCTCCGCAAAAAGCCCTCCATTCCACATGACATTATACGAGCTGAGCATGGCACACCACCAATGCTAGTTGAGAATCTCTTTCAACTGGTGACCTTTATTCTGAGAGTCAGAGCTCCCCACCAGTCGAGTCACCGGGCTTGCATTTGAGAGATCTAGACATGTGGCAGAGATAGGGCATGAGAGAGTATGGTATGCATAGACCTATCGATGGTTGGCAGGCCATGGCATGAGCATTACCAATCTCCCCCCTTTTCGACATGACCTCTCTTCCCCCTACATTACCTCTCTCATTCTGAGAGGAATAGGATCATCCGTCAAGACCTATTACAGATACACATCAGGGAGACATGGATAGCACCATGGGAGCCTCTTCCCACAAAGAGGCAACACTACAAAGAGCACTTCCTAACAGTGGCAGCAGATGGTTTCATTCAAAGGCCACGATACATGGATACATACATGGCACCAGTAGAGAGAGTGGCCATTGGGAAGCTCAGAGTATCATCACACCAACTCGAGATTGAGGTTGGGAGAGCGACACATACCGCCAAGGATGAGAGATTATGCAAGATATGCCGAGAGGAGGTGGAGGACGAGGAGCACTACACATGTAGATGTCAGGCATATGAGGATATCAAAGATCGCTACCCACACCTCTTCAAGGGGCCTAGAGAGATGAGGGCTTTATTGGAGATGGAGGACCAGCGCCCTCTATGTCGTTTCCTAGTAGAGCTCCAGCATTGTCATGGCTCACTTCTCGAGCACATGGAGATACATCCGGCCCCCCAGACTCATATAACAGATTTAATTCAAGCACAACTACCCGAGGACCAAGCTCGACACAGGGTGTCACATTAGGGAGAGCAGAGGAGCTTAGACGACAGTGTCCACGACCGAGACTCCCACTCCGGAGAGCCCATCCTCACTAGAGACAGATTCAAGTGATTCATGCATGCCATGACATGGAGATACGGAGATGTGTGCAACACACCCCTGCCAATCTCGACGTGCAGAGGATTTTGAGGATCACCACGATGCCTTATCAACCGATGCATTATATCCTACTCCTACTCCAAGCATTTAGAGGGTTATGAAACCACCGAGCCTCCCCTCCCTATGCATATCATATTTGTATCTCACCTATCGAGCATATAGAGTGCATACCCATAGCACCCCACACCCTCGAGGCCAACTATTATCCACTCCATTTATACTGTATTTTGTACTCAACCTTTATTTTCCTTTTGGGATCACAGTGGATTAGATCATACTGATGTATATGTTTTGTCTCACAGGCCAATTTTGGCATCTAATAGACGTTAACACTAGTTCTGTACTAGGACACTTGAGTGTCCTGGGACACTTAAGTGTCCTGCATTTACACCAAATTGATTGATTTTTCTTGATGAAACCTTTGAGGCTTTGATGACATACTCACTTGGATTTGATAGCTCACATCATGTACTTTTAGAGAAAAATATGATCTTTAACATTTTACAACTTCACATGGGTAATTAAATAAAGAGGAAAATGGGAATATTTAGAAACTCAATTTTGAGAATAACTGAAAAAATAACACAATTCAAACATTTTGACAAATTGGATATGTTTTAGGAAATGGAAAGCTATTCATGGACTTTGGGAGTGTAAAACAAGTGTCTAAGGATCTCTAGAGAAGGTTTAACACTTCCATAAGTGATAAAACACGGACTCAAAACTTGTCTTCTCTATATCACTGCCATTTATCGCACCTTTTAAAGAATGGCTCACTATAATTTGTATGTAAGTGAGATTGCAGAGAATTGGTAGGTTATCAATGGATAACCTTCATACTAATTGAATGCATATTTTTATTCAAAGTTAGAAGGCCTCCGCTTTTAACTAGGAGCCATTGCGTTTGGTGCTAACTTTCATGCCGAATTGGCAAATCATATATTTCTATGTTCATGAAAAGAACATAGCTCCAAAGGTGGAATAAAAAATTATGATGAAAAATAATAACTATTTAAATGCTATTCTAAGTATTATGCCTTCCAAAATATGCTTTCATGCCATGTTTCATTCTTAATCTCAGCAAATAATATGTGATCCGCAATGGTGATTGTGATAAGAATGAAAAAAATTAGCATACATATTTCATTTGACAAAAACAAGATGGTATCCATGATGGAAATAATGAAACTTTTTCAAATGATCCTTATCATTTTATGATATCAAAGATTATATGAAAGACTTTTGATTATTATTTTTAGTATGTGTTGATGTGTGCAAGAGATTGTGTGTTCATGCATATAACAACTATCAAAAAAGTATTTTGACTAAATATGTTTCTTTTGATTCTATATGTACATGACTCTTGTTTCTTGGTAGGAACTAGTTTATTTTCTTGGATATCAAGCTAAATGTTTGTAATTTGGCATTATTCCAATTGGATGTTAATATTTGTATGCGGATATATTGGTTGGTGTCCACATATATATCTACTTTGTTTGGTGTATATAGATCTGAAAAATTTGGTTGATTTTCAAAGATTGGTAGTTCCCTTATGTGTACACCTTGTTTGATGTCTTATTTTCTTTCTTCATGTGAAGAAACTAGATCTCTTCCATAACTATACATGCTTTGTTATGTGTCCACAAACTATTCATGATTGTATCTATAGAGTTTGGTTGATGCCCACACAACAAAAGATTCTTGGTTGTGTCAAAAGACGTGAAAATTTTGGTGGATTTCAATAAATTATTTAGCCTCGTATATGTAAGCTCTGGTTTGTTATGTCACACACTTTCTACTTGGTAACTTGAATGTGTACACCTTCGGTGATGTCCATAAATTCTTTTGAGTCATATATGTAGGCTTTACTTTTTTGTTTTTGGTGACTAGAGTCATAGCAATTGATTTTATGTGTATACCTTGATTGTTGTCTTCATACCTTGTTTGATTGTTGGCATATTTGTACACCTCTGTGGATTCCCATAAGTTTGTTTGAACCATGTTTAGAACTAGTTGCTGTTTTTGGTGTACAAAGTCAAAATAATCAATTTTATTTGAATTGAAATGATTTTTCTAAGTGAGTTTGAGGTTCATACTATGTGATCTATGTTTCAAGGAATGTGTATAATTTTTTCTTTCATATGATGCATTTTTTTCTTTTGATAAAAATACATTTGATTACAAATTTTCATCCTGTTCACTACCATAGCATCTTGACAGGCTATTTACATGAACACAAAACATGATTTATTGTGTTTTATAATTTTTCATTAACCTTTGAATTATATTTGATATGTGTGTTAAAGGATTTTCTCAAATTCTCTTTGCAGAAGGTGTGTGATTTTTTGGAAAATTGTCAAAAAATGACACTTAAGTGTCTTGTTTTGGTACCAAAGTAGTGTTAAAAAGTGTGTGTCTCTCTCTCTCTTTTTGCATTCTTCCTTCATACATGTATACATAATACAAGTCCTATGCCTTCTTTTTTATCTTCAGATTCTACTAATACATGATTGCCCGTAACCTTTTTCATGGTGTTTCTTAAACACCTAACGCAACAGGTGTATTAGGATAATCTTAGAATCACCTCAAGACATATGAGTAACATTGTAAGCTCCATATAGTACAGCAACCAAACCAACAGCTTAGAGCATGTAAAACCTCACTTACGCAGTGGAAAAGCTTGATATATGTTTGGGGTATGAGCTTACTATAAAAAAGAAATACAACAAAAAAACAGATCGTCAAGCAGACAAACAACTCCCAATGAGATGATATTGTTTGACAAACTTATGTGCAGAATGAAGTGAACTTCTGATAAAGGGGTTTTTTTGCCTCAACCCTCCCTTCAATCAATACAACTTAAAAATGCATGAAAATCAGCTCATTTAGCTCCAGTTTTCTTTCTTTATTTGTAGGTGGTCAACTATCTACAATCTAACTAGTTTTAGTAATGATAGTGAACGTTGGCTCGGTAGCTTCAAAACTTCCAGAAAAAGATTCCTTGGATTTGTGGCAATATTAAACAATAAATTTGAGGTACCTAAGCCTTCAATTGGACATTTTTGTTGAGCATGACTTGCACTTTCACCGATGCACATGCATGTGCAACCAAACACTCCCCTTTGTACCTACCCTTACTCTCCAACACTTGAACATGTATGCACACAACATGCACTTCACATACTAACATAAAATCATTCCCTTACACATGCATGCACATTAAGAATATGCTTTCATTCACTTTTTTTAAGGTGTCTAAAGGAGAAGGAGGGTCAACCAAAGGGCCCCCTACTGAACACCAAAGGCAGAAAGCTTACTGAAAGCTTCCATTCCAACCATATGCTCGCACACACTCATTCAACTATGAGATTACATATCACTACAAGCTTGTGCACTCATACACTTGGGGGAAACACACATGAAAATAATCAAACTAGGTACCAAATACAAGCATATACACACATTCAGCTATGAAATTACATACGATTAGGTACCAAACACACACTCGGCTATGAAATTACATATCACTACAAGCTTGTGCAGTCATACACTTGAGAAAAATACACATGAAACGATTCAAATGTATGTTACCTTCTTCCTCTGGAAATCATTTTTCACTTTTCATAATAATGGAAAACAAAACGATGAACTTATGCAGAGAAAAGAACTCAGTGAACTTAGTAGACATGGGAAGTCACAAATGAACCATAAAAGCTACAGATTCATGATAGGCATGGCATCAACAAGCCTTGCAACAAGTTCCAACCATCGACGTTCAAACACAACATGTAATGTATTAAATGAATAATATAAAATCTACATAAACGTATGAAGTGCCCCGATTGGATGCTCTGCGGCTCTCTGGAACGCAATCAGAGGGGAAGTCCTGTGGAAAATTTGGCGAGAGCGGTGTGCTCTCAACTTCGGCGACCCCCCCAGGGAGTGGTCGATTGAAAAATCTCTATTCCTCCTTGGCAAAAGGATCGTCAACAGTAAGAAATCCCCCCCCTTCAGACACCATCAAGTCCTCATGTTGATCAACAACAAGCTCAAACCCAAGTGGGTCCCGCATGAGGGCGACGAGAGGGTGATCAACCTTCTTTGTAAAGCAACCTAGGAATCAACCATGCTTCCCCTGCTTTGTGGGATTTGGGGGGTCCCGTGGGCACTAGACCCCTTTTCTTGTACCTTTGTTTCTTAATTTAATTCAAGTCCGGGAGAGTAGGCCATTGCCGAACTTCCTTTATGAAAAAAAAAAAAAAAAAAAAAAAAAAAAAAAAAAAAAAAAAACGTATGAAGTGCCCTGTAGAGAGTTGAATTCAAGGTGTCATTACAAATGCAGAATAGTTGTTTTGAGCAACCCACAGACATATACATAAGCGTGCATTAATTATAAAGACAAACAATAGAGCACACGTCTCTATGGAATAGCGGGGGAATTGGGTGCTGGCCAAACTCAAAAACAAGTTTAACTATTGGCGAGGTATGCAAATCAATCTTGTTGGTCGTGCTATGGTTATCAACAGGTTCCTCCTTTCATCTACCATTTATTTCCTTTCTTGTTGGAGACCGAAAGAGCAAGATCTCTCCAAACTGGATAGTATTTGTAGAAACTTCCTTTGGACGAGCGACCACAATAGGAGGGGGTGCCTAAAATCAAATGGTCCATCTACACCAGCCATAAAGATAGTGGGGGGACTTGGTATCCTGGATATTGGGTGCATGGCTAACAAACTGGCAGCCAAATGGATGATTAAGGCTTGGTGCAACGAGGAGGCCTCGTGGGCCAAGTTGATCTTCAGAAACAAGAATGGGTTGGCTCTCATGGGCTTCCCAAATTGGAAGAATCTTAACATCTTGACCTTGCTGTTTTCCCCGATCCCCATCTTCCCGAAAGGCTCTAATCTCGTGTGCTCCCTATGGAAGAGTTGGAATAAAGTCAAAAGTTACACAAGAATTAGTGAAGACTAGAAGTGGGTAGCCGGTATCAGACAAAATGACTCTATCTGGTTTGCAATCCATGGCATCCGGAGTGTGGAATCTTGGACATTGAAAATGCCAAGAAGTTATGGAACAAAGGCTTCAAAAAATGGAAATACCTCTTAAAACAAGACACCAACCAATGGATCAACTTCGAGGATATTGGCCCTTGCGTCAACATTTCGTACGAAGAAATGAAACACTTTGCAAAGCAGATGTCTCCCCAAGGACTCACACAAAGTTTGCCTTCTCATGGGACACGACACGTTGAGCTCGCTTAGTCTTAAATGGCACAATGGGAATAACCTATCAAAAAAATCCCGAACATCAAAGAAACGATTGAATATCAGGTTAACCTCAACAAGAAGTGGTGTTTGTCATGGACGCGGCTTCGGTGGGACATGACGTTCATGGCTATCTGGCACCCCCTCATAGAAATCAAAAAGTTTGTCCTCTTATGGCAAATCCTTCATCATGCAATCTCGACCAACCTTAAGGCTAGCAAATTTTGTGGGATTCCTCCTTGGTGCAAACGCTGCTACCGATCTATCGAAGATGTTTCACACATCTTGTTTACCTGCCCAAACTCTAACAGACTCTAGAAAACGGTTGGAAAGAAAATTAGACTTTCGAAACCTCTCAGTTGGGAGTGAGGGAGAAGTGATCGGCTGCCCCGCGACTCTCTGAAATGCCATCAGAGGGGAGGTCCTATGGAAAATCTAGGGGGAAAGGTATGCTTTCAACTTCGATGACTCCCCCAAAGAGTGGTCAATTGAGAAATCGTTGTTCCTCCTTGGCAAAAGGATTGTTAACTGTAAGAAATCCCCCCCCCCCCCTTCACGCTTCATCAAGTACTCCTTTGGATCAATAACAAGCTTAAACCCAAGTGGGCCCCTCATGAGGGTGATGAGAGGGTGATTAACCTTCTTTGTAATTCCATCTAAGCTCTGTAAAAGCTTCCCCTGCTTTGTGGGATTTGGGGGTCCCGTGGGCACTAGTCCCCTTCTCTTGTACTTTTCTTTATTTAATTCAAGTCCGGGAGAGTAGGCTAATGCCGAAACTCCTTTATATTAAAAAAAACAATAGAGCAAAAATCATTAATGAAACTCTATGCCAAAATTAAGATCAAAGTATTTTTGCACATTAAAAAATATAACAATTAATGAAGTATTTTTTGTTCACTGATTCTTCCACTTCATTAAGATCTAACCATACAGATCCATCAAAACCATCATGAGATTTTATGATTGGCCCTTGAGCAATATGATTAAAATACTTGCATACAACTATAGGAAAGATCCATCAAAACCATCATGAGGTTTTATGATTGGCCCTTGAGCAATATGATTAAAATACTTGCATACAACTATAGGAAAATGCCAGATTAACATCTTACTACAAAATCCATAACCCCATAAGCTTCTGCGATCAATTCTTAATCTATATGACTACCATGCTATCATACAACTCAGGGCATAGATTACATCATCATTGACCACAAATCCACCAAGTATATTTTTTATCAACCCTTAGACCATATGGTCAGCTCCATCACAAGCTTTTCTGATCACTTAAGCATGATAACTATACTACTGTGATTGAGATTAACATTAAAAAATCCACATATTACTTTTTGGCTTAACCTTTGGGTGGTCAATACTTTTCGGCTTAACTCTTGGGTGGATTGACTGTTATACGAATGTTTCGAATTTCAATGCCACTTTGCTATACTGTGTTGCACTTATTCCCTACCAACAATTTACTCCTCCCCAACCTTGTAGTGTTGGAACATCAAGCTTACACTATGCTTGAGGTGGATTTGATCTACATCAAAGGCTATCGTGTCGAAAGAATATCCGTTGGAGAGTTCTTTTTCTTATGCTCATTATTGTACTTTTTGAGAGATTTTTTGATGGTTCATTTACCATTGTAAAAGCCTTGAGCTTTACACATGTAAAGGTAGAAAGATAGAGCCCAAATCCCACGAATTTGTGGTGGTTGAAGTTGTATTCAATCAAGCAATCAATCACCTAAAAGTAGAGCAAACTAGATCTTCACCTTTCCTAGATTGTAGGAAAGTGAATTGATTCCCTCCAACAACCATTCCACCTTCATTTGAATTCAAATTCCACTTGTAGAAGTCATGGAACACTCCTAGAGTCTATATAAAGACTTGAAATCATTTGTACATTACATGGAAGCAATATACATACAATTGTGACCATCATTGTATTGCTCCTTCAATTCTCTGCATCATCTTCTTCGCCAACAATAATCTTGCTGAGGCTGCTGCTCTCTCTCCAGAGCAGCAGCCTCTAGTTTAGTGTCTAGTTTATGCTTAAAAATTTTCATAGCATTTGGTTTAGCATATTGGGAGAAAGCTAGGTTTTTGTATTTCGGGGTCAATCTCTACATATTTCTGAAAAATAGGAAGTACCACCGGCGAATGTCGCATTCATTCCTATAGAATATGTTTCTTATTCCTTATACTTTTGTGCATTCTATACACTCAACCCTATGTGTAACACTCCCATAAAAGGATTTTTTCTAATTGTAATCATGTTGGTCGCTATGTGCATTTGAAGTTCATTGTCTCTTCTATAGATAGTAAGTTTTTGAGCTAGTCGACCCGTGAACCTATCTGTTTTGTATCAATTCATTCTCCTTGATGTTCAAAGGATAAGATAACTCACCTCGGCTTCGTCGAACTTGCCCTCATCAAGCACCTTGAAGAGGGCAAAGCCCGGGGGGTTTCAAACAGAAAGAGCATTCCTACTTATGTGGTTCCTGGATGGGGCTTTCAATCCTTGTTCGACCTGGGCTAAGGCTATTAAAGAGGTCCAAGGCTCAAGCTCTTTTCACTCAGTTTAAATATCTTAGGCCACCTTCACATTGTGCGGTGGCACTTGCCTGTTGCATGCACAATCAAATGGTTGGTTTCCATGTGGTGAAATTGCTTCACATGAGTGGCAGCAGCCAAATTGAGAACTACTAAGTACTGTTGATGAAGCAGAACAAGTTACACTTCTTTGTTCCGGCCTCCCCCTATGAGCATTGCCCAGGGGAGTCATCGCTTACCTCATATGAGATAATGGAATAAAGCCGAATCCAAGCCACCGTTCATCATTGTTGATGACAGAGAGAGGGAGCCGATGACGTAGAGAGCTAGAGGCCATCGAGTTGAGCGATGTTTGCAACAATGTTTTCACTTCACTGACAGTGGCTTGACGGTGCACAATGGCAGAGTCCCACTGGCATGAGGTTTTCTTTTAGAACATAAAAGAATTAGATTAAAAGGTAAATAGAGTACAAACCCACAAGGGTAGCCAAGAAAAAAAAAGGGACTGCTGGCATAATTACATGGTAGATGATAAGAGCTCCATGATACAGAGTCTTTTCCCTGAGTAAAGAGACAAAAAAATCTTTTTCCAATGTCCTTAATTGTAGTTTCTACATATGGTTCTCCAAGGCCTGGAGTTACAAGGGGAAAAAGACATGCAGGACCTACAGGAGATAATGATACCTAAAATCTTATGATTACAGGTGTACAGAAAATCTTTTGGATCTTATAGAAGATTCTCTCATTTCTCTCTCTCCAAATGAACTAGATGCATTGAGTTTTGAGCGATTGCTAGATTCCAACATCAAATCTAGAACTTTCTCCGAGCAACACTTCTTTAGGTGAAGGAGGAGGGTCCCCTATTGCAAGAAAAAATTCATTAAACCTTTTCCAATATCTAGCAAAATTAAGACATTCCAGAAAAACATGTTCCAAATCCTCGAGAATTCCACAGGTAGTACATTTTCCATCACCAATCTTACATTGAAGAGCTTTTTTTCTTGTCCATAGGGCTTTGTGTAGAATCATCCATAGGAGCAGAGACTATTTGATGTTTGAAGAAAAGTCCCCATATCAACCTAAACCGATATCTCCACCGGTGGCAAGACCAAGAAACACCCCATCTTCTATTAAGTGTGGGCACAATAAGTTGGATTGAAGTATAAGACTTTTTATATCTCCAATACATTTCTTCAGCTACCTGATGCATATGAACAGATCTGCATTCAAGTTAAATAGAAAGTTTGTCACTGAGAAATTTCTATTTATTAACAAGAAGATGCATGTAGGCAGTAGAGAGCCCTAGGGTACTAAGAAGGCCTTACTGGTTTAGAAGTCCATCAGCCCTAGAGAGAGAAGCCCAATTAGAGAAGCCAGCCTTTCTACATGTATTAGCTATGATTTTAAGAGAGTTATCCTTAAACCATCCCCCCCACATGGAGTCCTGCATAATATACCACAAGTTATTAGAAAATTTGTCAAGTAAAGAGTAATTTTCCTTCACTTTAAACCAGGCATTCCAGAGGGAGGAGATGAGAGTACTTCCTTTAGGAACATAGGGCATAGGGGAAACAACAATGTCCCAAAGGTAAAAATTATAGCAACTTTTAAAGCCTTTAACATGGAATTTGGATATGCTCCTTTTGATAAGATTAGCCCAAAAGTCACTTGATGTAGTAGACCTCAAGACCCACTTAGAAGCTATCTAGTTAGCCATCTTGGTTGGACATATGAGTCCCAATCCACCTTCCTCTTTCCTTAGACAACATATGTTCCAAGCTACCTTAGGGATTTTTTAATGAGAGGTGAGCCACCCCATAGGAACCTTCTGGCAAGGGCCACAACTTGATTAAGATGTTTCCTGTAAGGCTCCTAGCAAGACAAAAAAATAAGTTAGAGATGGTAGAATGTAGTGCTTAAGAACAAAAGTTCTTTGAGTAAGAGATTACTACATCCCCATCCATCTAAAAACTTTTTCTTTGAATTTTTCCATAATCCAATTCTATCTCTGTTCCATAGTCACATCAAATCCCATAAGAATACATAGTAATTTGAAAATAACACCTCTTTTTATAATATCACACTTCTTATCTGTCACACAACAAGGAACCAAATCATTAGTAGCAAAAAATCCAATTTTATGATGATTAACGATAGAACTAGTGGCAGTACAAAAAAGACCAAGACATTTCAAAAAATTCTCAACAGACATGTCATCAGCAATAGTAGTCATGTTAGTGTTAGCAGCGAACATTTGAAAACCAAGTTGGGAATGGGAAGCAGGAATTTCGAGACCTTTGATAGTACCTTGTTCGAAACAATCTTTAACTAGCCATCCTAGAGCATCACTGGTGATAGAAAAAAGGAGAGGGGCTAAAGGACAACCCTATTTTATAGACCTACAAAGTCTAAAGGAGTCCAAAATATAGCCATTCATAGCAATTCTGGAATTAACATTTCCAAAAAGTATGTTATTGAATTGAATGAACTTTTTCCCAAGACCAACATCATGTAAAGACTAAAGAATGAAGTCCCATTCAATTCTGTCATATGCCTTATCAAAATAAATTAAAAAAAAAGACATCTGTATTTTCATCTTTGGAATATTGAAGACCTTCCCAAACAGAAATGATGGCATCCAGAATAAACCTACCTTTGATGCAACCTTTTTGTTCAGGCAAAGTGATGGAATCCATTATAGGGCTCATTCTCCTAGCTAGGGTGGAAGCAAAAATTTTATACAAAGAAGTCTGACAAGAGATAGGTCTCAAGTTGTTAAGATCATCCTTGTACCCTTTTTATGAATCAATTTATTCAAACCAAAATTGATGAAGATAGAAAGACTCCCTCTCCTAGTGGCTTCCTGTCACACCAAGAGAACAATGGGCACCATGAAATCAACTAGTTCTTGAAAATCTGTTGAATCTGCATTTCGATAAAAGGAAGCTTAAGTGAAGACATATCAAGATGAGGCCAGCCAGCTCTATAGTTAGGGACATTCATGTTGTAATAAAATGATAGGAAGGAGATGATTGAACCACACCCTTGACAGATAGGAGATGGTTGAACTACACCCTAAGAGAGAGGATTAGGAAGTAATCCTCAACCATGGCTTTTGGGGCAAGTGGTTAGCCCATCACATTCCTAACCAAGAGGTTATGAGTTCAATTCCTTAAATTGGTATCAAAGCCTAGGAAGTAGGTTTGGGCAAGGTGGAATGATCCAATGGCCTCTAAAAAAGGCGCTTGGGCATCCTCTATGTGAAAGGGTAGGAAATGTGGAAAGCGCACATGTTGGTTTCAAGATTGGACCCAACAAAGATTCAAGTGTATCTCTCAATCCGTAGGTTAGATTGAAGCATGTAATATACCGTTGGAAAGCTCTCGAAACGAACTTTCCAATGAGCTCGTTGCAACTGTGAATTCTTGGGAATCCATGGGTGGCACTTGATTGAGTGTTCAAGATACCAAGCATGGGTGAGAACAAGGTTCAAGACTGAGGTTGAGAAGAAGGGCTCAAGACACAAAGATTGTGAACAAAAAGGTTCAAGACACCAAGGTTGAGAGCAAGGGTTCAAGAGACCAAGGTTGTGAACAAGGTTCAAGAAACTATGTGAGGTTGAGGGACATCAATTCAAGGGCACCTAGGGAGTTCAAGGGGTTGATCACCGAGGCTAGAGGGATACAAGAGGATATCATTGAGGACAATGATGCACCAAGGGGGGAAGAATGTAATAAAGTGATAGGAAAGAGATGATTGAACCACACCCTTGAGAGATAGGAGATGGTTGAACTACACCTAAGAGAGAGGATTAGGAAGTAATCCTCAACCATGGCTTTTGGGGCAAGTGGTTAGCCCATCACATTCCTAACCAAGAGATTATGAGTTCAATTCCTTACACATGTGGAATTGAATAAAGAGAGGCATATGATCTGACAATTACAGAGAATCTTCTTTAGAACATGAGTGATTCCAAAGATCCTAAAATCTATTGACACAGACGTAACAACGATCCAATCTAGCATACAAAGGATTATTAGGATTCATAGTACTCCAAGTATGGCCAACTCGGGGGGAGCAATCAATAAGATAAAGTGAAGTTACCATGTTAAACCAACATCTTTTCTCTTTACCCTACATTACATTGCCAACATTACCTTGTTTGTCAATAGCATGAACAACCAAATTGAAATCACCAGCAATCATCACATCATCAATAAGAGTAGCAACTCTAGGAGCTACATCTGTCAACAAGATTATTAGAAGCATATAGACTAACAAAAGTAAAACTGAGAGGGTACTTGCACTTTAAATCAATCCATTGGCTAGAATTGCTAGATAAGACTTTGTCAACCAAATGAGCTAGGTCATGGGTAATAACTATGGAAGCACCTCCCTTTCCACAAATATGATTCGTAAAAAATCATTTATGTCTGCTAGAGGCAGCGTTAAGATTTGGTTGAAGATTGAATCCACCTATTTTTAACTCCATAGATAGATAATATCAAGAACATAGGACATATCTTTAAGCCACTCATTAAAAACCTTAGCCCTTACTATGTCAATAAACCCTTTGACTTTAAAAGAAATAATGTTAAGAGTATCCATCAAACTGTTACACTTATGTGTTCCTCGAGTAGCTTTGATGTGAAACTTTTCCCTATACATGGGCACTTTTTAATCTAGTGCTCGCTAAAAGTTTTTTCCCAATGTTACCACATACTTGATACTCTCATATGTGGTGGTACTTTGTACTTAGTGATATTATTCTGCTCTTACTTCACTTCAGTTCATCGTCAATAGAGAGATCTATTCTAGCCATCATCTTCTCCATGTGTCTTGCTATGTTTTTGCTCCTTATCTGTGCTTCTCATGTGTCTCTCGCACTTCTACACACACCCGACAGTGGTATGAGAGCAGGTTCAGCTCCTTCTCAAGTTTCAGTTTTTCACGTTGTGGCGTGCGTGCACTTTTAACAGTGCAAATCAACTTCCGAGCATAGAATAGTGAATTTCAATAGCCAAGAAACATTTCCACCAGTCAAACTCGGGTTTTACCCCCATTTCGAAGCCATTCATGTAGTCAATATTGCCATCTGAGTGATGGTCAATGCGTGCACTTTTAACAGTGCAAATCAACTTTCGAGCATAGAATAGTGAATTTCAATAGCTAAGAAACATTTCCACCAGTCAGACTCGGGTTTTACCCCCATTTCGAAGCCATTCATGTAGTCAATATTGCCATCTGAGTGATGGTTTATGAACTAAAATTTCAGTATTCATTTCTGCTTTCGTCGAAGTGAAGATTTTGTCACATTCTTGTTCTTTTGTGAAATGGCGGGCAACAATGTCTTGTTTGGCATGCTTCAAGCTAAAGATAATCTTGATAGGACCAACTATCCAATGTGTTCTTAGATGATGAAACATGTTCTTGTTGAAAAAAAACTTTGGAACATAGTGGTAGATGTAGATCGAAGACCGGCAGGCGCTTCTACTTCACAATCTACTGTCACACATGGAGCTTCTTCTTCGAGTACAGTGGTTTCTCCTTCTCCACCTACACAGGAGCAGCTTAGATCGGATGGAAAAGATGCTCAAGTTCATGCTTTGATTGTGCTTTCTGTGAAGCGTCATATAGTTCCACACATTTGGTCATGTTCTACATCACGATAAGCATGGGACACTCTTGCTTCTTTGTATGCCGTGTGTAATGAAGCACATGTTGCATACTTGAGGAAGCGACTTGAGGATGTATGTATGGCTGAAAATGAGTTGGTGGATGTGTGTGTGACATGCATCAAGGACTTGAAAGAGCAATTGGCAAACATAGATGAGATCATTCCGAATGCAACACTCATTGCTACATTGTTGAAAGGATTACCAGAATCTTTTCAAAGCTTTGCTACTACACTCTGTTTGGTTGCAAAAGGAAATCCAAATATGTATGCATTTGATGTGGTTATGTCTCTTCTTTTGCAAGAAAAGCAATCTAGAGTGAATAGGAGTGGTTTGATTGAGGGAACACAAGCACTTGTTATCTCACAAAAGGGGAAAAGCAAGTATGGTTCAGCTTTGGGTTCATCAAAACCAAAGCCTCAAGCTTCCTCTTCCACTCATTCCTCTAATGATGGTGATTTGCAAAAGAAGAAGAGATGCAAGTATTGCCAGAAGGATGGTCATACTATTGATGAGTGTAGAAACCTTGCTAAACGCAATGAAAAGAAGAAGGAATCCGACATGTCTATTGCTGAAGATTTAGCAAATGCAAAGAATGATGAAACTAACATGGCTCAAGATTTTTGGGCATGTGTTGTTACATGTCATTATGATGGTTCTTTGCATTCTAAATGTATGGTTGTGAGTGAGGTTGATTCGTATTGGTTCTTTGATAATGGTGCTTCAAAGCACATAACATCATGCAAAAGCCTTTTTGTCACTTTGAAAGATGCACCTAAAGGAGTACATCAGGTGTGTGCAAACAATGCCTCTTATCCTATCATTGGAGTAGGAGAAATTGAGCTTACGACTGCAAATGGAGGTGTAATTCTCTTGAAAAATGCATTTTATGTGCCCCATATCAAGAAGAACTTAATTTCAATTCTGTTGATTGCCAAAGTTGGACTTCATGTACACTTTGTTGATGATAAGTTCTGGTTCGTGATTTCAACAATGGCAATGTTATCATGATGTCTGGTACATTATGTAATGGTCTGTATTGCATGGATACATACAAGAGGGCTGCCTTGAATGCCTTAGTTGCTCATACCTCCTCCATGGCTGAAATGGAGCTTTGGCATGCATGTTTTGGTCACTTGAACTTCAATACCTTGCTTTACTTTCAAAAGAAGAACATGGTTATTGGCTTGCCTACGCTTGAGTCCATTGAAAAGCATGCATGTGAAGGTTGCATTCTTGGAAAAATGCATCGTGCTTCTTTTCCAAAAGATAGTCACACACACACTACAAGAAAATTGAAGCTTGTTCATAGTGATGCATGTGGTCCCATCTGAAGTAATTTGACGGCAATGCACCATAGTGCGCTCTCCTTCTTCTGAGCTCTACAACGATATCCTCTGAGTAGAAAATCGAGCTCCTAAGCCCGCACATGGTACTCCACACAGAGACTGCAAAACACACAGAAAAACATAGTACACAGGGAGCACAAATACAGACTTCTTAGGTCTCACAAATGTAGTCAAACTTACAGTCTGTGATTGGGACACTATATGTTTTATTGAAGAACATATACAAAGAAGTGTCCGATGGCCATTTGGCCTTTCACATGGACACTAACGGTAACAATCTCCCACTAAAGGCCAATATGGTCAAAGGAACTATGAATGATAAAGAATACCTGAGTGTAAGTATACAAACTATACCTCCCACTTGATGGGTATGTTACATAGTATACAAGTGAATGTGTAAGATCATGAATCAAGTAACCCCCATCAAGTGATAGCAATGTCCAAAGCTATCCTGTGGTAGAGCTTTAGTCAAAGCATCTACAACATTATCTCGAGTGTGAACCTTCTCAAGAATAATCCACTCAGTGGCTAAGCAATCTCTAATGAAGTGATACCTCACCTCAATGTGCTTCGTCTTTGCATGATAGACCGTATTCTTAGCCAAAGGAATGGCACTCTGACTATCACTGAGCAAACGAGGTACATGATGAGGTAAACCCATCTCACAAGCAAGATGAGAAAGCCACAATGCTTTCTTACATGCCTCACTTTTTGCAACATACTCTGCTTCTGTGGTGGAAATAGTTGTACATTCTTGAAGATGAGATCTCCAAGAGATAGCACCTCCAAAAAATTGAAAAATGTACCCTGATGTAGACTTACGATTGTCTACACAACCAGTATAGTTAGAATCTTTGTAACCAATAATGGATGCTTTCCCTCTACCTAAGCATAGACAATTATCCTTAGTGCCACTCAGATATCTCAAAATCATCTTGACCGCTTCCCAATGTTTCTTGCCAGGATTAGACATATATCTGCTCAGAACTCCCACTGCAAATGCAATGTCTAGTCTAGTAGCTACCATAGCATACATGAGACTACCAAGGATAGACTCATAGGGAATTTTGGTCATGAATTCCTTTTCCTCATCTAATTTGGGGCAATCATCCTTTCTCAATTTCACATATGTGGGTAAAGGTGTACTCAATGCTTTTCCACCCTGCATATTGAACCTGTGAAGTACATTGGATATGTACTCACTTTGAGAAAATTATTTGCATCTTTTAATCCTATCACGAGTAATGTGCATGCCAAGAATATGTTTGGCATCCCCCAAATCCTTCATATCAAATGTTTGATGCAACTTCCTTTTGAGAATTGACAAGTCATAGGAGGACTTCCCAGCAATCAACATATCATCAACATAAAGTATCAAGCATATCAAGCTGCCATCTGAGCATCTGTTTATGGAGAGACAATGATCCTCATTGCTTTGAGAATAGCCTTGGGACTTCATAAAAGCATCAAACTTTTGGTACCATTGTCTAAGACTGTTTAAGTCCATACAAGCTCTTCTTGAGCTTACAAACTAGAATTTCCTTGCCAGGAACTACATAACCCTCTGGTTGTTCCATATAGATCTCATCTATAAGATCTCCATGCAAGAAAGCTGTTTTCACATTCATTTGGACTAGCTCTAAGTTCTCCATTGCAACAAATCCAAGCAACATGCGCAAAGTAGTCATGTTGACCACTGGAGAGAAGATTTCCTCAAAATCAACACCATGTTGTTGCGTAAAACCCTTTGCAACAAGTTGTGCTTTATATTTTGGAGAAGCACTATCTGATGTGAATTTCAGCTTGTATACTCATTTACATGGTAAAGCTTTCATGCCCTTTGGCAAAGGTACTAAATCCCAAGTACCATTCTTGTGAATAGAATCCATCTCACTCTTCATGGCACACTCCCACTTGACATGATCCTCTGTCTGCATAGCCTCTTGTAGCAAGAAGGCTCACTGGCATCTGTTAGCATAACAAAATCTAAACGTCGAACATATCTATCAGGTGGATGTGCGACACATGCAGAATGTCTCAATGGTTGCTAAACATGAACATGTGTAGACTGATCTACATGGACATTCTCTTGAACATCCCTATGTGCAGCATTTTTATGCATGCTAACCGGGGGACTAGTATCCTCAAACACCACTCTTCTCACATCAACCTCCTTAATGGGCTATTTATGCATCTTAGACTCATTAAAAATGGCATCACTACTTCTGATCACTAACCGTGTTTCAGGATCCCATAATTGATATCCAAATTGTCCGTCTCGATCATATCCAAGAAAAATGCATTTCTTTGACTTATGGTCCAATTTTTGCCTAAGATTCTTGGGTATATGAACATATGCTTCACAACCAAAAACACAAAGATGATCATAATATGGTGGCTTCCCTGTCCATAACTCTTGTGCCACTTTCAGACCTTTGGCAATACTAGGTGAAAGGTTAGTCACATGAAGTGTATTCAATAGTGCTTCTACCCAAAAACCTTGTGAGAGGTTTGCATGATGCAACATAGAGACTACTCTATCTTGAATAGTTCTATTCATTCTCTCAGCTACACCATTCTGTAGTGGGGTACAAGGAGTTGTAAACTCTCTATGAATCCCCCTAGACTCATAGAAAAGGTTGAATTCATGTGAGGTATACTCACCCCCTTTATCTGAACGTAAATCCTTAAGCTTAGTTCCTTTTTCGATCTCAACTGAAGCAAGCCATTTTCTGAAAGTAGGGAATACCTCATCCTTTGATTTGATGGGATATACCCAGACTTTTCTAGTAGCAACATCTATGAAAGTGACAAAGTAAAGAGAGCCACCTAAGGACCTAGTGGGCATAGGACCACACACATCTGTATGAATGAGATCTAAGGGTTGAATGAAGAGTCAATGTGCGTTCTATGCACATTTCTAGTTTGCTTTCCATATTGACAATGCTCACAAAAATGAAAAATCAGAGAAACATAACACAGGTAAGTAGCTAGAATGAGAAAGTTTTCCATTCCACTATGAGATATATGGCCCAAATGACCATACCAAATACAAGCCATAGGCTGTTCAGTAACAACTAACAAGTGTTCTTTTTGTGATACAAATAAACGATAAAGTGAACCAACTTTGCTTCCTTTTGTAATAACCATATTGCCCTTTGATATACGAAAGGACTGAGCATAGAAGACCACCTTGTAACCACGGTCATCAAAATGACCAACTGACATCAAACTACATGATAATTGAGGTACATGGTGTACATTATGCATAGTAAATTTCTAACCATCAAGGAACTGTACAACCACATCCACAACATCAAACTAGTAAGAGTCACCAAGTGTCACGGTACCAAGAGACTTTGCTGCATAATTAGAGAACCATTCTCTATGTGGTGTCACATGGAAAGAAGCATCAGAATCTAGCAGGCAGGTGTGGGAAAGAGAATCACTCATAAGAGCGTCAGTTGGCACAATACTATCAACTGTCAACACATTCTGTCCTTTACCTTTAGCATTCTTTAATGCATAACAGTCTTTCTTCATGTGTCCTTTCTTATGAAAATAGTGGCATTTGATATGCCTCTTCCTTGATTTACTTCTACTCTTATTCCGTTGACCATTCTTTTCCTTGTTCTTGCTCCTGCCACATTGCTGATTCTTTCCTTGGTAAGGATCACGAACATTATATGCATCTCCACTCTGAGTGCCAACCATAGATTTTCTACGAATCTCCTCATTCAAGAGTGCTCCACATATGTCATCATAGACGAGTTTACCACCAAGTGCATTGTTGCTAATAGTTGTGTAAAACATACCCCATGATGATGGCAGGGTGCATAACAACAATACTGCTTTCATTTCATTATCCATATCCATTTTCTGAGCCTGTAATTGGTAGAATATAGCATCAAACTCATTCAGATGAGCATCAACACTATCTGTGTCCTTCATACAAAGGTCATATAACTTTCTCATTAGGTACACTTTATTTGATGTCATCTCTTTTTCATATGTATTACATAACTTCTTCCAAAGCTCCTCTGCACTTTCACAATCTAATATTGTAAAGAAAACATTATTTTCCCGGTGTAAGCGAATGGTAGACCTTTCCATTTCATCTAACTCATCCCAATCATCTTCATCCATGTCAACAGGCTTCTTTGAAATCCCATTTATTGGCTTCCATTGCCTTCTTTGTATCAGCACATCTTTAATCTGATTCTTCCATAGAGCAAAGTTTGTGCCATGAGATTTTCAAATCTCAAAATGATATTTTCCCTGCAAGTTATAGCTCCTCCTCGAAACACTGGCACTAGACCCTGATCCACTAGATGTGTCTGAGACCTCTTATGCCATGATGGTAGAGAACTAAATAGAATGATAATGGAGCTAGAAGAGTCCAAACACCAACAAATAAGTGTCTCAAGGGGTAAATTAACCACTGTATAGTTGACTAAACCAAAAATTTGAAAGAAAATTACCAGAATATCCTCTATGAACATATGGCTAATATCAAAGTATCATAAAACTACAAGTACTGACATTTCTACCTGAATAGTGAATCGCTGACTCCACTGCATATAATCAATTACCCAATAGAAGCCAACTAGGCTTATCGAGCACCTATGAACAACTATCATACATCTCCTATGGTGAGGCTAGGTAAGTCTTCCACCCGCATCACCAAAGAGGCCCCAACATTTGGGTGTCTCCCAATTAAGAAAACCTCACCACGACCCTTTTTTTAAAGGTAAAAGTCTTTATGCAAAAAACATACCCACTATATCAATGATCACATGGACATACATAAGTGGTATCCACAGAAGCGTACATGGTGTGTACGTGCTCAATATATGCAGTAAAATGACACTAAAAGGCTGAATGCATAGCCCAAAAACTAGCCAACAACACCTGCAAGTGTCTATCAACTCTGATGTTTTAGGCTCAAAAACCTGCATAAATTTGCAGTAGCTACTCCCACCAAAATTGAAAACCTCTCGAGAAACCTGTAGTTTTATGAGTGTGGCTGAAAAACAGAGCCCCAAAGGTTGACATTTATTTCGAGAGAAGTATGAAGAAAACTCTTCTTGATGTTCTTGGATGTATGTGAAGAGAACTATGTGCAAAAGTACTCGAAAATGGCTTCAAAAGACACCCCAAAAATGCTTCAAAAATAGGCTTTGAAAGCAAAGAATGAAACTTTGAGGGTCCAAACCTTGATCAAGGTAATATCAACCTTAGTCTTTCCCCTTCTTCAGACACTACAAGAGTGTATCTTAGTGGCAAGAGATTGCCACGGTTAAGCGAGCTTAGGGGGGAACAGTATTGGGATGGGTGATCTCTCGAGAGGTACCGGGAACCTCTATATTCCTTCATTGTTGAAGTCCTTCCTCACGCATAGCCAACAGTGCCAACGGTGACTTCAGTGACGCGAATGACAAGGTATGCCAAGGTCTATGCCTTGGTCACCGCCTTAGTCGTAAGCCTTGGAGAAAGTTGAGGGAAATCCGAGGGGGCGTGCTCGCTTCGCTCGCACAAAAGGCACAAAGCTTTTGCCTCAAAATGCTTTGATATCAGTGAATTACTTTGACGGCAATGCACCACATTGCACTCTCCTTCTCGTGAGCTCCACACTGATATCCTCTGAGTAGAAAATCAAGCTCCTAGGGCTGCACATGGTACTCCGCAGAGAGACTACAAAACACATAGAAAAACACAGTACACAGGGAGCACGAAGATAGACTTCTTAGATCTCACAAATGTGATCAAACTTAGAGTCTGTGACTGACCAAGCCACTATATGTTTTATTAAAGAACATATACAAAGAAGTGTCCGGTGGCCATTTGGCCTTTCACATGGACTTTAACGGTAACACCATCAAGACTCCATCTTTTGGGAAGCATGTATATCTTGTTATCCTCATTGATGATGCTACTCGCCATACATGGGTTTATCCTATGAAAGCAAAGAATGAGGTATTTTCTTGCTTCAAAGCATTTTTAGCTATGGCTGAAAATTTTTCTTCACAAAATCTTTTGACTCTACGCACGTATCGTGGTGGTGAATACATGTCACATGAGTTTAATGCTTTTCTTCATGAAAGAGGTATTTCACACCAATGTACAGTGCCATATACACCTCAACAAAATGGTGTTTCTGAGCATAAAAATAGAACTCTTCTTGAAATGGCACGATGTATGGCTAAAGAAAAGCATCTTCTTGATAAGTTTTGGATGGAAGTGGTCATGTGTGCAAATTATGTGTTGAATCGCTACCCTACAAAAGCATTGAGAGTCATCACTCCTTATGAGGCTTGGAATGATCATAAGCCTATGGTTAGTCATATGTGTGTGTTTGGTTGTTTGGCATATGCTCTTGTGCCATCACAACAACGTCATAAACTTGGAGACAAGGCAAAGAAAGGTATATTTTTTGGTTATAGTGCTGAAAGTAAGGGATATTGTTTGTATCATCCATTGATGAACACAATTATTGTGAGTCAAGATGTTGTATTTTCTGAAAATTTAGTTTTCCCGCTACTTGAATGCAAAAAACAACCAACAGTTAGCTCACAAGATGTGTTCGATTCACTCATGCCTTTGTTCCAAAATGGTGAGTTTGACTATGGCCATGTAGATCAGCCAACTGAAGCTCAAAGGGCTGAAAAATTCCAGCAAAATAGTGCTGAAAATGCAAAGAATTTCTAGCCAAACATGGCTGAAAAATTTCAGCCAGAAATTATCAAAACTGTTGGAAATTTCCAACCACATATGGCTAAACATTTGCATCAAAATATGGCTGAAAATGAGCATGAAATATCAAGAGTGCAGAATCTATGTCAAAGTGGCTAAAACAAACTTTGCAAGACAGCAAATTGAGTGCACCTTTACTTGGTAGAACAAGATCAAGCTCTCACCATGAATCAAATAATTTTGTGGATTATTCTCTTATTGCTACAACATGTAATGAACAACCACTTTCTTTTGAAGATGCATGTGAAGATCCGCAATGGATGAGTCGTATCCAATCAGAATGGATTCTATACATAGGAATGGTACTTGGGAGTTATGTGAATTTCCAAAAGGAAAGAATGCCATTGGTACAAAGTGGGTTTACAAGAAACTTTTATGGTAGCATTGATTGCTACAAAGCTAGATTGGTTGCCAAAGGATATGCACAACAATATGGCATTGACTATGAAGAAACTTTTGCACCTACTTCACACATGACTACCATTCATACCATGGTTGCATTGGCTACCCATTGAGGTTGGAAAGTGCATCAATTGGACATAAAAACAGCCTTCTTGAATGGTGATTTGTAAGAAGAGGTTTATGTGAAACAACCTCTTGGATTTTCTATCAAAGGGAAAGAGCATATGGTTTGTTGCTTGCATAAAGCCTTGTACGGTCTCAAGCAAGCTCCACGTGCATGGTATCACAAAATCCATAAGCACTTGATTGCTCTTGGCTTCAAATGTAGTCTGATTGAAAGCACACTCTATGTACGCAAAAATGGGGTTGATCTTATAGTGCTTGTTCTTTATGTCAATGACACACTCTTGACTAGGTCATGTGATGCAAAACTTGACATTCTTAGGGCTAATTTGCAGCATACTTTTGATGTCACTTATCTTCGTCTTTTGAGCTACTATCTTGGCACACTCCTAGGTTTTTTCCCAATCACTTTATCAATGATATTACCCAAATGCTCTATCCAGGGATAGTATTCTATAGGGAAGTCTGGTAGTTCAATCCAAACTCGGATCTTAGAAGGTTTAGGTCCTCTAGGATTAAAACCTGGTTGCCACTTAAAAATAGAGAGAGGTGTGTTCCTAATAATCCAATGACCTTGAGATAGGACTTGTAGGGCACTATTGCCATCATAAAATTATGAATAGTTTAAAATTCATTGGAATTTTGGTAGATCTTTAAAGAGTTTTAAATGCATGTTTGGTGTGAGTGAGGGTGCAAATTATAAGTTCCCTTATATGTACTACATTCAAAGTCCAATTAGAATAGATAGGATGGTTAGACATGAGGTTGGGAATCCTCCTTCCAAAGAAAGCGTAAATGTTTCTCATTTTTGTGCTTTACTCATAATTTGGGAACCTACAATTTCAATAAAAGTGATAAAGGTACATATGTACATTGCATGTAGCCATTAGAATAATAGATAAGTTAGTTTGTTGTCATTTACACTATGCATACTCCATCAAACCTAGAAGTCTCACAGGTGAATGTTGAATGTATACGAGAATGTGAAGCTTTCCTCTCAAAAATGGAATTCAATAATGGAAATTATCATCCAAGAAATATCAAAAGCTTTCACAAAATACAAGTGATATACTACATGATGTGCCAAAGGTTTCACCGAAAATGATGGTAAAAAAATATGTAAAGTGAAATTGTTGGAAACAATTTTGTGAGATCACCACAAATGTTGTATGAGAAACAAGTTACTTAGGCTTTAAATATATTTAATTACATAGATAAGAAAAAATACGTTTAATTAAGAAATTCATCTTGGGTGGTACATTACTCAAACTAACATGGAATAAACATTTAATGGAACCTAGAAAACGTGTAGCTACTAACACATTCTCTAACTAC
Organism: Ceratopteris richardii; assembly: GCA_020310875.1. Classification (NCBI taxonomy): domain Eukaryota; kingdom Viridiplantae; phylum Streptophyta; class Polypodiopsida; order Polypodiales; family Pteridaceae; genus Ceratopteris; species Ceratopteris richardii. Next base: position 178,427,757 of record CM035414.1, read on the forward strand.
TAATGGGATAGATATTAATGGATTGTATCATTCTTATGGTATGGTTGAACGGGTGACTCTAGGTGAGAAAGGGAAAGGGAGGTCTATAGTTCAGGTAGGGATAAGTTAGCGATATGCAACAAATGACTAAGTTATATACATTGAGGGCAACTTATTGCATCGTAATTTTTTTCAGACAATAGAAAGTAGACATTAGTCATTCATGGAGTATCCTTTGGGTAACGTCACTGCAAGATGTCACTTGTAGAGATATGGGGAAGGCACACATCCCATATGAGCAAATGTGCAAAAAGTAGTTAGTTGGTAGAGTGCTAACACAAGAGTAGATAAGGATGTTAGCCTTTTGTTATCCAAAATGACTAAAATAGTGTTCTAAGGTGGTAGTTCATAGATTACTTCTTGTATACTATTACTTTTCCACTTTGGTCTTCACGCAATACTATTCGAGCACAACCTTCTACAGAACTTCCACCTGATTCTTATGCCGTTCATACAAAGATCAATTTCTGCAATCTTTGCACTAAACCATTACTCCTGCTATTTTGTTACTGATTATCACTTAACTCTTATCAGTGCTTCACTCTCAATGATTATAATTCACTGCACTTTACCATATTAAGCTATAATAGATCAACAATCCTAACAAAACTTCAAAATAGTTTCGCACAAATAGCAATGCATAGATAAATTTGCACTTCATCAAACTAACACATCACTAAATCTCTTACAGTAATCAAAGTGTGCAAATTGAACAAAGCTCTTAATGGATTGAAGCAGGTACCCAGGGCATGGAATCATAGGTTGACTACCTATCTTCAAGATCAAGGATTCATCATAAGCAAAGCAGATACTTCTTTGTTTGTGAAGAGAAGTAATTTAGTGGTGATATACTTATATGTGTATGTTGATGATATCATTCTTACAAGTAGTGATGCCAATGGCATCAAAAAAATCAAGCACCTAATGATGCAGGAGTTCAAAATCAGTGATCTAGGGTCACCAAAGTATTTTCTTGGACTTGAATTAGTCTATACAAATTATGGAATTTATATTAATCAAAGAAAGTATGTGCAGGACATGTTGAAGAAGTTCCACTTGGAGAATGACAAGATAGCTAGCACTCCTATGGAGGTAAACCAAAAGTTGAGTGTTCATGAAGGTGATTTTCTTGAAGACATTGCAAGATATCAAAGCATAGTGGGAAGCCTAAACTATGCAACATTGACAAGGATTGATATTGCTTATGAATTAAGTGTTTTAATCCAATTCATGCACAAATCTCACTTGGAAGTTGCGAAGAGGATTTTGAAGTACCTCAAGGGTACTCAAAATCAAGGATTATACTTTCCATATACTTCAGATTTGGACATCAAACTTTATTCACATGCAGATTGGGTAGGTTGTAAGGATGACAAGAGGAGTACCTGAGGTTACCTTTCATTTGCAGGTGATAAGCCCATTTCATGGTCTTCCAAGAAGAAACCTACTATTGCTTTATCTTCAACAGAGGCTCAATATAGGGGATTAGCTAATGCTACACAAGAAGCCATATGGATCAGATTACTATATTTAGATTTGGGACTACATTCTAACTCACCAATGATTTTTTGTGACAACACAAGTTCTTTACATCTTGCAACAAACCCTATCTATCATGCAAGAACCAAGCATATAGAAGTTCCCTATCATTATGTGAGAGAGAAGCTATTGGGCAAGGAGATTCAACTTGGATATGTATCAACTAATATGCAATTTTCAGATGTATTGACCAAAGCACTTGATGGTACTAAACTTTGCAAGTTTAAAGCTATGATTGGATTGCAGGACATTCAAGAGGATTGATGAAGAAGAGCAAGACAAGAATATATATATATATGTGTATATATATATGTATATATATATATATATATATATATAAATATAAATATACATATATATATATATATATATATATATATATATATATATATATATAGGAAGATGAGGCACAACACACTCATGTTGAGGGCTCACAAGAACAAGAGAAGGCACAGGAAAATGAATCAGAGGAGACTGAGGAGGAAGTCCCTGCCTACAGTGCACAAATCAAACGGCTATACAAAACAATCAAACAGGTACAAAGAAGGCATAGGTTGTCAGAAGAGGCAAACAGAGCCATGGTGAACCACATGCTACAAGCAAAGAATGGGGACCCTCATTTCGTGGAATCATTGAACCTTTTGGCAGACACATGTGGGATTATAGAAACTATGCAGAACATGTTACACCGCAATCCCCCTCAATACGACCAACGAAGGCTCGATACGCAACCACGAAGGGGAAAGATGATTCAAGTGGAAGTCTCTACCCCACTCCCTACCACCACTCAAGAAGATGTTCACATGGCCAGCCCAACTAACCTTGATGAACCAGATGTAAATATACAGACACCATCTCCACCATCACCTCCCATCGAGCCCACCGAACCCCTCACCTCTAGCATCACTGAACAATCCACAGCCATCCTTACGGAACCTATGCCGCACACCACCATTTTGCCATCCTTACCTATCCATACCTCTATCATTGCTTGCCCATTTTCCGAACCTCATATAGGCCATCCTGCCACCCATCAAACCATCATAGGTCACCCTTCTTTTCAACCAGCTCTTGGACACCCACATGTCCCCAACCAAACATTAACACACCCATTTTCACTCACCACTAGACAAACCACCCTACCACCATTTTTGGCAAACCTTGTAAATATAGTTCAACAAATTGAGAATCATAATAGAAAGTCCCTTTCCCACCCCACCTCCCCCACATTCATGGCCACCACTAACACGCCACTCACCATCCCAGTTTTCACGATTCACACTTCACACACAATCACGTCGGATCCCATGGACATTTCACCATCCACAGGATCACTCACCACCACTTTTGTCTCCACATCACCACTTGTAACTTCACGCACATCACCACATACAACCATTGTCAGCACCACATCCACCTTTCCCTTACCCATTGCCCAACCCCTTGCATCTCTCACCTCCACCTCTGCATCCACCTCATTTAGTAATGCATTGGACACTATGTTTGAAGCTACGGCCCAGCTTAAACAGGAATACAGATTATTAGAAGAAAACAATAAAGAGCTTTGTACCCTGTCGACCCAGCTCCAGGCACGTCTCAAGGCCTTGGAGCTGAGTAATATTGCATTACAACAAGAGGTTACCACTATCCAGCAATCTCATGTGCAGCTTGAAGCCAAGTATACAGAGATGGGTAAGGCAATGGAAGAACAATTGAGAGATCAGCTAGCCCGCAACGCGAGAATACAAAGAAACATGGCTCTACTCCGACGAAACCTAGCAGCTGCCCAAGAAGAAAAAAAAAGATTACCACAACAAAATCAAGACAATCTCAAAGCCGCCATCGAAAACACTCCAGGGGCACCCATAGACCCTACTAGCTTCTGGGCTATCCCCTTAGAAAGTATCCAGCAAATATTGGAAACCTATGCCAACCTCTTAGAAGCACATGACCAACTTGCCAACCAAGTGAAAGAACTACAGAAACAACCAATGCTCGTACCACACATGACAGAACCAAGAAATGTGGTCAATGCTGCTACTTCACCAAAGCTAGAATCTTCCACGACCAATGAGGTACTTGAGCTACGACAACAGGTGGCAGAACTAAAGATTAAGTTGTTACAATATGAACGGCCCCCCTCTCCACCTGATCAACCGTTAGAGGAAGAAGTAGTAACCATTCCCGTGGAAGAGACCTTTGAAGATAACTATGAGCCTCAACCTCTTCCAGGAGGCAGAGTCACGGAGGAAGGACAAGACACATATGAGGATCCCCCTTCGGCATGGATGAAACAAGTACAGGATATGGGGCCCACGCACGAAGAGCGTATCTCCACCCAGATGATGGCCATGAAAACTATCAAGGATACAATACTTCAGTCGGAATATTTCACGCACCTGGCCCCTAGGCAACTGATAACCAATTCAGAGTTGCAATATAAACCCTACTTTGTGCTATTGGTGGACTACAACGTTGAAATCAAAAGAGTCACCAATAGGTACCCTTCCTTTGCAACACAGTTCCAACCAGAGGACATTGCTGAAGAAGCTAAAAAAGGGGCCATATTCCAACCCATCTCGAGGCAAAAATTACTTGAAACCTATCCGGAAATGCTACGAACATGGGATCATGCTTCCATGCATTTGAAATATAACCCTTTCTTTGGGCTAGTGCAGAGAAGAAGATCATGGAAAGCTTTTGCCATCAAGGTTCAGAACAATGCAAATTGCAAACAATGGCTCAATTACCCCTCAATTGAACCACCAACATGCACACAAACAATAGCATACATGATGGCTACCATCAGACATTGGATGCCATGCCTCCACCCCATGCCAGATGTCGCCGTGCAGATGATGCTCAAAATATTGGACATGATGCAAGTGGTGTTAAAGACTTTTCAAAATGTACGTAACATCCAGCCTCCAATTTCGGGCTTCATCAATGGTAATTATGATTTACTTTGTGATATGAGCACGACCCCGAGTATCCGAGTTGCTTATGCCTGGCATGCACGAATAAGATATCTCCCTGCTTGCTACAAGCAAACTTTTGATGACATGTTCACCACGGGGTTCTGGGAATCACACTCAGAAGTGTTCGCACCACGCCCAACTCATCTCCTACAATTATTCGCGTGCGAACAAACAATGCATTCAAATCTCTACACCACGCCACAACCTGACATGCTTGGTGCAATTAATTGGGATGCCCTTCAGAGAGACCTGGTCAGAGGACTACGGATCAAAGAACAAGAATTGGCAAGCGACATACTCCAGCACTACATTGACCAAACCGTAGAGCAAAGGTTTGTCAGAGATGACAGATGCTAGGGGAGGAGAGTGTTGACATCATACGAGAAGAAGCAAGTACAGGCATGCATGCATATTTAGCACGAAGGCAACCCATTGAATTTTTCCAAACCTTACATCATTCTAAAAGTGATTCTCATCACTAAAAACCCTTGTAAATACCATTTCACCTTTTTGTAGCTCCATTTTGTACAAGCCGAAGAGTCCTCAAGCTTGAGGAGCCTTATTGAACCTCATCTCATAACCTCTTTCAACCATTTGACCTACCAAAACCAAGTTCTTTGTGATGTGCAACACATCATTCAACACCTTGGAGCTTTGAGATCCATTCAATGCAACATCTCCCACATGTGTAATCGTGTGCTCAATGTCATCCCCTATCTCTACATGTCCTTGTGTGATGGGTGAGTGTTAATTAAAGAAACATCTTTATTGCAACTCATATGGTTGCTACAACCACTATCAATGTACCATGTAAAATCTGAACTAACTCTTTGACTTGATCCATACATCATAAGCAAGTTCTCATTTTTTGAATTTGTTGAAGTACTAGCATAATTACCTTGGTTCCTTCTGTATCTTGATTGCCTCCTCCTTTCGACCAACAATCTCTTGCATCATGTCTTGGTTTTCCACAATCGAAGCATTCTCCATTGGATGCTTCTCTTCCATGTGATCTTCCTCATTTTCCTCTACTCCTTCCTCTTCATCTTGATCCATAGCTTTGGTTGGAGCTTTCTTGGTTGCTTGAGCTTGAGTTTTACATTCCTTTCCCTCTACCTTGGGAGTTTTTTCACCTCTTTTGCCTTTGCCTCTACCTACATAGAAAACTTGGGCTTGGTTGCCTTTTGATTGTGAACCTCCTTGGTTCATTTCCTCGTTCACCATCAATGTGACTAATTGATCAAATTCCGGTAGGGAATCCCTCACATAAACTGATGTGGTGAATGTTTTCTACCTTTCATCCTCTCTCAAGCCATTGAGAGTGTGCGTGACAAGGTTGTCATCTTCCATTGGGCTCCCAATTAAGCCTAAGGCATTTGCACGCTCAACCTTCAAAATGTACTCATTTATCTTAGTACTTGCTACTTTCCTAAGATTATCTAGCTCATTCTTGAGTTGAATCTTCCTTGCCTTGGTCGATGAAGAGTAGACTCTCTCCAAGGTCTCCCAAACCTTCTTGGATGTGTCTAAGTCTTGTATATGCCCTATCATGCTATTGCTTATGTGTTGGGATAGAATGAATATGACTCTTCTATCCATTTCTATCCATTCATTAAGTGCCTCAAACTTCCCTTGAAGTAGTGGATCATGTACATGAGTCATTGGCTCCATGCCACTCACTAAGCCTCACAATCCTTTGCCCATAAGGTAGTTGCTAACTCTAAATTTCCATGGTTGATAATTGCCTTTCTGTAACTGCTCTATTTGTGCATTATACTCAGCCATATTGAGCTCAAAAATGCTCTTCTAACTTCTCTTCAAGTGTTTTTATGATTTAGAAGGTGTGGATATTACCTTTTGATATCTTCTCCCTTGCAAACCTTCGACTACTTGAGATCTCAATTGACGTAGCCCCCTTTCATTGTCTTCTTACTTCAATAAGTCCTCCTTATGCTTCCACAAGTTGTATTGATACCTTCAAGTCTTCAATATGATGCCCATTGATGTCACCAAGCCTCAAAAAGGGCTCTCATACCACTGATGGGGGATGATTCTAACACCCCAATGCAACAATGGAAGATAGCTACCCTGCACTAGGTCCACAAGCTGTCATATATGCTCATTGTTTTGAACTTTTCTCTATACCAGTACAAAGACTTAAAATGAAATTTTGCAAGCTTATAGTAGACTATAAGCGCTACCAAACACAATTTAAATCATCCCAAAATGGATATTTCAACTGGGAGAACCACCCTCTGCAAAACAATCTACCTATGTGCAACACACTTTGCCTATGTGCAGAGATATACCTTCACAAAGTTGGCAATTTCTCACAACTCACTTAGTCAAATAACTTGAAACTTTTGCAAAGTTTAGGGCACTATATGAGAGAATAAATGAATCTTGAAATCAATGAAATTGATTATAATGAGAGGGAAAATAACGCTCTACAATCTATTAAATGGGATTGGGAAAAAGCCTAACCACACCTCTAGATAGAGAGGAGCGAGATCATGAGAAAATGAGGTAAGCAAGCAAGTGGGATGCTTGTTAGAGTTCATGAATTCACTAAACTAAGTGGGAAACTTGTGGAATGCATACAACTCAAGAAATAAAGGTGGGATGATGCTTATATAGAGTATTACTTTTCCCACAATCTAGCTAACCACCCACCAATCAGTGTAGGTGCACTTTTTGATGGCTGATTTGATGAGATTTTAATTTGATCGAGTTTGGTGGAGCTTCTAACTTTATTGTATGACTTTGGATCCTTAGTTTTGATTGGTCCACTTGCAAAACTTGTGTTTGAGCCCTTTTGCATGATTGAGACTTGATTTTCAACAAAAGGCACTATCAGTGAAGGCATCGTCTTTTCTTATACATCTCATTTGGATCTCAAATTATATTCGGATGTAGATTGGGCAAGATCAAAGGATGGTAGGAGAAGTGCATTAGGATTTCTAGCATTTGTATAATCTAAAATTGGTGTCCTTGATTTCTAAGAAGTAACCTACAATAGCATTATTCTAAACTCTAGTTGAATATATAGGCTTAATAATAGCCACACAAGAAGCTATATGGTTGAAGGAATTCTATATAGATTTAGGACTTGTGAGATCCAATCTTCACATTTTTGGAGACAACCTGAGTTCGATGCATTTAGCGGCTAACCTTGTATATCATGCAAGAACCAAACACATAGAGGTTCATTATCATTTTATTAGGGACAGAATCCTAGCACAAGAGATTGATGCGTCACTTGTCCAAACAAATAAGCAAGTGGAAGATATGACGAGAAAAGCTCTAGATGGCATAAAGCTTTGTAGATGCAAAGCTATTTCTAGCATACAAATCATCATAGATTGAAGAATTAAGCATGTTTTTAGCTTTAGGGGGAGATATTAGAACAAAAAGCTCTCACCACGCTTGAAAACGAACTCGACATTGATAAATCAAGAACATTTCTTGGAATGAACTTTAGCCTTATAGCTAATTGTAAGGCTTTGTACACATCTTTTTTGTATATACATGATTATTAGTGTACCATATCTTTTTACCCTTTATTTGAGGATGCAGTTAAAATTTGTAAATCCGAAAATAAAATAGTTGAAGCCTCCTTGCAAATGTTCTATTAATTTTAAATTTGATTCCTTCCTAAATTGTAGGAAAAAGAAACATGTCATAGACAATTCAATCCTAGGAGGGTTTTGAAGTGATTTTGATTGCTACGAGTCATGGAATACCACAAGGAGACTTGACGAAGTGTATATAATCACTATATGTACTTGGAATATGAGTTAAAGGTGAATACAATCATAAATGATCTACATTTTGCTCATTGCCTCTTCTCTATGTCATCTTCTCCAAAGTCAGCAGACTTGCAAAGCTTGGTTCTACCTACTCATAAGCCCAATACTCATGCTCTATGAGTCTTGTATGATTTGGATTCTTCTATTTTGTGTTACAGTTGAAGCATTGTCTTGGTGTGTGTTATTGCTATTCTCTAAGAAATTGGAGTGACCACCTATAGATGTTCAAATCATAATTAGAGTGCGAGTTGTTTATAAATAATAATTTGAAAACTAATATCATCTTTAAACTATAAGGAAACATCCTCTAAGAGGAATTTGAACAATTGTAATCAGGAAAAGAGCTCCAAGAATGCCAAGTTGCTTCATAGTTGCTTCATAGTTGCTTCATGAGTGAATAGTTTGTTTCGCATAAACTTGTTCATAGTGATGTTAGAAAGAACATAAGGTGTTAAGGGGTTAGGGTTTAGAATTTGTCTTATTGAACAATTGATTGGTCTCAAGCATAGCTTCAGCTAGCTTTACCATTTTCATGCACATCTTTGTCAGTTTGATCTCTAAATCTGCTCTAGGGTAGCTCTTGTCTAGGTTTGTGGATGTTGGCCCTTCTTGAACTCAAGCCTTGTAGGTCTTGATCATCATATCCAAGTCTTTTGGGGTTGGATCGGCGAGAACAGACCCTGATTGTGGTCTATTTTCAATGACGTGGGTGGGATGAAGTAGAATGGATGGATTTTTGGCATGCAAGGGATTTTGAGATGCAATGTCTACAATTTATGTTTTTGCATCTTTTAGGAATTTTTTCTAGTTTGGATAAATTTCCAACCCACTTGCGATTGACCTTCTTCCTGGTATTCTTCCATGTTCTTGTTTTCCTCTTACTAGGATCTCTTGATTCACTTGACTCCTATTGTTCAGTGGGTTTCGCCTATTTTAGGGCTTGTGCCCTAGTGACTGCTTGTGTAGGAGCCATGTTACCACTACTTGAACTTGAATCCACCACTAATCCTACCACATTAATTGGTGTAACCGTGAGTTCACTAGAGGGGTTCCTTGGACAATCTCTCGAGAGATTCTCTTTGCCATACACATGACAAAATCCTTGTATTATGATGTTCTATCCTTGTCCTGAAGTCGGTGGATGGGGACATTCATGAATGAAATGGTCACCCTGACATCTAAAACATGGTCCTCTAGGGGCTTGTGGTCTCACTTCTCCCGATTGGGGCCTGGGGATAGGATTTGCATGCATGATATTGGAGTATTCTATCCCCCAATTTGGTTCCATAGGTAATGCCTCATATTGATACAGATAAGTCTCACTATGCTCAGGTGACTCTGTCTAATAAGCTGGTGGACTATCTTCATGGGCATAGTCCGAACTCCAAGCATAAGGATCATTTTCTGAGACGAAAGGGGTCATTGGCACCAATGCTGTATTAGGATTCTCCTCTACCACTGCATACTTAACTAAATCACATTTGTAGGAGGTGGCGGTTGGTTTCCTAGGACCGGTTGTGGCCTATATGATGCCTGATATTGTTGTTTGTATTGAGGTTGATATTTTTGTTGTAGAATATCATTTGTCTGTTGGTATTGGTAATCTACCCTACTGGTAAGGTTTCTAATAAGTTTTTCCAACAACCTGCCTATTATATGAACGATCTTGAGCTGTATGATTCGTGTATTTTCTCTCACTAGTGCAATATGGAGCATACATTCCTCTCATGTTCTAGTTTTGCAGTGGGCATACATTAGTCATGCGATTGCCTCCACATGTATAACATTGCTTCAATGAGGTGAACCTTGTTGTTTGTCTAGTTGGAACTCCTAGCTTTTTGGCAACTTGCTCTGCTATCTCATCTATCTTAGTGGAAGGTCTGGAATTATGACTAGTAGAATTGTCAAAATCCTTATAGAGTTTGGAAAATTCTAACTCCTCATCCAAGTTGTGTTCTATTTCAATACACATCCTCAATCATTGATCTAGTCTAATTTTCTCCTTGAGATATACATATGATCTATGTTTTCCACTTAGAACTCCATCTAAAAATAAGGCAACGTTTTTTGCTTGTGTAGGCAATTCAGGTGTGGGACATCTTTCCATGTATTATTTAAATCTCCTTCTAGCTAGCCGAACTATTTCTTGGGGTGTCTGCTTGAGGCTGTGGATCAAGGATGATGTGTTATGTTTGATGCCACTCTTGGAAAAATTGTACGATGAATGCTTCTAGCAGCTGACCTATATTATAGTAGTTATGATTGTTCAGGGGTTGAAACCAAGCTAAGGTAGTACCCTTGAGAGTCAAACCAAATGCCTCAAACTGGGTGATCAACTCCTCAACATGTTCAGCTCTTAACACTTGTTTTGAACTCAGCCACATAATCATGAGGATCTTCTGGCCCATCAAAGTAGTCTTTTATTGTCTTGACCACACTTGTTCTTGGATACTCTCAAGGTCTAGGCAATGGAAAATGATGTTCATCTCTTTGAGGCCTATGTGCTCTATGTCTCTCTCTTTCAGGTCCTTCACTTTCAAATCCTAACCTATCTCTGCCCATAATGTGTGCAAAGCTTACCTCAGGTCTCTGTCTGGCTCTTCCTTGGGAAACATTGGGTCTTGGTGGAGGGAAAATTGATTCGCCCTAGCAAGTGTATGCATGCCTACCATGCTCTGTTACCAAGAATACTTTGTCCGATGTGTTGTGACTCCAAATAGACCCCTTTTTCAGGGGTTTCCAGATCTTTAAATTCATATATCATCACATTTTTTACTCTGTTAGGTTGACCAATACTAAACCTACGAAAAACTTCATCTGTCTTCCTATTCCAAAACAATTCTATGCTTTTGTTAGCTTGGAGAATCCATTCTGGTGTGAGTATTCTAGTCAAGATCAATTTGCCTCTAAGGGTCCTATCGTAGCCTATCGTAGGGTTTTATTGGACTTGATTTGTACCTATCGTAGCCCTAATCAATCAATATCACTACTCGTATTTAGCCTTAGCTAACAATTGACTGAGGGAGTTAAGAATGATTCCAACCTCAAGTTGCTCTCTCTTGATCACGCTTGGATGCCTCAAACACACGTTCCCACACTTACAACAAACTTGCCATCTTGCTTTGGTGCCCTTGAATGGCTCTCAATGGACCTGTAAAAGTCCCAAGTTTAGATCAAGCTTAAACTTCAATTTATTTGATAGATAGTTTGATTCAAGTATTTTTGAAGACTCTTTTGCCCCCTTTGTATTGCTCAAAATCCTTTGGAGCTCCCTTGGCTTCCCAATCCCACCTAAAGTTCAACTTCAAATTACTCTATCTAAAAATCAACACATTATTCTTAAGAAAAATAGTTGAGGCCATATAGGATTCGACACGAGCTTTCCAATGCACTCCAGAGTTCAAAAATGGATTTTAGATGAAAAAGTTATGTTAAATCAGGCTCGTGGGGGTCAAACAGACAAACAGGATGTGTCAGAGAATCCCAATTTTTTGATAGTCAAAGGGTCAGAAAGTTGCGATTTTGTGAAAACCAAAAATCCAAAAAGTCGCGATTCTTTGTGAATAAGTATAAAAAATTCGCAATTTTGTTCTCTTTTAGTCTTGCAAAAGTCACAAATCTCTCAAAATATAAGTTGGAAGAAGTCCTGAATCTCATGAAATATGAGTTGCAAGAAGTCATGAATCTCTCAAAATGTGACCAGCAAGAAGCCGCAAATATTTCAAAATGGAATTCCAAAAATTCGTGATTTTCTCAAAATCTAGATGGCAAAAAGTCGCAAATTCCTCACAATGTGGATGGCAAAAAGTCATGAGTTTCTAAACAATTGCTTCTGAAAAGTCGCAAATTTCTCAAAAATTGAATGCCAGCAAGTCGCAAATTTCTCAAACTCTTAATAGCAAAGATTCACAATTTTCTCAAACTCTTAATAACAAAGATTCACGATTTTCTCAAAATCTTAATGATAGAAATTTGCGATTTTCTCCTCCAAAGTTCACCAAAAAGGTGCGATTTCTTGAGAGCCCAAAGGCCAGAAGGTCGTGAATTTTTCACACAGCAAACCAAAGATTCATGGTTTTCTACACCATCTAAACCAAAAATTAACGATTTTCTTCAACTTAGAAAACCAAAAATTCACAATTTTCTCGCAATCAGAAGCTCAAAGAATCGTGATTCTTTCCACACTTGGCAATGGTGCCCATTTTAGATGTTGATAGATTTTCAACCAAAAGGAGAAATCGTTCTAAGCACATAACACTTTGGACTTTCCTTTCAATGGATACACCCATGCATGCCTGGAAAAATCATCAATCAAATTCACAAAATAAAGGTAGCTCCCAAAAGAAGGTGTCTGCATAGGACCATAGACATAACTCTGAACAAGCTATAATTTTTTGGTAGATCAAACTGAACTATCTTTTGGGAAGGAGGAATGGGACGTTTTTACCAAAATATGGTCTTCACAAACATGTTTACTAGGTGCCTCAATTTTGGGCAAAGAGGATACCATTTTAGATTTTGATAGGCATCGCAAACTAGCAAAATTCAGATGACCAAAACGTACATGCAAAAGCTTTGCATCTGACATAGCTTGAGAACCATGTACTACACATGCTGAATCATTCACAGTTTTTTCATAGTCTATGAGCTTATATAGGCCATGACATAAAATGCCAAAAGTAGTAATGACATGGCCATTTGATATATCATGAACTGTCCATCTGTCATCAATAAATTTCACGACCAAGTTGATCTTGGCTAATGTTTAAACTGATAATAGATTTTTCTTAATCCTTAGCACAAATAAAGCATCCAACAATATAAAAGAAGTATCATCAGCAATAGTTAGAATGATCTTACCAACTCCCATAATAGGATAAGAGGAGTTGTTCGTGCATGTGACAGTATTCCCTTTAGGGGTAGGCTCAAGTGAAGTGAAGAAACTACGCTGTGAGGTAATATTTTTGGTTGCCCCACTATCAAAGTACCAAACATCTGAGTCTACTACAGACATACACTATTCATGAGAAGATGGCTCATAACTGCAAATAGTGGTTAATGTCCATTCTTCATTCTACACAAGATTAATAGACTTTGTTTTGGGTCTAGAGTCCTTTGCAACAACCATTCTAGCCTCTTTATTCTTTGCCTCTTTTGTAGCCAGCTTTGAACAACTCTTTATGAGATGATAATTTCCTTCATAGTATTTAAGAACAATTTTTGCTTTTCTGGTTTCTTATCGCCTCTATCATCTTTCTTGATTTTTTGAAATTAGCAAATTTTTGCTTAGTAGTAGATGAGCTCCATTTACCTTTGCCCTTCTGACTAGCCAAGAAGATCTACAACATGCATAATGGACCTGTTTTGCCTAAACTGATTTTCTTCCAACCTAACAGAGACTAACTCCTAGAATGTTAAGGAATTTGGATTGCCTTCATCATCAATCAAAGAGTAGAATCAAAAGTTTGATATGAATCTAGAAGACAATTCAGAACAGTCTGCACAAGTGAACTGTCATTCAATACCATCTACATCACCTTTAGTAACTCTGTCTATAGGTGTAATAGGATGTTTTTCAACACCATGCACAATATTCCACAGTCCATTCACGACCAATACATGATGCATCATATAATCCCATAATGGGTAATTGGTACCATCCAACTTATCCTCAACAGCCAACATATGGAATACATCACTAGTTTTCACCATGGCCACTAACTAAAATACCCTGCTGTAGAAAAATGATTGTATCTCAAAAAGTTGAATAGAACTATGCTATCGAGTTTTTCTAAACCTGTAGCAAACTTTGAGGTGCTTATATTGGCAAAACAAAATTTGTCTATATCTTTGGCACAAAAAGATGAAATTGCCTCCATAGGCACTATCATAGTGTGTTCAAAGTCCAAAACAAGCTCAGATTGCAATTTTGATGGCACAAAGTGAAGCCATTTTGAACTCCTAATCACCCTCAACATGCTCACCGAATTTCATGCAATTCTATGACTATGACTAGAAGAGTTTCAATGACACCCTAGATGAAGCGACAACATACTCTAATGTGAATTTTTGGAGTTTGAGGTCTACAAACGCATGTGAACAACACAAGAAAGAAGAAGAAGCTTGGAGCACAACACACAATATTGAATGTATTACTAAGACAATATACAAAGATATATGACCCATTAGGGTTATAGGTGTATATACAAGTCGGGGGAAAAACATCCTAAAGAGAAAAAAAAGTGCCCCTATGGTCCTAGTCTGTTCATGTTGATTGGCTATGATCTTAATAAAAAAGGTTATAGATTATACAATCCAAGCAACAAAGGCTTCACTGTAAGTAGAGATATTTTGTTTGATGAAAAAAAATCATGGTTTGAAGATGATTGCAGGAAAATCAATCTTCCTTATGATTTAGAGGAAAACTTTCCAACCTTATCAAAAAGAAATTAGCACACACTTGAAGCATCAAGTGATTCTGATGATGACGAGAAGACTCCAAGAAGAGAAATTAATTCTTGGAACTCTAAAGGCAAAGCCAAAGTGCAGATATGGAAAAATTCTCTAAACAAACATTCATGAGCTCAACAAGAGAAAAGAGAAAACCAGAGAGGTATTGATATGATACTTCTTTGGTTACTAAACACTCTATATAGTTAGCACATGACTAAATTTTGAGGAACCTTCATCATATGAAGAAGCTTGAATGGATGAATGCCATGGAGGAAGAGATAGATGCTTTATAGGAAAATCAAATTTCGGAATTGGTGCCCGAGACTCCATCTATGAAAGTCAGCGGATCAAGGTTTCTATATAAGGTAAAGAAAAATTATGATGGATCAATCAATAGGTACAAAGCAAAGCTAGGCCAAAGGATATGCACAAACATAAGGTATCTATTATGAACGAACATTTTCACCTGTGTCAAAGATGCCTACCATAGGGTACTCATGCGTATTGCATCTTTCAAGAATTAGAAATGTCACATTATATATATATATATATATATATATATATATATATATATATATATATATATATATATATATATATATATATATATATATATATGTGTGTGTGTGTGTGTGTGTGTGTGTGTGTGTGTTGGGGGATTCTTGTGCAAAAAGGGATTTCAGTGTTTGTAGGAGGAAAGGGAAAGATAAGAAGAAAGATACAACACTAGAAACCTCTGTCGATTGGTTATAAGAAGACAAAGACAATCGTGATGCACAATACAATTCAATGCTTTCTGTGCGAAATCCCACTTTTCTGTGCAAAAACCACAGAGTGCACAATCACAAAATACAAACTACCCAAGGGTCTTGTTGTTGTCGGCCTTCTCTGCACCAGACCTCCACCTTCTCCAAGCTTGCACTTGTGCACACCTTGCACTCAAGCTCCCAATAGGGGGAGGGATGGACACCTTCTGTCGCCATGCGCACACTTTCAATGGGACCTTGGGATCTTTGGTGGTATAGCTTAGGACTTATCTGCACACTTCTAAGTCCTCTTCATGCACACCTTGCACTTCACTTCTTTGCATTGCACACTGTGTGTCCCTTGCACTTCTCTCTCTTGCTTAGCTTAGACTATGCTCACCTTGCTTAGTCCTCCAAGAATAATCCTTGCCTTGATTTGGGTGTTGATTCACATACGCTCCTAACTGCAAAAGTATTTTGTGCGCACTTTGATGTCCCAAGATTGTCTCCAAAAGTGGGCAGCCAACGAATCCCTGTTCTGTCTTGTAGTGACATTAGAGTAAAACAAAACTTTAATTGGGGGGGCATACTTTCACTTCTACGTACGCTGATTCACTTACCTTCACGTTTTTCCCTTTTAAGTCTTCAATTGTGCACCTAAGAGAGGGTTCACTTGAACCTTCCAAAACACTTTAAAAACGCTTTGAACCTTAAAGAAATTACAGAAATACCTCTGCAACTTGCAACCAACTTTCTACAATTATACTCTTTGTGAACAATTAATTGTGCACTACATATGCACCTTGACACTCAACTTTGAATGCTTTGACTTCAAACATGTTGACCTTTGACCTTGAACATGTTGACTTTGACCAATTTGACTTTGACCTTTTGACTTTGATTATAGTTGACTTTGACCAATATGACTTTTTATGGGCTCAACAGTTGCCCACCACCTACTGGGCTCTCTGTCCCGAAGAGCTATAAGCAAAACTCTGAGCAGATATGACACCATGATTCCTGTGCGGCAAAATCTTCAAAAGGACACCTGAGCAGCTACCAAGTCCACCAGAGAAGAACCAAGAGTGCAAATCTTGCACGAAAAAGCAAAGGAGGGCAAATGGAGTGTAGGAATGAGGGGGAAGGGAGGGCTGAGGGGCTAAGATTGGTAGGGCAGGGAAGATGACAGATGGGGCTTGGTAGAAAGGTAAAGGGAGGGTAAGGGATATGGATTATGGGATTTGGAGAGGGCCAAAATGATAAAATAGTAAGGCTACAGAGGGTGTATATGGGAAATAATCAAACATCGTAAAATAGGGTGAGAATACATCATGTGGACCATGTGCATAATGAAAAAGACATGAGAAATGTGCTCAAAACATTTGTGTTTTGACCAAAAGTTAGAGAAAAGGTGGAATTATGGAAACATTAAGTCAAAAAATGAGTCTATAGGTGCCAAAAAACATGAAAATGACTCCAAGTTTGAAAAAAATGGCCATCCAAAGTGCAATCTAGAGCCAAAAGCTTTGGACCATGAAAAATATAAAAAATATATATTTTTAATATATCTAATGAAAATAGAAAAATTTTCCTCTTTTTGTATCTTTCTCTCTCTCAAAAGCACGTGGTTGTCAAAGCTTGATTAAAAAATTAAAATAAAATAAGTTAAAATAATAATAAAAAGAAATTATATAAAATACAAAATAAGAAAAATAAAGATAAAAAATTTAAAAAAACAAGGGGGGCGGGGGGGAGGGGGGCCGGGGGGAAGAGAGAGAGAGAGAGAGAGAGAGAGAGAGAGAGAGAGAGAGAGAGAGAGAGAGAGAGAGAGAGAGAGAGAGGCAAGGGGAGTTTATTTTTTGAAATTTTCCTTCCTCTTTTTTTGTGGAGAAAAAAATCCATGGGGACCCCCTTTTTTGGTGAAAATATCCAAAAATTGGAGAAAAATACAAAAAAATCCAAAAAAAAGCAAAAAAAAATCCAAAACATTCTTGAAAAATTATCCAATCTTTTTTGAGTGTCCTGCCTACTTGGTCCTCCTTGGCTCTCCCCTTGTTCTCATTCCCTTCGGTGGCTTCCCTGTCTCATAAGGCCTTGACTGCCCTAGTTGCTACCAACAAGGAAGTCAAAAGTTAAGCATATCCCTTGTTGAAGATAAATGTACAAGCTCATTTTCATATGAGCTGTGCTTGGATAAATTTACCAAATATAAAGATAAAGGAAAAGAAGAGAAAATAAAAAAATAAAAGAAAAAGTCTAGTCCAAATTCATGATGAGTAAAAGATACATTATCTCCCTTGTCATCAGTGGCATGTAGTGGGTAAAGTGGTGAGTTAAGAAGGAGGCACAAAATTCTTCACATGCTCATTGGTTATAAAAGTGGAGTGGGATCATGTTCTAAACAAGGAGAGAAAGAGGCAAGAGCTCTCAGTAGTCGGATCTAGTCATATTGTCATTTTGTCTTCCCATAGACTCCTTCTAGTCGCACATCATTTTGTACATAGCTCTGTTGCGAAGCTCATATCTCAATGTATATGTAAAGATTTCTTGTATTTAAACACTCATTAGAAATCTTATCGTGTGCACTTTCTCTTGCTCAAATATCTCCTTCAAATCTTATATATTCTGTGAGACATCAGTCAAAGAGTGAAGTTTAGTTTTTCAGCATACCTATGTAGACAGGTAGTCTAATTTTGGTGGTTATGTTTCCTGACCGAAAAATATCCAAATTGCTTTCTTTTTGTCTTGTTGGAAAGTTCTTTTCTTTTGTGTCCCAAATATCTCATTCAAAGGATTTATATTCTCTGAGATATCTGTCTGAGAATGAAGTCTCATTTTTCAGTATAGTTATGTGTGCAAGTGGTCTATTTTGGTCAGTTGCATTTCCTCACCAAAACTCATCCAAATTACTTGTTTTTTAGCTACTTGGAAAGCTATTTGTGTCTACGTTCTCTATACCAAATATCTTTCTCAAAGGGTATATATTCAAGGAGTTATTAGTCCAAGAGTGAAGTTCAGTTCTTTAGCATACATATAGACATGTAGTTCATCTTTGTCAGTTGTGTTTCCTACGTTCTTGGAAAGCTATTTGTGTATATGTTCTCTATACCAAGTATCTTTCTCAAAGGATATATATTCAGGGAGTTATTAGTCCAAGAGTGAAGTTCATTTCTTCAGCATACGCATGGACATGTAGTTCATCTTTGTCAGTTGTTAGAAATCTCTCTTTTTCTACTTTTATTGACTCAGGGCATAAGTCCATTTGAGTTTTGTATTAAGAGCTTCAAGATATCTAAGGTGTAGTTGTTTGTCCAACTGCTGGACATACAAGGGTTCACTACACATTTCCGTTGCACATAGGAGAACTCATTCTTCACAGTTGGTATCAAAGCAAACTTGGTGCTGAAGCTTCATCAGGAGAGTTGGAGTTAAAGCATCCCGTGTGGAATTTTAGAATGACCAACTACCTAATGGGCAAAGGCTTATGGGATATTGTGAGCGGTGATGATGCTCAACCTCAAACCAATCAAGCTATGGCCACTGAAGTCCAAAGGAGGCAAGCAAAATTATGGGAAGAGAGGAATCGAAGAGTCATGTTCCTCATTTAACAAGTCATTACTAATTCTATGGTAGGGCATATTCAACATCGAGAGAAAGCTAAGGATCTTTGGGAAGCTCTTGAAAGGATGTATTCAACAAATACCAAATCTAGGAAACTTCAACTCAAGAATGAGTTGAACACAATCAAGAAAAGTTCGAGTCAATCCATAGCTGAATATACTTTGAACATTAAGGAGCTAAGTGATGCTTTAGCTTCTATTGGCACAACGGTTGAAGACGAAGATCTTGTGTATTATACTCTCAATGGATTGAGAGAAGATGAAAGATGGAAGCCTTTTATAGCTTCCATTAACTTGAAAGATGCATTTCCAGGTTTTGAACAACTAATCCCTCATCTTGTCACAGAAGAGCTTAGCTTTGGTGGTCCCAAACGAAAGGATAGCCACAACCAAATGTTATATGCATGTGGAGGTAAAGGAAGGAACTCAAGAGGATGTTGAAGAGGAAAATAAAGAGGTCACAAAAACTCCAACTACAATCAAAACAATTCGGAAGACAACAAGGATGCATCAAATGCCAACACACAAGGAAGAGGTTGAGGTAGAAGTAGAGGAAGAGGCCGAGCCTCCTACAATTCTCATAGAAGTATAACATGCTATCATTGTGGTAAAGTAGGACACTATGCTACTGATTGTTGGTTGTAGAATGGAAGGCCAAATGGAGGCAATCAAAGGAACCAAAGCAACTATGCAAGCTCCTCAAGTGAAGGAAGCAAAGACACACTACTTGCAATGAGACATGAGTATAGAAGCTCTTGTGAAGATGACAAAAAATGGTACATTGATTTAAGTTGTAGTAACCATATGTCATGTCAAGGAAGTTTGTTCTAATCTATAGGTACGAAGTGAAAAAGGATCTGTTGAAATAGGTGATGATACTCAACACATGATTGAACATATTAGAGATATAACGCTTGGAGATACAACTAGACCAAAGGTATTATCTAATGTTCTTCTTGATCCTACAATTTCAAAGAACTTGATTTCAGTAGGACAAATGGTAGAGAAGGGTTATCATGTCATATTTAATGAGAATGGATGCTTCATACAGAATCCAAAGGAAGGCTTCAAGGTCATTGCCTGAGGTAGAAGAGAAGGAAGGATGTTGACTTTGGACGTCCAACATCCACATGGAAAGGTCATCTACATTCAATGTGAAAACAAGAAGATTTCAGAGATGGACTTATGACACAAAATAATAGGACACATCAACATTCCAAAGCTGAATGACATGAGCAAACATGAAGTGGTAAGAGCTCTTCCAAAATTTAGTAGCATTGAACTACATGAGTTATGTGAAGCTTGTCAACTAGGAAAGCAAACGAGGCAGCCATTCAAGAGGAGCAATTATGTGGCCCCAAATGTCTTGGATTTAATACATACGGATGTATGGGGACCAACCCAAGAGGCATCAATGGCTGGTAATGGATTTTTTGTCACCTTCATTGATGATCACTCAAGAAAGGTATCGTTGTTTTGTATGAAGCAAAAATTAGAGGTGTTTTCTATTTTCAAAAGATTCAAAGTTGAAGTTGAAAAAGAAATAGGAAGGTCTATCAAAACCTTAAGGTTCGATGGTGGAGGAGAATACTTCTCCAAAGAATTTTCAGATTTTCTACAAGAGAATGGGATCAAAAGGCAGTTCACTTGTAGGTATACACCACAATAAAATGGAATAGCTAAGAGGAAAAATAGGCAACTTGTTGAAATTGCAAGATGCATGCTCAACGAGATGAAGGTACCATTGTACTATTAGGTTGAAGCTACCACAACTGCCATTTACTTGATGAATAGGTTCACAACATCGGGAATACATCACTTGACGCTTGAGGAGGTTTATTCCGGTAAGAAACCTGATCTTACACACCTCAAAGTGTTTGGATGTGTTTGCTTTGTTCACATTCCACAAGAAGTTAGAACAAAGATGGAACCAAGGTCAGAAAAATGCATTTTTATCGGCTACTCGATGGAGCAAAAAGGATACAAGTACTACAACCCTAGAACAAAGGAATTAAGAGTCTCACGAGATGTGGTCTTTGATGAACTAAGACCATGGTATGAAGATAAAGGAAAGGAAAAGATTCTTGAAGAAGATTGTGATGATTATGCAAGAACAAATCAAAGACAAGTTCAACAATCAAGCACAAAGGTTTCAGGTCTAGAAGCATCTACATCAAATGAAAAATGTTCAACATGGAGGGGGAGTCATTCTCTGTCTCCAAATTCAGCTCATAGTAGAGTCGAAGAAGCAAGTGCTACTCCAAACAGTGAGATAGATGCAAGTGAAGAAGAATATGAAGAGGTAATCACTCCGATGGTAAAATTGAATAGGTTAAAGAAGCAACTTTCTGAAGGCAATGAAAGAAGATCTTCAAGCACAAGGTATCCAACTCAAAGGTTGAGTTATGATAGTTTCATGGCGACACATTATGCATACATGATGGAGGTTATCAAAGACAAAGAGCCTGAGACATATGAAAAAGCTTGCACACAAAAGGAATGGAAGCAAGTTATGAAAGAGGAGATCAAAGCTCTCAAAGATAATCACACATGGGAGCTGTTGCCAAAGAAAGGAGGTATGAAGATTGTTTCAAACAAATGGGTGTTTAAATTAAAAAGGAATGTTGATGGTTCACTAGCTAGATATAAAGCTAGATTAGTTGAAAAAGGATTTAATCAAACACAAGGCATAGATTATGATGAAGTTTTCAGCCCTGTTGCAAAGATGGGAACTATCAGAACATTAGTAGCAATTGGTGCCTCTAGGAGATTTCCATTATATCAACTCCACATCAAAAATGCTTTTCTTAATGGAGAACTACAAGAAGAGGTATACATGAGTCAACCGGTTGGATTTGAAGATGAAAACCATCTAGACTTTGTTTGCAGGTTGAAGAAAGCACTTTATGGCTTGAAGCAAGCACCAAGAGCATGGAATCATAGATTGGTAGAATATCTATCTAAGTGTGGATACAACCCAAGTAGTACATATCCTTCATTGTACATGAAGAAGGAAGAAAATAGAGAGGTATATATTTGCATATACGTCGATGAACTCATCATAACTAGAAATGATGTTACAGGGATTAAAAATATCAAAAGGAAGCTTGGTAAGGAGTTTAAAATTTTAGGTCTTGGAGAGATGAAATATTTTTTAGGAGTTGAAGTTGTTTATGGAAAGAGTAGAATCTACTTGATGCAAAGGAAGTACTTGTTGGATGTTCTTTTCAGATTTGTAATGAGTGAATGCAAACCACTCACTCAACCCATGGACACAAATACAAAGATTTTTTCAAATGATTGAGAACCATTGGAAGATGTAACAACATACAGAAGCATTGTAGGATCATTAATCTATGCAAAAGTTAGAAGATCGGATTTATCTTATGTTGTCGATGTATTTTCTCAGTTTATGCAATCTCCAACAAGTGAACATTTAAATTCAGCCAAGAGAGTGTTGAGATACATAAAGCATACAGTTAATCATGCTTTGTTTTACAAGTTTGATGAAGAATTGCAGGTCAAAGGCTTTAGCAATGCTGATTAGACAGGTTCAAAGGAAGATAAAAGATCAACCTCAGGTTATGTGTTCATGATAGGAAGCAAACCTATCACATGGACCTCAAAGAAACAACCTACTCTTGCACTTTCATCCATGGAGGCTGAATATAAAGGATTAGCATTTTCCACATGTGAAGCAATGTGGATTAAAAAGCTTTTGGCTGATCTTGACGTGCAAGTTGGAACCATCCCTATATACGATGATAACATGTCAAGTATTTACTTGGCAAGCAATCCTATGTTTCATGCAAGGAGCAAGCACAGAGAGGTCCACTACCATTATGTAAGGGAGAAGGTATTGAGCAAAGATGTGGAGATAAAGTTCATCAGAACCAAAGAGTACGTTGCAGATATGTTTATAAAGTTCTTGATTGCTTGGAGACTCTGATATCTAGTTGCATCTTCATTTTGCTCACCTTCATTAGCACTCAATTTCAAGTTCATCTCCATTTGAGTACTTGCAACCTTGGAGTATGCATGAATTGAATCAAGACACTTACTTTGAGTATGCATGAATTGTCTCAAGAGACTTACTCCATAGCAAATGTCCACTCTAGTTAGTGTAACATAAGTCAATATTCCAAGGAGACTATGATATCTAAGTACATCCTCAATTTGCTCACTGTTGGTGTAAGATGCCACGTTGATTTTCCACCTGGAAAAAAAAAAGATGTGTAGGTAATAATGAAATTTTATGTTTAGGATATTTTGATCATGTTTGCAAAATTTTGTAGCAATAAGTTTTTACATTCTCTCTCCAGAAAGTTGTCCCATGAAATTTGTATGTTAATTTCAAGCATGAAGATGAAGGAATCTGAAAAAGTGTTGTATGAGAGAAAGGTAGAGTTTAATGAAGAGATTTTTCATGTTTTTTCATCTCTCTCTAGAATTTTCGATTTTGCAGGGCCCAAAAGTGATATCTGTAAGCAGATTTGCACCTGAGGCATCTCTAACATTATTGTACAGATTTAAGAACTGAATATTTTTGTCTCTCACAAGCTCAAGCTGGTTCCTCACTGTTTTTGAGTTACAGGGTTTTGAAAAGTGCCGTTTTCCAACACTTAAAAAAAAAAAAAAAGAGAAGCCTTCATTCATTCATCTTATTCATGTTCGCGGATTTAGAAATCGCACATGGGTATATGGGTTATTTTTGGGTGATTGGCGTGTGTGTGAGTGCGTTGTAGGGATTACCTCTATTTTTGCAGGTATGATTCTTGATGGTGGACATGAAAAGTAGATGCATGGGTGGTCCGGAAGTCTTGCATGAGACATGCAAAAAGACGCTATCTTGGAGCATGCAGATTCTAAAAGTGTGGGTCTAGGAAGGCGTGATTGGTCGTGCGCTGGCAAAAGGCGGAGCTCCCAAAAAGACGAAGACTGAGAGATAGAAAAGGATCGTTTTTCGGCTTCTGGAATGGCGATTGATATTGAGATTGAGATTGAGATTGAGATTGTGATTGTGATTGAGATTGGGATTGAGATTGTGATTGTGATTGAGATTGGGATTGAGATCAGCTCGGGGGTGATCGGGTGGATGAGGCTTCACATTGAAGCAATCTGATAGATTTTGTAACGCAGATCATAACTACTTGTAAATCTGCACAAATAATAAAATTCTCTCTCTTCTTGTTCTGTGTATACTCTATTTGCCTTCTTTATATCTTGTGGTGTCGAAACCCATTATTCTGTGTGAGATTGTGACTCAAGTTTAGGAGATTTGTTATAGTTGGCATCATATGGGAAGAAGCCAAGTATGGGCATGCATGCAGATCTAGCACTAAGGCAACCTATTAAAATTTTTCCAAACCTGACAACATTTTAAAAGTGATTCTCATCACTAGAAACCCTTGTAAATACCGTTTCCTCTTTTTGTAGCTCCATTTTGTACAAGCCGAGGAGTCCTCAAGCTTGGGGAGCCTTAGAAGTAGTTGCCTGCCAATTTCCATATTTTTTAGATCTTGTTTGAGCCCTCAAATAAGCCCTGGAACCTAATTTTTAACTAGGTCGAACACTAGGTCTGGACAGGGCCAAAGCTAATCAAAAACTATAAATAGAGCTAGAGAGCTCAATTTTGGGCTAGCTTCTTGTAGTTTTGAGCTTGTATGAGAACTTTGTTATAATAGAAGTGAATCCATTGTCTTACTGTCTTTGTTCTTGCCCTGTGTGCGCGTGTGTGTGTATGTGTGTGCATGTTTGTGTGCTTCTCACTCACACATTTGTGCCTTCACTTGCTGGAGGTCTTCATACCATCCTTATGTCTTCCCGGATTGACATTAAAGGAGGTGCTACTCATCACTGAGCTACACCAAATTTTGGCGTCGTTGCCAGGGATTCGAGCTTTGAGGACGAGCATGTGATGGTAAGACGTAGAGAGGACGCGTTGGAATGGTAAGTAGTAGGTAAATTTATTGTTTTCATCTCCATCTCCATCTCCATCTCCACCTCCTTCCTACATATTCCCTCTTCCTTGTCATTCTCCTCATTTGCTTTGTGCGAGTTTGAGAGAGAGCGAGTGTGTGTTCTTGTTTTTGTGTGCTTTTGCATGTTTTTTGCAGGTTTCAGCTTCATCCTCATCTCCAGCAAGCTCAGCAGGTACGAATTTTCTCTGCACATGCCCCGAGGCGTCAAGCTCGAGCTATCGCGACACACAGAAAAGTTGACCCAATCACGATTCTCAGTGCACCACGACACTGTGCAGGCCGAGAGCCCCTAGGATCACTAGACAGAACATAAAAATTCACCGTATCCCGACCTATCGCGACACCTCGAAGTATCGCGACACTCCCAGGTATCGCGACACTCCCAGGTATTGCGACACTCCCAAGTATCACGACACCTCGACCTATCGCGACACCCCGACCTATCGCGACACCCCAACCTATCGTGACACCCCGACCTATCGCGACAGTCCGACCTATCGCGACACCCCGACCTATCGCGACACCCCGACCTATCGCGACACCTCGACCTATCGTGACACCCCAACCTATAGGGACACCTCGACCTATCGCGATACCCCGACCTATCGTGACACCTGGACCTATCGCGACACCCGGACCTATCGCGATGCACAGGCTTAACGCATGAATTTTTAGGGTGAATTAATTGAGTGTGTTGAGGTACTTTTAGGGCTTAATTTTGGACACATTGGGATGATATTAGAGTCTTAGAAGTGGGCAAAAGACCTAGAAACCAGGGAGGAATTTCCTGAACCCTGAGAGCCTGTTTTGACTCCTACGTGCCTGAATGGTCATAACTTCATCATACGAACTCGGATTGATGAGATTTTGGTCTCGTTGGAAAGCTTGTTGAGAATCATACGCGGAGTTTTAGAAAATGTATTTTTAAGTTGACCTTTACGTGGGACTAGGTGGTCATAAAATTGTTTTGGGGGGCGGGGCAATGAGTTACTCCAAGGGGGGCCAGTAATTGTTGATGTGTGTCTTTCAATCCATTGTGGTAAAGGAGCTATATTAACTTGTGAACTTTTGTAGGAACATTGTGTGCAAGCAAGGCAATTCAAAGCAAGCTAGCAAGGGTGAGTACCAAGCTTTGGAGAAGGTTTCCTGGGCTTGTGTAGCAGTCTGGTCAACAAGTGAATTAAGGTTGGAAGTTCTCTCAACCCTCCTTTTTCAATTCTTAGCTTAGGCTAAGTACGACTTAAGTGTGGTAATTAATTAGGGCAACGCTAGGCACACATCAAGTCCAAGAGAACTAATCAACTAAGTGCAAGCATCAATTAGGACTTAAGTGCGAAACCCTAAGGGACAAAAGTAAACTTGAATCGATCACTTATCAAGTGTGAAAATCAATTAAGTACTCCTGACGACGTGATTTCAAACAAGAGCTTAACACAATTGTCAACTAAAAAGAACAAGAGACTGGTGCAAGGTAACCTACAACGAGAGTGGACTTGGAACCAAGGGGGTAGATAAACCAGTCATATGAACCTTAGGTCAGGCAGACGCTTAGGCCGAGACCAACAAAGCCTCAGATCTTCTGAAGCTAGTCTCAATCACACTGCTAGGTCTTGGGCCCAGCAGTTGAGTGATTACCCATACACTCCCAGATCAGAAACAAGTGATTCTGAGATGTCCTATAACATGGAGAGACCAGTAGGTAGTTCAGGGGTGGCATACCTAGAAAAGCCAGAAGGACCTTACAAGACTCAATTGGAATACATCACGACTAATCGTTTAGGTGCTCGCATCTACAAAGATGGCGTGAGACGATTAGTGGTCCAGATTAAGAACCCTGATCAACCCCATGGACTAGAACACCCAGTAGTCAAATTCGAGAATGGAGCATACCTAGATAAAGAAGGGACTATTTATGTAGTCACCACTCTCCCAGATAGAACAGACGAGTTTGGGAATGTGATCGCAGAAACCAACATGGGTGATATAGAGCAAGGGAACTTAGAGAGAGAGTCGAGGACTCCTCGTGGTAAATTAGTCTTGACTAGGATTATGACTCCAAAGTGGATTCCCCAGGATAATAAAAGCATAGATTTGCTTTTGAACCGTGAAACCGATGAGGCCTTTTGGAGATATAAGCCTACCCAGCCTCATGAAATAGGATCCCTCACAATCTATGAGTTTAAAGACCTTGATAGCCCATGCAAAGTAACCTACCTAGACAATACATCAGAGAGGATCTTCGTGGTCACTGAGCATGGTAGACATGCCTACACATGGAAGGGTGAATTTGTTGTTCGCCGACCTCGGTCCAATGTGTCCTACAGCCACCAAGGAGGTGGGACCTCCCAAACTCATGGAGCTCAAAGAGATAGAAGTAGAGACAGACCTGAGGTAAGCTTTGCCAACTCCCTGGGAACAGAAAGGAGGAGAACAGGGATAGATAGAGAAGAAACCGAGAGACCTAGAGCCCCAAGGAACCAGAGAAATGCCGATGAATTCCCTTTGCCAAGGCCTAGAGAGCACACTAGGACCCTAAGCCCAACTCAAGTGGTGAAGTCCATGAAGAATTACTTCGATGGCACTGGAGACCCATACGACCATGTGGTAGAATTTAGGCAAGTCTTGAGAGCTGAATAGGTTGAGGACCTATTCATGCAATACAATGCTTTTGGCCTAACCGTCAGGAACACTGCCCTTACATGGTTTCAACCCCTGAATGAGATGTAGTTTAGGAGCACAGACCAACTTTTAGAGGCTTTCGTCACTGAGTTCTCTAAGAGTGGCATATGGCATAATACCTCCTCCCTGATTCATAGTTTTAGGCAAACACCCTTTAGAGACAGTCAGACTTGCAGGAAGACGGTTTAGGCAATACCTAGAGAGGTGCCCAATGCCTGAGCTACCCACACCAGCCAAGCAAGTGGCTTTGTTCTTAGATGGATTGTTGAGCACCAAGCTCAGGTCATATGTGTATCTGAAGGACCCCAGAACTATAGAAGAGTGTGTGCGCATGTGCATAGACATTGAGGATAATCTAGGAGAGGAGTTAGAACTATCAAAAATCTATAAGGATTCGGATAGCTCTAGTAGCCTCACATCTGGTCAATCCACATCCATTGAGGAACTTGCAGAGAAGGTAGCTCAAAAATTAGGTGTCTCTAGCAAACAAATTCCAAGATTTGCCCTAGTCAAGAGGTGCTATACGTGTGGAGGTGACCACATGGCAAGTGTTTGTCCTATTATGGCCCAACCCCAAGTGAATCCCAGTAGCCAGTACTGCACCATAGAGCGAAGGTACACCAACCACACCGCACAAGACTGCCCTTATAACAAACAAACTGTCACACAAAATTACCCTCAGCCATATCCACAACAGAGTAGATACCAGAATCAGTACCCACCGCAACAATACGACAGACCACAACAATCTTATCAGCCACCTTATCAAGGGCAACAAAGACCTCAACGAGTCCTAGCGCAGCAACCCCCTACTCCCACCAATGTGATCCCAGTGAAATATGCATCTGCTGAAGAAAATCTGAATAGAGCCATAGTCCCAGTCACACTGATGCTATTAGACAGTGATCCAAGTGACCATAGTTTTGATTCCACACATATTGATAGCCCACAGGCTTACTACATGCAGTCACCCGAGCCTCACGAGTCATACTATTATGAAGACCCAAGTGAAAATAGTGGGGAGCCTGAGTATGCTAATGTCATGTACACAAACCCCAACTCTAGACCTCAACCTAGGCAGGTACGGCCCCCATTTCCTAGAGGACCATGCTTCAGATGTCACAGAGATCACCTTATACATGATTGCCCACTACCTGCCCCTACACAACCCCAACCAGTGACAATTCAGGGCTTCTGTCAAGATTGCGGAAAAGAGCATCTCTTACGAGATTGTCTGAAGAATCCCAATAACTTGCCAAAAATCACTCCTATCAACGTCATTGGACTAGTAGTAGACTCTATAGGAAGTGTAACTTCCACTACCCTAGTGCATGCTGTCACTAGAGCTCAAGCCTTGCAGCAAACTCAAGGAGTAGGCTTAAGAAAGAATTCTGAGGCTAGTGAGACAGAGAGTATAACTAAGAAATGGACAAGAGCTTGGAGAGATAGCCGAGAGAGAATGAAAAGACATTGGTCACAGAAAGTGAGCGAACTTGAAGAAAGCTTGAGAGAAACCAAGGCAAAGATAAGTGAACTCGCATCTCAAAACCACTCTCACACTACCCCACCACCACCCTTCCCATCTCCCTCCAACCCATCACCTTCCATTTCCCAACATTCTAATCCACCACACGTAACCCACCCACCACCCAAAGTAGGATAAGTCCTAGCGGATCCCACTCCTGAGGATCTAGACATGATGCTGAAAGCATATCAGGCCAGAATCCAGGAAGGGCCAAACGTGACAGATCATGACAAATGTTACCCTAGAGCCGATCTAGAAATAGAGAGAACAAAGCTTTGTGCTAAGATGGTTGAATTGGTGCAAGCCATGCTTGAAGCCAGTCGCTTGTTCAATGGCTCTAGCTCCACTAGAACACCATTGCATTTTGACGGTCTATTAGATAGATTGGAAAGGCTACTTGCAAAGTCTTGGAAAGGAGCCTCCTCCCAGCTTGAGGGGAGTGCAAGAGATAGACTAAGCTTTCTTTCCCAGGAAGCTTATGTGCCTAACTCCACTGAACCAGACACCTCTTCTTCTATGAATAGGTATTCACCAGAGTTCTTGAGAGAGATCCAAGAAGAGAAATGGGCGAAGGAAAGTGAAGTCCCTCCTCCCATTGAACTTGTGGATGATGCACATGATCAATTCCCACAAGACATCCCTTCTATTTATGAAGAGCAGGAGAGTGCCCAATCTCATGAGAGATTAGATTTTGAGTCTAATTCCTTGCAAGAGCTACCACATTTCACAGGCCCATGGGAAACTAAGTCAACATGCATGAGAGTGCCCACGGTCATGATAACAAATGAAGATTCGATCATACTTAGGAATACTGAGGTAGTAAAAAACACTAAAGTGTAGTGCAATCTCACTTTAGAAGAGCTACTCAAAGTTAAGCCAGAAGTGTGGAAACACGTAGCCAAAGAAGTGCCAAACTTAACGAAATCTTGTTCCTAGGTAGGATCCCACAGAACAGTACCAGAAATACCCTTGGATAAGATAGGAGACATGAGTGAAGGACAGGAAGGAAATACCTATCTACCAGTTACCCATCAGGGATACACAACCAAGGCAATTTTGGACTCAGGTGCAGGAGTTGTAATTGCTACCACTTCCTTATGGAAGCATTGGGGCAAGCCAGCACTCAGGCCAACGAGAATCAAATTGCAGATGGCCGATGGTCATATTGAAAGGCCCTTAGGATTGCTAGAAGGAATAACTCTCACTACATGTGGTGTTGAGTTTGAGCATACTTTTGCTATATGCGACTTTAGCAAAAACCAAGCCTATGAGATGATTTTGGCAAGGCCATTTATGCGGCAATTGCAACATCTAGGTGTTACAACCAAAGTCAATCTCAAGGATTACTCTCGTAGAGATGTACCGCCTATTCAATGGAATCTCATTCATAGAGCCAAAGATGAGACTGAGTCTGTGCATTCCATAGGATCCGGATCCTCATGGATGCATGAAGACACTCACTTATGGATGTGTAAGGTAGTAGTAGAAGAAGAGAAGAGAGAGACAGCCAGAGAGATAGGTGCAAAAGAAACCCATAGATCAATTCAAGACCTAGCCTATGCACTTGTAGTTTTTCCTGACGAAGAATTTGAGCCTCACGGCTGGGCTGAAATTTTAACAACAATGGAAGTAGCCATCAATGAAGAACAATGGATACCCCACTCTGATGAGGATGGCTATGACATTTCAGTCTTTTCAATAGAACCAATCATGGAAGACACAGTGTTAGAAGAATGCAAACCTAGCCCTGATGCATTTAAGGATGCAAGTGAGTCCGACCTAGAGTCAATCATCATGGACCCACCGTTTGCATCAGAGGGGGAATACTTCTATGAGGTAGAAGTTCACCCTCAGAGACACGAAGAGCTCATGAATGAGGTGAGATTAACCACACAAGTGACCACCAAGAGTGAAGGGAAGAAAAGAAAGAAGAAAGAAGCCACACCGGAGGAAGAGGAGTCCTTGTTTGAGGTGCCGGAAAATTTCAAGAAGTATGAGATAGAAGATATAAGAGTCATGGTAAGAATGCCTAAAAGTGGGACACAATCAGGAGAGGCATATGATAGCAAGGAAACTACTAAGAAAATAGTTGTATCTGTAGAAGAAGGAGAAGAAAGATGCACCTACATAGGACATGACCTGACGGAAGAAGAAGAGCAAGAGTTGATAGCTTTGCTAAGGGAGTATCGAGATGTATTCGCTTGGAGCTACAAGGACCTGAAAGGTGTAGACCTTGACATATGCTCACATACGATCCCCATGACTTCCGAGGCTAGGCCCTCTAAGAAAAAGCCATACACATACAATGACAACTATGCGGCCAAGATCAAGGAAGAGATAGATCACTTGGTTGAAGCTGGATTTATCTATCAAATTGAGCATACTGAATGGGTATCCCCCATAGTAGTGGTGCCCAAAAAGAATGGCAAATTACGTATATGCATTAACTTGAAGAAGGTTAACGCAGCCACTATCAGGGATAGTTATCTGCTTCCTATCACCGAGCATCTATTAGAAAGGGTAGCAAGAAAGGAAGTGTACAGCTTCCTAGATGGGTTCTCTAGCTACAATCAAGTAGCCATCGCACCAGAAGATCAGCATAAGACGGATTTTGCCACAGAGTGGGGTATATTTGCCTTTCGGGTAATGCCATTCGGGCTTACCAATGCACCTACTACCTTTCAAAGATTGATGTGTCACGTGTTTAAAGAGTTCTTGAGTGTTGGTGCAGACCAATCACCAATTGAAGATTTGAAGACAAAGAATGGAGATTAGAACAATTCTTGAAGCAAAGAAGGTGGACACATTCACAGGATGAATGATTTGTACACATATGTACATTAATGAAGACATATATCACTTAGAGTTTTGAATAGTCATAAACTTGTACATATTTGCCTATAAATACTTTGGAAAAATGTCGGGAAAAGAAGAGAAGACAAGGAGAGACTATGTATGAGCATAGGAATAGAGAAATGAGATGTAGTAAGTGTCATTAGACACATGAGAAATGAGTTGAAGTCTCTCTCTCATTTTAGTTGTAGTCTTCTTCAGAAATGACAGAATTTTTGCGCCCGAAGTTTCTGAGTTTTCTCCTTGTGTAGTAAATCTTTTGTGAATTCCTTTTGGAGATGTCTAAGTCCATAGTTAATCAATCTATGGCTAGAGTTTGAGAGTCTAATTGTGATCAGGCTAAGAGAATTGTGTGTAGGAACATTTACATGTGAGAAAGTACTCACTGGTTCCTGAAACAGGCGCAAATTTTGATCTTGATGATTTGATCATTTCTCACTCCACAGTTTAAAGTTTTGTGCAAGTAAGCACTTAATCTTTAAGTTGGAAGGTAAGCTACTCGTGGCTAAAAGCATTTGCTTAAATGGGTTCTATACTGAGAGAATTAAAGTTAAGAAGTTAAGGGTGTCCAAATCGACTTCTCAGAAGTGCAGATTTAGACATAGCTGACTTGGTAAGTAGATTTCTCAAGATCTACTGAATCTTTTGAAGTGATTTGACTTGGAGAAGGTGCGCAATCTTTAGGCGACATCTTGTGCAAAGTTTCATAAAAAACTTTACACATTTACTCAGTCAATGAGCAAGATTTATGCAGCAGACTTTCTTAGTAATGTCCTCCTTCACAGTTTAGTCAAGAAATTGATATTTGGTCATTGATCTCTTAAATTGGTGAAGGTTTTGACTTACTCTTGATATAGAGGTGTTCTAAATTCAAGAGTAGGTTGTTCGTTTGGAGATTAACACTCTCCATGAGTGGTATCAGAGCA
Organism: Ceratopteris richardii; assembly: GCA_020310875.1. Lineage (NCBI taxonomy): Eukaryota > Viridiplantae > Streptophyta > Polypodiopsida > Polypodiales > Pteridaceae > Ceratopteris > Ceratopteris richardii. Next base: position 178,460,905 of record CM035414.1, read on the forward strand.
AGAAGCATCAGAATTGAAGAAAAGGAGGATCCCGACTGCTACAGCTACAAAGAATTTGACATCTGAAGATTCAAAGGGTGAAAGCTTGCAAGGAAAGCTTGAGAAGGAGATCATACGACATCAAGGAAGTCAAAAGGAGTATCATTCGAAGTAAAGGTAACCTTATACTTTATAAAGGTTAAAGAATTCAATATACAGGTGAAGGAAGGATGGGAGATTCTCTTCAAATAGAGAAGTTGGATAGAGAAAACTATCCTTCATGGTCAATGAGGATGGAAGCTCATCTAATGAGCAAAGATTTGATAGTTTACATTACAGGTGAAGAAGAAAAACCACAATTCAGAGATCCTAGTGTTCCAACTAGGGAAGAATTAACAGATTTGAAGAGTTGGATGAAGAAAGATGCTCAAGCTAGGAGTATCATTTATATGGCAGTCAATGATTACTTGCTACCTCACATTAGAGGTCTTGAAAGTGCAAGTGATATATGGAATGCTTTGGAAGAGCATTTCCAAAACACCACAAAGTCAAGGAAGGCATCTTTATGGGCATAATTTACAACCTTCAAGAAGAAGGCCTCTCAATCCATTTTCAGACTATGTAACAAGGATGAAAGACATTGCACATGCATTAGGAGCTGTTGATGAAGATATTGAGGAGGATAAATTGGTAAGGCAAATCCTTACAAGTTTGAGAGGTGATGACAAATGGAAGCCATTCATTTTGTCTACAGAATTATCACTTGATCGTTTCTCTCCTGATTTAAATCAGTTGCTAGGTCATATGCTAACATTTGAGCAGGATGTTAAAGGAGATGGTGACAAAAGTACAGGTCATGCAATGTACTCAAAGGACAAGAAGAAAGTTAACAAAGGAAAGCAACAATCAGGTGAAGATGAAGGTACAACTAGTCAAGCCAACTTCCTAAGAGGTAGAGGAGGTGGCAAAGGTAGAGGAAGAGGCAGGAACAACAAAGATGGAGCCAAAGCATGCTGGATTTGTGGTAAGACAAATCATTTAGCTAATGATTGTTGGCATAATAATCAAAGTAGTGGAGGATACAATCAAAACTATAATTCAAGAGGAAGAGGTGGCAGAAATCAAAGAGGTAATTTCAGAGGCAGAGGTAGTAGGGGTTACTTTGGAAGAAATGCAGGTAGAGGTTTCCAAAGTCAACAATATAACAATACCTACTACAATTATGCTTCAGATCAGAAGGAAGATTCAACATTGATAATGAATGCAACTTGTGAAAGGCAGAGTGAAGATCAAAGAGTTTTCTACATTGACTCAGGGTGTAGCAATCACCTGAGTGGTAATATAGCCTTGATGACTGACTTGGAGAATAAGGTATCTAATCATGTTGTTCAAACAGGTGACAACACAAAGCACAATGTGAAGTCAATTGGATCAGTGAAGGCCAAGGATGGTAGCACCTTATTGAGTAAGGTCGTGTATGTTCCTACAATTCCTAAGAATTTGATAAGTGTAGGACAAATTGTGGAAAAAGGTTATGAAGTAAGGTTCACTAATGAAGGAGTGTTTGTGGAAGACCCTAGCAATGGGTATAAACAAATTGTTTCAGGGAAGAAAGAAGGAAGATTGTTCACATTGAAGATTCAAGGTAATGTTGGTCATGCCTTGTTCACCTATGGAGGACATAAGATCTCTGAGTTAGATCTTTGGCACAAGAGGCTTGGACATTTCAATGAAAGAAGTATTAAAGACATGATTAATAATGGTTCAGTGCTTGGATTGCCTAATGTTGCAGGTCAACATATGACATATAGATGTGAGGCATGTCAATTAGGTAAGGCTCATAAGCAACCCTATTCTAAGCATGGGTTTATGTATTCAGAGAAACTTGAGTTGGTACACACAGATGTGTGGGGACCATCAAAGGACTTCAATATCAATGGCTCAAGGTATTATGTGATTTATGTTGATGATGCTACCAGATGGATCACTATCTATGTGATCAAAGATAAGTCAGAAGTATTCAATACTTTCAAACATTATCATATGTATGCAGAGAGAATTACAGGACATAAATTGAAGAGACTAAGGTCAGATGGAGGGGGAGAGTATTTCTCTAATGAGTTCAATGATTACTTGTGGAATGCAGGTATAAAAAGAGAGGTTACTTGCAGGTACTCTCCTCAACAAAATGGTGTAGCAGAAAGGAGGAATAGGACTTTTGTTGAGTTTGCAAGGTCCATGATGAAGGAGAAAAATTGCCCAAATTATTTGTGGGCTGAGGCTGTAAACACAGCTACTTATTTGGTCAATAGGCTACCTTGTAAAGCTTTGCAGGGAATGACACCTTATGAGGCATGGTGGGTTAAGAGACCTACACTAGACCATTGCAAAGTATTTGGATGTTTGGCCTATGCATATGCGCCATCAGAATTAAGGCACAAATTGGAACCTAAAGCTGAAAAATATGTGTTTATTGGTTATGATGATAAGCAGATGGGATACAGGTTGTGGAATCCATCAACAAAACATTTTCTTGTATCAAAAGATGTTACATTTGATGAGCAAGGTACTTGGTATGCAGGTACTATCAATATTAATACAGATGATGAAGAAATTGTGAGCCAAAGGAAAGGTAAATCAAAGGTTCAGATATTTGATGAGGAAGAGAATAATGAAGTGCAGGTTGAAGTGGAAGAAACACCAAGATTTGATCCTGAATATGAAGAACCAGAAACCTCAAGAAGTGGAGAACTTAGGAGGTCTACCAGGAACAAATGGCAACCTACAAGGTATAGCTATGATACTTCATTTTTGGCTACCAAAGATTATGCTTACATGATTAAAGCAGATGAAGACCCTTCTACATATGAAGAGGCAAAAGGTAAAGAAAATTGGGAGAAAGCTATGCAGGAAGAATATGATGCATTGATGGAGAATCAAACATGGGATTTGGTTCAAAAGCCAAATAGTCAGAAGATCATTGGATGTAAGTGGGTTTATAAGACAAAAAGATTTGTAGATGGAAGTGTGTCTAGGTACAAAGCTAGACTTGTTCTCAAAGGGTTTGCTCAGACATATGGTGTTGACTATGATGAGACTTATAGTCCTGTGGCAAAGATGACAACCATCAGGGCACTTATAGCAATTGCTGCATGCAAAGGTTGGAAATTGTGTCAATTAGATGTGAAGAATGCTTTTTTGAATGGTTACATTTCAGATGAAGTTTTCATGGAGCAACCTCAAGGATTCAGAGATGGAAGATATCCAGATTATGTGTGTAAGCTCAAGAGAGCTTTATATGGCTTGAAGCAGGCCCCAAGGGCATGGAACTATAGACTTGTAAAGTTCCTAAAAGAACTTGGATTTCAAGTATCAAAAGCTGATAGTAGCTTGCTTGTCAAAGCAAGTGATGATGGGTTTATTTACATATGCATATATGTTGATGATATCATACTTACAGGTATAGATGAGAAAGGCATACAAAGTTTAAAGAAGCAAATGGAGAAAGAGTTCAAAATCAGTGATTTGGGAGACTTGTCATACTTCTTGGGCATGGAGATTTCATACACTCAACATGGAGTGTATGTGGCTCAAGAAAGGTATTTGAGAAACTTGTTAATCAAGTTTAAAATGGATGATTGCAGGGTAGCACCTACTCCAATGGAGGTGAATCACAAATTAAGCAGATTTGGAGGTGAAGAGTTCAAGGACATGAAGCAATATCAGAGTTTGGTTGGTAGTCTTATTTATGCTACATTAACTAGACCTGATTTATCATATGCAGTTGGGGTTTTGTCTCAATTCATGCATTGTCCTAGGAAAGAGCATTGGATTGCAGGTCAAAGAGTGTTGAGGTACATTAAGGGTACACTCAAAGAAGGTTTGTATTATGGTTTTATATCAGATACAAATATCAAGATCTATAGTGATGCAGATTGGGCAGGTAATCCAGATGATAGAAGATCAACTTATGGATACATGTGTTATGTGGGAGATAAGTTAATCTCCTGGTGCTCAAAGAAGCAACATACAGTTTCTTTGTCATCTACAGAAGCAGAGTACAAAGGCATGGTTGAAGCTGCAAAAGAAGTGATATGGCTTAAGAATCTTATGACGAGTTTTGACACTATACAGAGCATACCTATCATTTATGGTGATAACATGAGTTCATTATATCTAGCTGCTAATCCTGTTTTTCATGCCAGGACCAAACACATTGAGATACAGTATCACTTTCTAAGAGAGAAGGTGATGGATAAGGAGATTGAAGTCATACATACTTCAACAAAAGATCAGATAGCTGATATGCTTACAAAGAGCTTGGATGGACCAAAGTTACAGAAGTTTAAAGACATGGCAGGCATAAAGAAGGTTAGAGAAACCTCAATTGATGATTGAGAGGGAGCTGTTGGTGTAGACCAATCACCAATTGAAGATTTGAAGACAAAGAATGGAGATTAGAACAATTCTTGAAGCAAAGAAGGTGGACACATTCACAGGATGAATGATTTGTACACATGTGTACATTAGTGAAGACATAGATCAGTTAGAGTTTTGAATAGTCATAAACTTGTACATATTTGCCTATAAATACTTTGGAAAAATGTCGGGAAAAGAAGAGAAGACAAGGAGAGACTATGTATGAGCATAGGAATAGAGAAATGAGATGTAGTAAGTGTCATTAGACACATGAGAAATGAGTTGAAGTCTCTCTCTCATTTTAGTTGTAGTCTTCTTCAGAAATGACAGAATTTTTGCGCCCGAAGTTTCTGAGTTTTCTCCTTGTGTAGTAAATCTTTTGTGAATTCCTTTTGGAGATGTCTAAGTCCATAGTTAATCAATCTATGGCTAGAGTTTGAGAGTCTAATTGTGATCAGGCTAAGAGAATTGTGTGTAGGAACATTTACATGTGAGAAAGTACTCACTGGTTCCTGAAATAGGCGCAAATTTCGAACTTGATGATTTGATCATTTCTCACTCCACAATTTAAAGTTTTGTGCAAGTAAGCACTTAATCTTTAAGTTGGAAGGTAAGCTACTCATGGCTAAAAGCATTTGCTTAAACGGGTTCTATACTGAGAGAATTAAAGTTAAGAAGTTAAGGGTGTCCAAATCGACTTCTCAGAAGTGCAGATTTAGACATAGCTGACTTGGTAAGTAGATTTCTCAAGATCTACTGAATCTTTTGAAGTGATTTGAATTGGAGAAGGTGCGCAATCTTTAGGCAACATCTTGTGCAAAGTTTCATCAAAAACTTTACACATTTACTCAGTCAATGAGCAAGATTTATGCAGCAGACTTTCTGAGTAATTTCCTCCTTCACAGTTTAGTCAAGAAATTGATATTTGGTCATTAATCTCTTAAATTGGTGAAGGTTTTGACTTACTGTTGATATAGAGGTGTTCTAAATTCAAGAGTAGGTTGTTCTTTTGGAGATTAACACTCTCCATCATTGAGGAAGAATTTGGAAGTCTATGTTGATGATCTATGTGCTCATTACAACATTAGACAGACTCATATACCCGAACTTAGGCAAATCTTTGACAAATGTAGAGAATATCAAGTCTGCTTGAACCCAGAAAAGTGTGTTTTCATGGTCAGGCAAGGCAAGATCCTAGGACACATAGTGTCAAAGAACAGCATATCCACTGATGAAGAGAAAGTGAGAGCCATTGCAGAACTACCTAGGCCAAGAATGTCAAGGAGGTACAGGCCTTCATGGGGCATTGTGGTTACTACCGCCGGTTCATTCACATGTATGCCGTCATTGCAAAGCCTTCGTATGCCCTTCTAACTAACTTTGAGTGGACTAATGAGTGTGATAACTCTTTCACGGTGTCGGCGCGAAAGCAACGGTCGGTGGATCAGGGCGACCGCCAAAATATGGCGCACTCCGGGTGCTTGGAGCAAGCTCAGGTTTTAATGGTACTCAAAGAACTCTAAAGTTATTAGTAACGAATTACAATGTAGTTCTTCACATTTGCTCTAAGTTCGTTCATGAATGATTCATCAATCTTTGTAAGCTATCAAAATTATAACAAAATTTCAATAATAATTTTGAAATGAAAATTTGCAAGTTGTAGTCATGTTAATTAATGCATTATCTCTACAAAGCTTTTCCACCGCACATCATCTCAAAGATTTCATAATGGTTAGACACAACGTAGCTACCAAAAGTCACTTGTTGAGATAGATACCCATATGACTGCCCATGCACAATCGTTGAGAATTGGATTCATGAGAGTATAAACCGTGAGAATTTTATAGGTGAACTCAAAGCATATTATTCATTACTTCAAATATGTAATGCACATTAAATGAAGGTAAATTGTATAAAGCCAATATGGTTCTTAAGTTGTACGGAAATTCATACTCTAACGCAAATAATTCAGAGCACCCATCATCATACATATTTTCCATTTGTCGTCCCCATCGTGCATCATCGTGCATCAAAGCACTTCAGCAGCGCTTAAAAATTCATATTAAAATCTTAGTCATCAAAAATCCTCACATCGTGCTCACTAAATTCATCTTGCATAGAAAAGATCAAAGGCGTCTTCAGAGATTTGCGAATTCAAGAGCACTTTAGAGTGTCATCGTATAAGATAAAAAACTTCAGCTTCATAACATCAAATCAACATCTTCTAAGACTCTATTTGTAGACATAGATTTCCCTTTAAGGACAAAACGTTCAATACTTCTAGAGCTTGGTCTACACAGTTTTGTATTGTTAGTGGTAGACTATTTTAGCGCAACAGGATCAAAAGCCAACTTAATAGTCTTCAACATAAAACATATCTACAAAAACGATTTATCAAACCATGCAACAAAGAGCTTTAGCGCACATCTGGAAAGTGATTGATCCAATGATGCCGATCTTTAGCTTTTATTCTCGCACAGATTAAACGTATGAAGAGAGCGGCTGTCAGATCGGATTAGATTATATATACTGATTCTCATATGACCTTATTGAGCAGGAAATCATGGAAGAATCATAACAGTTGTGCAGAGATAGAATTGCCTTCAAGCACAATCAAAGTATATCAAATTGACTCAAATGACTCGAAGCTTTTATTAGCCATTTGTTCATTCAAACGTATTTGTTTTCAAAGTTTTTAACACAAATATGCGTAAAAAAATCGGACATGGATATAGTTCTGCCCAGATTACGGAAGAAATGTCTATGATTTAAAGTTGCAGACAAGTGATCAGGATTTATGGACACTTAACTAGAGATTTCAAGTTTCCAATTAAATCTAAGTAAATGAGTTTATTCAGTTTATCGTTGGTGCTATAGTCGCATGAACATGTATCCATAATACATAGAATATGCAGAGTCCATATGTTTATCAAGAAAAACAAAAACAAATTATATTTGCACATCTCACAATGAATTACAGATCGTTTCTTATATCAAATGTGATATAGTAACTAAGTGCAGTGTCAAAAATTTAATAAGTTATTAAAGATTCAATATAAAGCTTTGATAATTTACCAGATGTAATACGTACGGTATTTTCACTTTCAGAGCGGTAAATCGTTCTTCTTGGCAGGAAAATTAATAGCAAGAATGCAGTAAACACAAGTGAATCGCACAAATCCTAAAAGTTGCACAAATGAATAACATAATTGTATATCAGAAATATAGACAATATTTTTATAATTTCTTTTCATGAACAGTGAATTCCTCAGGCGAAAAAAAATCTATTTGATTCAGAAAGCATCGAAAAAAAAATTTAAGTTACCTCTTCACAATCTTTCTATCAAAACTGTTGCGCAGAATGATATTTTTGTATCTTTATCACAATCTTTGTATCAGCGGCAACCCCAGAATGGTCGTTGCATCCGACGAGATTAGCAGAATATTGCCATCAAAGAAGATGTTTGCCCAGATTAAGAATGGTATTCCCCCTTCAGCGCTCATCAAAGGAGTAATAATCAAGTATGAATCTTTTGCCCTCTCCTAGATATCAGTCCTCCTCTCCTCTGATCATGCGCGCACCTCTTTCGTCTCTCCAACCTTTTCTGATCAATAGTCTCTCCATTATGTTCTCAACTGCACCTCCATTAGTCACCTTCGGTCTCCTCCCCTCCTCGAATTTGTGCGCCACCTCTCTTCCTCCTCAGATAATTTCTCCTTTCAAAAGAAGAGATTCTGTCAGATAGGTGTGATGAATTGGCCAGAACAGCCGCTTCTATCTCCCCCCCGTCTGCCTGAAGAGCCCCCCTTCAGCGCCGATCTTCTGAATTGGATATGGCAGAATAAGCCCCCTTCGATTCCACAGATGAAAGCTACCTATACGTGTTGTCAGATACCTACATGTCCTTTCCTCCTCAATTTCATATTCCTATGGCCTCTCTATCTTAAGAAGACCGGCAACTCTCCTTTTCTTCCTCTGCATGGTACCAACTTTTCTCAAAAGCCATTCGTCTTCTGCAACTTTGAGCGCAGTCCGATCATCCTCCAATCGTCCTTCAACCATTTCTTTTACTTTATTTTTATAAATAACATAATTGACATTACAATGATGAGTTTCCCATTTTTAACTTGTGAAGAAAAATCTAAATACAATATCCATTGAAATCTTCTCATAGGGATCAGAAGTTCTAGAAATCGATATTTCATCATGCTTCATTTAAGTTCGAGTGTTAAATGCGATCGGAAGTGGCCCTTCTGCTCCTTAATCTTTGATTGTCTTTCCAAGTGAGGAGAGTAAATCTCTCTGACATCCACAATCGTATCCTGAACCTTTGTTCGGAACAATGATCTGATTTGAGGCAAGAAGAAGCGAGAGTAGAGATGAGAATCTCTACGACAACGGAGCTCAAACAAAGATTGTGTTCAGCACCAATCTTGACCACACCAGATTGGAATAAGCCATTCCATGTCCATTTAGATGCATCCAATTATGCAATTGGATGCGTGCTAGCACAACCTATGGGTGAAGGTAATATGGATCTTCCAATTGCCTATGCCAATAGACAACTGAATGCAGCTGAACGAAATTATACCACCACTGAACGGGAGGGGTTAGGCATGGTATACGCAGTTAAAAAGTTTAGAAACTATTTGCTTGCAAATAAGTTTAAATTTTTTACTGATAATCAAGCTCTGTTGTACTTGGTAAACAAGCCATGCAATACAGGTAGGTTGGTAAAATGGTTCCTCTTGCTAATGGAATACGACTTTGAAGTTGTGGTGAGGAAAGGAAAGACCCATCTGAGAGCACATCATCTCTCTAGGCTCACATCAGGAGAGGCCCCACAAGGAGTGTCAGATGACTTACCTGATGCTTACTTGTTTAATTTGGAGGTTGTACCTCAATAGGCTAAGCCATTAGTGCCACTATTAACATACGGGCCTAATCACTCAGTAATAAACACACAAGATAGGGAGATAGTAAAAGCTCAAAAGTATCATATCTTGGCAGGAAGTATGTACAAGCATACAAATCAGGGAGTATTAGCCTATTGCGTAGAGGAGGACGAGTACGCTAAATGGTTGCAATTAGCACATGTAGGTGCATTAAAGCAACACTACTCAAAACAACGAACCCTACAGACTCTAAGGAGACTAGGAGTGCATTGGCCAACTATGGAAGTTGATGTGCATAGAATGTGCAAAGAATGCCCAATCTCTCGCACTAAACCACCAGTGGAACACGCCACTCTTTATCAAGTGTCCATAGTGCCAGAGTGGAGTGAACCATTAGTAGCCTTCCCGAGGACGAGAACATTCCCTCAAGATATGACACTAGCTAGACAAAGAAGTCTAGAACAAGAAGCCCTAGATTACTCACTCATTGGTGATAATCTATACAAGCGTGGTAAAGATGGTTACCTGAGACTATGTGTACATGAAAGCAAGTATCTTAAGATATTGGAAACAGCTCACCAAAGTGTAGCAGGAGGACATTTTGGACCAGATCGGGTGATTAGAGCAATCCTTTTTGCAGGATTTTGGTGGCGCACCCTTCACATGGATGCACATATGTATGTGAAGAGGTGTGAGGTTTATCAGCAAACGCACTATCCCATATGCAAGGATGAGATGCCATTGAAGCCTATAATGGGTGGACGTGCATTCTCTAAGTGGGGAATAGACTTTGTGGGTCCTATTAATCCCCCAGCTAAGGGTTCACATGCTGAGTATATCATTGTGGCCGCAGATTATCTAACCAAGTGGGTAGAAGTGAAAGCCACTACAAAGAACGATGCTCAAACAACAACAAAGTTCCTATTTGAAAATGTGTTCACTAGATACGGACTACCTATAGAGTTAGTTAGTGATAGAGGGACTCACTTCTTAAAGGAAGTCATTGAAGTTCTTCTTCAAGAGTTCTTGGTGATACACAAGAAGTGTGCCCCCTATCATCTAGAAGCTAATGGCCAAGCTGAGAGCATAAATAAGATCTTATGCAATGTGCTACCATTGGATTTTTTGATACCTATGTTAAAGATAGCACAAGAGCATGACTGGTCAAGCCATGAACTCTCCTCTAGAGTCTTTGATCTTGAACGTTTAGGGGAGACACGATTGAGAGCTGCAGCAGGAATCTATGCAGCCAAGAAGAGGCAAAAGGCGTATTTTTATACACATGTGAAGGATAAAGGCTTGAAAGCAGGAGACCTAGTCCTAGTCTACACATTGAAGCAACATGCATGAAAATTAGAGAAAAGGGGCTATGGACCAATGATTATCAATAGGATCTCCACAAGCGGAGCAGTACACCTTGCCACTCTGGAAGGTGGCATACTACCAAGTTACATAAGCGGATGTAGAGTCAAGTTATATCAAGAACCCCTAACTGAAGAAATGCTCAATCGACTCATTACTGCAAAGAAATGTAAGGATGAGGAAAAGAGAATTCGAGAAGAAGCACAGGCCGAAGCTTTAGAACGCATTCGACGAATGAAATTGAGAAGGCAAGGTAGAGATCAACCCATGACTCATGCTCATGAAGCTCTAGGTTATCACATGGCCATGTGCGAGGCTTCAAGTGAACTGGCCCGTAAGATAGTTGATCGACGACCTTTTGTGACCCTAGAAGTAGGATAAGGAGAGAGTGCAAGGACCGTGAGAGCTTTAATTGATTCAAGAGCGAACACTAGTGCAGTTCGGCTTTCTTATTGCCAACAATTACAATTGGAGGTAAAACACCTACAAGCATATCTGATAGGATTAGGAGGTGTTGAAACTCCTTGCATAGGAGAGGTGGAACTTCCCCTGTACATTCAAGAGGTCCTCATGCCAGCAAAAGTAGAAGATGAGGATCTTACCGAACCTCTCGTCTTGGGACAAGACTGGATCTATGATCACGCAGTCAACCTCAACCTAAGAAGTGGACTTCTTCAGGCTTGGGTAGGCCAAAGCGCCTTACGATTGAATTAGAAAATCAAGCACTCAAACCATTAGAACAGGCACCAACTCCTGGTCCCTCTAGGAACCCACATGAAGATAATGTTATTCTTGTCCAAAGTTCTATGGTGCAGAGGATTGTCACTCTTGCCAAAGGTACAGAAGTCAAGGAGGAACTCCCATCTGTTCCAGAGAAGAATCTAAAGGGGAAGGCTCAGCAACACCCGACAGTGAGGAGACCGATGAAAAAGAAGCATGAGCACCAACTTCGGCAGTATGAAGTGCCTCGTGGCATGAAACAACTATGGATACGCAAGGGGGAAAAAATCATGGCCCCAAAGACAGGGTCTCAAAAGAGCATCAAGCAAGCCACACTGTCAGGGACTAAAACGAAGGAGATCTCTAGTCAACACTCTAGGCATATGTTGCAGAGCTAAAGAGCACACAAAGCAGAGAAAAAAGACGGGCCCCAAAATTTTTCCGATTTGGACCACATATTTTTGTAACATATTCATTTTTGTAATATATTTCCCTTGTAAAGGCACTAGAGGAGTCCTCTAGATGCATTCCCACAGAAGAATAGAAGCTTACCCATGTAAAATAGTAGGAAATTAGCTCTTAGTGAATAAAGTGCCGGTCACTTGTGTGAAAGGACCATTTTTAGGGCACTAGTATATAAGTCAAATGTGACTCTTTGTAAAAGACTTTTTGCCATTGTGAGAAGAGAGAGCATAGAAATTCGAATTTGTGCCTTCTTCCCTCTTCATCTTCTTCTTCGCGAGCTTGTATGCATGTGTATTGCTTGGAAAGAGTGCTTGTGAGTGTGGTCTATCCTTGAGAGTGATTCTTTGCTGTAGGAAAGGTGTGTGCGAGGTGTAGGAAGTGCTGAAGCATAGGAAAGTATTTTCGCGATTCAGTATTTCTGTCATAACTTGAAGTAGTAGCGTCGGAATTGAGCAAAACCACTGCCATTGGATGCGTCTTCTCGAGAGCTTCAAAACGCATATGCTATTTGCTATGTTTGGAGCTCTGAGCTGGGAGAAAAGTCCAAAATACTGACGGTTGCTGCACCAAGTATCGTTTCGTCTTGACCTACAGTTAGAGCTTGTTAGGATAAGTATCTACCTCATTTTCATTCTTGAGTAGTTCATTTGCATTGACCATTACGTGATTGCATGTCTTCACACACTCGGCTAGGTTTGTATACTCTTTGGATTGATAATTAAAAGCATGTATCCCCACTATATGCACTTGTGAGGGGATTGAGGTATAGTCTCTTTCTCCGCAAGTCCCTAAGTTGAAGCTTAGGTCAACACACTTTTTGGCGCCGTTGCCAGGGAGTGACGAATCAAATCGAGGCATTCGTGTGATGGTAAGTAGCTTTTTCCTTTGAAGAACGTGGAGGAGCGGAAATCTTCTCTTCTTTGGTAAGTCATTTTCAGCCACACTTGCTACTTCTCATTCTTGGAGTGTGTGTAGTAAGTTGATAGATTAGGGAAGAGAGTAGAAGAAGTAGAGTAGGAGTGAGTGGAGAGTAGAGTAGACTTTAGTGTTGTTCAAAAATTTTCCTTTTTTGTAAGCTAGGAATTTCCAAGTATAAAAGCCAAAAAAATTTCATTTTCAAATCACTTGTTGAACAAGTATCGTGGAGAGAGCAGTCGGGTATCGTGTGAGTTGCAGCGATCGTGGCGAGGAAAACAAGCAATAGGGAAGAGTTCAGTGCAAGGGAGTTTGACCAAGAGATCATAAGTGATACCAAGGTAAACTAAACCACCTGTTTGCTCAAAAATTTCAGCATTTCAACCTAGGAAAGGAAAAAAACGATCTGCGCTGAGTGTCGTTTGGGCTTTCAGGGGGTTAAAAATTGTTTGTGGATTGATACAGTGAGTGAGGGCAAGAGAGAAGAACTAGGTGAGTAAGGGGGAAACATCAAATCTCAAAAAAACATTAGCAAAAATTTGAAGTTGGGTCAAGTATCGTCTTTGCTCCCACGGTTGAAGATCGCGATACTTGTCAAGTATCGTGGACTCCTGTGGTCGAGTATCGCGATATTTCCCAGATAACGGTATCGTCTCGATCAGAGATCGTTTGAGCTCAAAGATCGTGTATCGTTCGCCCAAGTATCGTGTTCCAGAGATCGCGATACTTGCCAAAGATCGTCGATCGTTGAGGTCAAAGATCGGTATCGTTTCGGTGAGATATCGTTTTGGCCAAGTATCGGTATCGTCTTGTCTCCAGCGATCGCGATACGTGACAAGTATCGTGTATCGTTGTGGTCAGCGATCGCCGGCCAAAGATCGTTTCCTAGAGATCGCGATACTTGCCAAAGATCGTCGATCGTTTGGACGAGTATCGTGTATCAAGTATCGTCGGCGCCAAATATCGTGTATCGTGGCCTGAAGATTGCGATACTTGTGAAGTATCGTGTATCGTTTATCCAAGTATCGTAGAGGCAGAGATCGTGTATCGTTTTGGTCAAGTATCGTGTATCGCGTCACAGAGATCGCGATGCTTACCAACGATCGTGTATCGTTTTGAGCCAAGTATCGTCGATCGTGTATCGTGTTGACCAAAGATCGTGGAGTCCAGAGATCGTGTTGTCAAAGATCGTTTGGGGGAAGTATCGTGTATCGTGTATCGTCTGAACTCAGGTATCGAGTATCGTTTCAAACTCAGGTATCGTGTATCGTGTCCATCAAGTATCGTCTGGGCGGAGATCGTTTTCCAGCGATCGTTTCGTCCAAGTATCGTGTCAGTCAGCGATCGTTTCGACAGATATCGTGTATCGTGGATTTTAGAGGTCAAGTATCGTGACTTGAACTTTTCTTGCAGTCACTTTCCAGCCTAAGTTTTTCCTAGACTGCTAAGCCATATCTTAGAATTCTAGAGACTAGAGGTGGACAAGAATTGATCAGAGCTCTTAAGTGAATGAACCTGAGATTAGGAAGAACCCTAGGAAGCCGAAGAAGTGTAATTTCTTCCGTAGGGAGTGTAGCTGAACCAAGCAGCCGTTCACACTATTCTGAGACCTCCAGTGAGTCAGAAGGAGAAATCCCCATGGCTTCCGAGGATATGCAAAACACGGTGCCCATGATTGGCCAGATGTCCATCATCGAGGGAGAATACAGAACTTCCTTAGAATACGTGAGCACCAATCACAATGAGATCCCTATCTATTTGGATGGTCTAAACAGATCAGTGGCCAGACTGAGGAAGGCTTCAGAGGCCTACATAGTGCCAAGACCAGCAGTTAAGTACATAGGAGGACTGTACATGGATAAACAAGACATTCAATACGTGGTCACTGAACACCCTGAAATCATTAATGAGCGTGGTGAGGAAAATAATGCTTCGAGCCTAAATGGATATGGAACCGAAGAACAAGTAACTACTCCTAGAGGGAGATCAACAATTACTAAACTTTGGAGAGGAGACCTAATTCCCCAGGATGATACTCTGATAGATGTGTATTTGATCAACGGAATGGAGCACCTGCTCAGAGCCCATTCCTCTATATGGGAAGCTGCTCCTAATCCAGTTACCATCTATGAGTTACAAGATCCCGAATTCTCCACCATCATCACATATTTGGACAAAAATCACAGAAGGTATTGGCCAGTCACTGATTTTGAGAGAGCTGAGCTGAAATATCAGAACATCCCAGTGTTCCCCCCAAGGGACCAAGCCACTACATCACGGAATCCTCATGGAACTTCTCAAAATGATTCAATTCAACAATCAGGACAAACACAACAAACTCAACAAACACAGGCCCCCATCAGACCACATGTACAATTCGCAATACCTGCCACTAATCCTAACTACCGGCCTCAACCAGCTATAGATCCAAGACATGGAGTTCATGCTCCAGTCAGACCACAGGTAGTACGAGGACCAGGCATACCTATAGGAAGACCCAACTACCCTGTAATGCCTAGACAACCTGAAGAGGGAAGGAGACTAAGGCCGATCCAAGTGGCCAAGTGCATGAGAAATCATTATGATGGCTCGAGTGAACCCTATAATCACATCGCAGAATTTAAACAAGTAGTCAGAGCCGAGCAGGTAGATGAC
This sequence comes from Ceratopteris richardii, assembly GCA_020310875.1. Lineage (NCBI taxonomy): Eukaryota > Viridiplantae > Streptophyta > Polypodiopsida > Polypodiales > Pteridaceae > Ceratopteris > Ceratopteris richardii. The sequence continues at coordinate 178,476,316 of CM035414.1, forward strand.
TTCATGATTCAATATGAGTCTTTTGGCCTTACCTTGTCAGACACGGCTCTGGCCTGGTTTCAGCCATTGGATCCAAGTACCTTTCAGAACATGGATCAGGTTTATCAAGAAATGATTGAAGAATTTACCAAATCTGGAATTAAAAACAATTCTTCTTCATTAATCCACAGCTTCAAACAAGTCCCAACCGAGTCAGTGAGATTGGCAGCAAGGAGATTCAAACAGTATGTGGATAGATGTCCTGTAGAAGAGAGACCAACACAAAACAAAATGGTATCATTGTTCTTAGAAGGACTGTTGAACGGAACCTTGAGGTCACTAGTGTATGTAAAGAGAGTTCAAACTTTGCAAGAGTGTATGAAGGAATGTATAGACCTAGAAGATAACCTTGCAGAAGACTTGAAAATACCCCAAAGTAGTGTGAAAAGCGAAGAGTCAACATGTAGCACATCAAACCCCAAAAACAACGTAGAGGAAATTGCCGACTTGTTAGCAAAAAAACTGAATGTTCAAGGATAGAGGAATTATCCCACCAATCCTATGAGAATGCCTATGCTTAGAAGATGTATGCAGTGCGGAGGAGATCATCCTTCTCACTTGTGTACTAGGGGAGTAGTCCCACCACCTGCCTATGCTCCTCATAGACCCTCTGTCCCCGGACCACTACAGTATTGCAGTATAGAGCAGAGATACACAAATCATAGCACAGAGAACTGCCCTTACAATAGGCAAACCAGACCCACACAACCTTATGTGAGACCATATGGATATCCGCAGAACCAGCACGGAGGAGAAGCCTTTAGATATCCCTCATATCAGCCGCAGGCACCAATACCACGACCATACGCATATCAGGGATATACACAACCTCAACCAGTGCTAGGACAACAACCGCCCCACCCTCAGAACGTTGTCCCAGTTAAGATAGCACAACCAGAGGAAAACCTAGAAAGAGCTATAGTACCAGCCACACCTTTGACTAGCAGTGAACCATATGACTCATTTTACGAATCTAGTCAAGGAACATACCCTGGTTATGAGAGCTCAATAATGGAATATGGGCAACAATATGACCCATATGCTTATGGCATGGAGACACCAGAGAGTTCATATAACTACGAGCAAGATTATGTACCATTAATGTATACAGCTCCTAGAGCAACCATGCCACCTCGACCAATGAATAGACCGCCTGTACCTAGAGGACCATGCTACCGATGTGGAGGTGACCATTATATTAGAGAATGTATATTGCCAAACCCACCACCACCACCACGAATTTGAGAAGGCTACCGTAGCGATTGTGGTAAGGAGCATCTTTTCAGAGATTGTCCTAAGAACCCAAACAAAGTCACACCTAATGTGCAGATTAATGTGATAGAAGTGATTGAATCTTCAGGGAGCGACAAAGAGTACACTATACCTTTAAAAGCCATAACAAGAGCAAAGGCTAGAGAGAACCCTGATAAAACCGAAGAAAATAATCAAAGTGACAAAGAAAGAAATACACCCATCCCTCACAGAGTAGAAGACTCCGAAGAACCAGAAAAAAGTATCGCCAGTAAAAGATCCCAAAGGTGGAAGCAAAGGAGAGACAGGTTAAAAGAAAAAAAGTTATTGCAAAAAAAGGAAAATGAAAAGAGTAAACAGAAATCAACAGAAGACTCACAAGTGGAAGAAGAAAATAAAAAGGAGGATAAAAGGGAGGAGGTAGGATCAATATTAGCAGACCCAATGCCTGAAGAATTAGCCATGTGGATTCAGGCATACAAGGCGAGAATAAAAGCAGGGCCTACCATAGAACAACATGAGAGAGAGTATCCGAGAGGCGACTTAGAGAAAGAAAGATTGGAAATCTGCAAAAAATTAATAGAAGTTGCCCAACAAACATTAGAAAAACCCGCATCACCTTTACCAAACAACCGAATTTGCGAAGAAAAATTCCAAGAGTGTCTAAATAATCAGGAAAAGCCTAACATAAGTAGACCTCCGAATAATGAAATTGGTAATGAGGGAAAGGAAGGATCCATGGTCCCTGAAACAGAAGGAGACTGGACTAAGGATCTATGGGCGCGAGTTCAAGAGGACAAGTGGAAAAAGGTGGAAGGAATGGAACCGCCCTTTGAAGAATTAGAGGCAGAAAACGAAATGGAGGGTTCAATACCTAAACTTAATTCAGAAGAAATTTTTCCAATGGATGCAAGTGACAAAGAAGTGGAAGACGATGTAAAGGAACTACCCAATTACACAGGGGAATACGAGCACAACTCAGAATTGTATCGCATTCCATCAATAAAGAGACGAGAAACGAATCCATCAGTTCAAACATCGGAGATCATACAACGCCTTAGGGAGGTGAAAATCCCATGTACCTTAACATTTGAAGAACTGTTAAAGGTAAAACCCCATCTAAAAGAGAAATTGATCGATCAATGGGAAGTCAAGGAGGAAAAGAAGGAGGTAGATAACGAAGTGAAAACGGTGAGAATTCCAGTGGATAAAGTAGGAGACTTTAGTGAAGGAGATGAAGGAAATACCTGTCTTCCAATCACCTATAGGGGTTACACAACCAAAGCCATACTAGATTCAGGAGCTGGTGTTGGCATTGCTACCAAAGAAATTTGGGAGAAATGGGGAAAACCAGCATTAAGACCAACACGTATGAAAATTCAAATGGCAGATGGACATACGGAAAGACCCTTAGGATTGTTGGAACGAGTAGTCTTCACTACGTGCGGAGTGGAATTCGAACATACTTTAGCAATATGTCACTTTGAAAGGCCAAGCAATTATGAAATGATCTTGGGAAGGCCATTCATGAGACAGCTAAAGGTCGTACAAGATTGGGGAAAGGATGTAGTGTACCTACAACACGCAGGGGTCACCACTAGGATCAACCTACATACGTACACATATCAAGATGTACCACCTCTGCAATGGAATCAAGTCCATAAAGAGGAAGACGATCAATCGATTCATAGTGCAGGCTCTAGTGACCAATCCTGGATGAACGAGGACACTCATCTATGGATATGCCAAGCTGCAAAAAAGGAAGAAGAGAGAAGAAAAAGTTGGCAGCAGAAACAAGGTGTAGTGAGATCGGTACAAGATCCAGCTTATATGCCACAAGTATTTCCAGACGAAGAATTCGAACCCCACGGTTGGATGGAAATCTTAGCCACCCTCGATGTTTGTGTAAACGAAGAAGTGGTAACTATGAACGAATGTATTGACGAGGAGGGTTATGATGTTAGTTTGTACATGGTAGTCCTTCAGGAGGAAGAAGAAGGAGAAGTAATTGAGAAAGACTGGAAGGAGGACTACGAGAGCATTGAAATGGAACCAGAACCCATGGATCTAGGGATTAGTACCACCAACATGGATATCACTGCCAATGAACAACATAAGGATCTCACACAACAGGAAGAATTAGAAGTTGAAAGGGAGTTAGAAGATGAAGATAACAAGCTTCAAGACCAATTTGAGGTACCAGCTCATTTCAAAAAATACGAAGTGGAAGAGAGGAAGATTGCTATTCAAATGCCTAAAAGAGAAGCACAACCTGGAATAGCATATGATAATAAAGAACAAACCAAAAAAATAGTGGTAACCATGGAAGGAGGAGAGGAACGATGTACTTTCATAGGACAGGATGTCTCAGCGGAAGAAGAGCAAGAGTTGATTCGACTCATAAGAGAATACCGGGATGTCTTTGCTTGGACTTATAAGGACTTAAAAGGAGTAGATCCATCTATATGTGCGCATAGAATCCCCATGACATCCGAAGCCAAACCTTCTAAACAGAGACCTTATACTTATAATGATGTGTATTCAGCCAAGATAAAAGAAGAAATAGATAAGTTGTTGGATGCTAGATTCATATACGAGATAGAACACACAGAATGGGTATCGCCATTAGTAGTAGTGCCTAAGAAAAATGGAAAATTGAGAGTGTGCATAAATCTGAAGAAGGTGAATGCAGCCACTATACGTGATAGCTACCCATTACCGATTACGGATCATCTATTGGAGAGGGTAGCAGGTAAGGAGGTCTATAGCTTCCTAGATGGATTCTCCGGATACAATCAGGTGGCTATTGCGACTGAGGATCAACACAAGACAGCATTTGCCACTGAATGGGGAGTGTATGCATTCAGAGTGATGCCCTTTGGACTCACTAATGCACCGGCTACCTTCCAACGATTAATGTGTCACATTTTCAAGGAATTTTTGAAAAAAAGCATGGAAGTGTATGTAGATGACCTTTGCACGTATTCCAATCAAAGACCCGATCACATACCGGAATTAAGGAAGATATTCAACAAATGTAGGCAGTATAGAGTCTGCTTAAACCCAGAAAAATGTGTCTTCATGGTAAGACAAGGAAAAATACTAGGACACATAGTCTCAAGAAATGGGATATCTACGGATGAGGATAAGATTAAAGTCATATTGGACTTACCAAGACCCAAAAATGTAAAGGAAGTACAAGCCTTTATGTGACATTGTGGATATTACCGTAGGTTTATTCACATGTATGCCATAATAGCTAAGCCCTTATACGGTCTATTGACTCAGTTCACTTGGACAGACGAGTGTGAGAAGGCCTTCAACGAGCTTAAAAAGAGGCTGAGTACAGCCCCAATTCTAAAATCACCCAACTGGAGCAAGCCTTTTCATATTCATGTTGATGCTTCGAACTATGCAATTGGATGTATCCTAGCTCAACCGGCTGATGAAGGAAAGCTTGACCATCCAATCGCTTATGCGAGTAGACAATTAAACCAAGCCGAAAGAAATTACACGACTACAGAAAGAGAGGGCTTAGGAATGGTTTATGCAGTAAAGAAGTTTAGACATTACCTCTTAGCCAACAAATTCAAATTCTTCATAGACCATCAAGCTTTGTTGTATTTAGTCAATAAACCTTGTAACATGGGAAGGTTGGTGCGATGGTTCTTGTTACTAATGGAGTTCGACTTTGAGGTAATAGTCAAAAAAGGAAACACACATGTGAGAGCAGACCACCTTTCTAGGTTAAAACACGGAGAGCCACCTAGCGGAGTTCCTGATGATCTGCCAGACACCTATCTTTTTAACCTGGAAGTATGTCCTCAATGGGCCGAAAAGTTGATCCCTATACTTACACATGGACCTAAAAATGGGATCACGCCAAACCGAAGGCAAGATCTTTGGAGGACTAAAAACCTTCACATTATTGCTGGAAGTTTATACCACCAGGATTCAAGCGGACTACTGATGAGATGCGTGGAAGAAGATGAACAAAAAATGTGGCTTCAGAAAGCACACATAAATCAATGGAACACTCACTTGAACGCAATTGGAACGTGGCAAACACTCAAGAGATTTGGCATTTATTGGCCAACTATGCAACGGGATGCACATCATTATGTGTCAACCTATCCAACCTGTCAAGAACAAATCCCAGACGAGAACTCTACGTTATGCTATTCTACAATAGCACCAAGGTGGAGCATGCCTTTAGTAAAGTTCTTGAAAACTCGAGAGTACCCTGATGGAGCTACTCTAGCAAGAAGACGTGCTCTTGAAGAACAGAGCAAGGATTACGTCATCTTAGGAAAACAACTCTTTAAACGCGGGAAGGATAACCAGCTAAGATTGTGCATTCATGAAAATGAATATCTCTCCGTCTTAGAAATGGCACATGCAGGAGCTGCGGGAGGACATTTCTCAGCAGACAGAACGGTCAAGATGATTCTCTTTGCAGGCTTGTGGTGGCCAACTCTACACATGGATGCGGAGACATATGTGAGAAGCTGCGAAACATGCCAGAGAGCAAAATATCCCATTAGAAGAGATGAGATGCCTTTAAGACCCATGGTTTGTGCGAGAGCATTTACCAAGTGGGGTATTGATTTCATAGGACCTATCAATCCACCTACGAAAGGATCACATGCGGAGTACATCATAGTAGCCACCGACTACTTAACAAAGTGGGTAGAAGCAAAAGCCTCTCGAAAAAATGATGCTCAAACCACAGCAAAATTTCTTTTTGAGCACATTTTCACACGCTTTGGACTACCAATTGAGATAGTGAGTGATCGAGGAACACATTTCTTAAACGAGGTCATTGAGTCACTAATGAATGACTTTCTGGTGATTCATAAAAAATCAGCCCCATACCACCCTCAAGCTAATGGGCAAGCTGAAAGTTCCAACAAAGTACTATGTACGGTATTGACAAAGATAGTCAATAATGGAAGGTCAGATTGGGACAAACAATTGCATCACGCAATTTGGGCCTTCCGTGTGGCATATAAAACGGCCATTGAAACTACACCTTTCAACCTAGTGTATGGGCAAAATGCAATTTTGCCAATTGACTTCTTAGTACCTACCTTGAAAGTGGCCCAGCAGTATGAGTGGAACGGTCATGAATTATCTCAGCAATTAGATCAAATTGAAAAGCTGCACGAGAATAGATTGCAAGCGGTAGCAGGCATCTATGCCGCCAAACGGAGACAAAAGGCTTATTATGATGCACATATAAAAGACAAGGGACTAAAAGAAGGTGACTTAGTCCTAGTATACACCCTCAAACAACATGCAAAGAAGCTTCAAAAACGAGGATATGGACCCCTGATTATAAATCGAATCTCTACTAGTGGTGCAGTCAATCTTGCCACACTAGATGGAGACATTTTTCCCAACTACATCAGTGGATGCAGGGTGAAAAGATTCATGGAGCCTCTAACGGATCAAATGCTAGCACGATTGTTAGGAGCTCAAAGTAGGAAAAAAGAAGAAGAACGCATACGAGAAGAAGCTAGACAGGAAGCCCTAGAACGTATCAGAAAACGGAAAGAGTGGATGAGAGAAAGGGACGAGAGATATCGAGTAGGGGAAGAACTCATCCCTATGGCTAATTTTAGAGCCACTGAGAACTCCGGACAACAAAGAAGACAGCCTTATTTGAATCTGGGAGCAGGACAAAAAGAGTACCACTTAGTGGATGCTCTCATAGACACAGGAGCAGCAATAAGCTGCATTAGATTTTCTTTGTCTCAGAGACTTAAAGAGGAGATACGCCCATCGAAGGCACAGCTAATTGGAATAGGAGGAAAAGTTACTCAATGCATAGGTGAGATAACTTTACCTTTACATATGGGGAACAACACAATGGAGCAGAGACTTTTAGTATGTCAGGACCAAGATCTGCTTGAAGATGTGGTGTTAGGACAAGATTGGATCTATGAATATGAGGTAACCATTCAATTGGCTTTAGGATACATATCTGCCAGAATAGGACCTCGTGAGGTATTTAGTTTGCTAGACGAACGACCACCCAAAGCCGCTAATATAGAGCCAGAAGTTCAGCCCGATGAACCAAGTCATGAGTGTTTGTTCACTAGCACTATAGAAACCCCATTGTCAAGTATTTCATGTGAGAATACCGTGAGTCCTGTGTGCACTCCATCTCTGAGTATAGAGAGTCACGAAAGTACACAAGAACATGAAATCAAGCCCAGTGAACCACAAGGCAAAAGAGAAAATACTCCTCTGCAAGAATTGAAATCTACACCTGTGAAAGTGTACCCTATTCCACATTCTACACTAGCTTGGGTACGGAAGGATCAAAAGAAAGCATACCTTCAGCAACAGAAAAGTCTTCGACATCAGCGTGTTCAATCAAAGAAGAAGACAAAGAATTTCGAACACTTCAGTCAACCACGACTAAAGAGCATATGGATCCCAAAGAAACTGATAACTGCACAACCTGATCGAACACAAATATGGATCCCAAAGTCAAATACTCCAAGGACGACCATCCCAAACAAGGAACATCCTCAGAAGGGCTATCACTATCAACAGGATCAACAGGCACATCAGCCGAGAAAGAGGACATATTGGAGGAAGAAGGAATCTCCAGATGTAACACAAACCGAATTGAGATTCCCAAAACTGAATAAGCAGAGGTACTACCGAAGAAGAACCACATTCATCAAAAAGGTGGAGAATACAGTACATCCCATCAAAGTGAAGCAAATTTGGGTGCCGAAAGATACGACAAGTTGCATACATCAAGAAACTACTTCCAATTGCACACATGAGGAGTTGTCGAGATCCAAAGTATGCATGATAGGGCCATATTACAAGGCCAAGCATTCGGCACGTCTTTCTTCTTCCGGATAGTCACGCACATTTTCCCTTTGGAAATAGGAGAGCACTTGTACATACATAAAAATATTAATCCAAAAAATTACTAACCGCTTCGGCTATGGACTAACTTTTATGTTTTCTTTTCAGCAAAAAAATAGAAAAAAAAATTACATGAAAAATTCAGGTATTACCTTTCTCACACCCACGAGACAGGGACGGCACCATGCACTCGGAGCAACATCGACTTATTAATCAACATATGGAGGAGGATTTCTGAAAAAATATATGGATACTAATTCATCCTCCATATTGAGTGCAGATGGCTTCCACTGATTCCGAAGCAACACAGCAAGAAGAGGTGCAACTTCTTCCAATGGAATCGGTAACTAAAGCAAGAGGTCACTGGTTCAGAGACGATCAGCCAGTGTCGGACCTAATTTTCATGGTTACCATCAAGATCATGGACACGCACCATTACTTTCCTATCATGTCCCAAGATTTCAAGACTATAATACAAGGGTTACCTCATATTGAGGATGTGTGGACACAAGCGGGCATAGAGTCATTCTTGAAGATCCCTATATATGTACCAGATTTTCAAAGGTGTACACAGGTGATGAACACCATGCAGCCTGCACGAACAAAAATCTCAGTCCCAGAAGCGCAAGTGTTGGACAAAGTCGGGAAATGCAAGACCATACAGTTCACACATGAATTGATTAATAAAGCGTTTGGATGGAATCAAACAGGGATAACTAATGTGAAGGAAGAATGCCATGATCCGAAGAAGAGATCATTCCTGGAAATCAATCGAATTGACATAGAGGATGCTGTACGGCTGGTGCATCAACACTTCTGTTTTCCAAGTATGCACATGTACACCGCACCTCAAAAGATAGTCGTCCAACTACTGTCGCATGCCATGAGACAGATAGGCAATAAAGTGAATCTAACAGGCTATGTCCAAGAACGATTGTTTGAAGCCCAAAAGAAATGGGGTCAGAAGAAATTCTTGAATGGCAGTTCAGCCTTGACACTATTGATCTATGAAGCTTTGGACATGAAGAATTGTTTAAGGGAGATGCCAACCTCAGAAGGGCTAGCTACATATGTGAAATCTGCCTCAGTTCCCAAGAAGAAGAAAAGTGCTACAGGTATGGAAGAGGCAGGAACTAGCTCCCAGCCAAGAATGAGAGGCACCAAAAGACTAAGAGAAGTCAAGACAGAGGAAGAAGGAATACCTATGAAAAAAAGAGTACATGTACTTCCAAAGGTGACACTTACAGGACAGAAACAAATCACGGAGGAAGAGTTGACCAAAGCACTTGAAGCAACGCACAAATATACTGAAGCACAAGTCAACTTACCAGTGCAAGGTCATCACTACCAGCAGTCACAACAGGAGTCAAAAACAAAAAGAAGACTCACGAAAGTCCACCGATACCGCGAAATCGGATTAGATAATTCCAGCTCATCTACTCAAGACAAAGAAGAAAAGGACACATCATTGTTGGATGTGGATATTCGAAGTGAATCCAAAGATGATGGGCAGTGGACCGAACTCAATGAAGTGAATTATGATGAAGAACCAGAAGGCCCTAATCCGATAGATCAAGATACAAAAATGAGTCCGAAGACCACAAGCACGAAGATAGATGAGGAGGTCTCGAAAAAGGAAAATGAAGATCAAGATGTAGAAACAGAAGAGCCATTCACGCCTATCAGGGTTGTAGCAGAACCTTCCCCACTGGATGTCACTTTTCAGGGGAGTGCTACTAAGAAGAAGAAAGCAAAAGGCGATGATGAGGAACAAAAGATACAACTACAAGTTAGACAGCCACACAACGAGACACTCCAGGTGGCAGAAGGCAAAGATGTGCACACGGGAGAGACACCAGCAATAGCAAAGACATGGCTAAATGTAGACATCGCTCAGCTCAAGTAGAGTTTGAGGAGGCAAATCCAATTTGGAGAAGAAAGCTCTTGGAAAAGCACCCTACGCTACGGGTACAGTGGGAAGCATCACCGTATGAGCTTCAAGTAAATCCATCCTTTTGCCCACTACCCCGTCGAAGAGCATGGACGCAATTTTGGGAAGGCCAGCGGCAAGGTAGTATTAATAACCAATGGCTTAATTACCCGCTATTACCTAGTCGACCACACAACTACCTACCGACAGAGGAATACATGGTCAAAACCATGGAATTTTGGCTTGCAAGATATGCTACCGTTCCAGATCTAGCAGTAAAAATGACGAATAAAATATTTAGCATGCTCCTGACAGTAATTAAAGTGTTCCAACATGCACAGTATACTTTTTTGAATTTCATCGGCATTACGCAGGGCTCGGAGGCCTTAATTTTTGATTTATCTACTATCCCAAGCCGGTTAACAATTATGGCTTATTTTTCTCGCCTCATGTTTCTACCATCGACATACATGCAGACATTTGAAGAAGCATTCTTCACGGGCTTCTTCGAAATGGATTCAGAGATCTTTATAAAAATGACCTCCAATTTGAATGCACGACTGGTGGCCTACGAGATAAGTTTCTTTGCGGACCATAGACAGGCACCAGAGGATGGAGTAAAGTCTCGACAATGGAAGGAGTTCATGTTATGTAATGCTAATCTGCTAAATCAAAGAGAGCAACAGGTAATTCAAACCTATACTCGTCGCCACAAAAAGCCTGTCGGGGACGACAGAGTTCAGGAGGGGGGCAGTGTCGAGGGCGAGATGAGTAAAAAGAGGAAAAAAAGGAAACAACACAAGAAACAGCTTCACTAAAAGGCAAATTCGAAGATACATCTCTGCAGGAAGCCCCGCAGGGGCGCAACACCCATCTCTGCACAGAGCCCCGCAGGGGCACGCACCAGGCTACAAAACTAAACCCCGGGGTCCCGAGTAGTGGACTTTTCAAACATCAGAGTAGGACCAAAAGTTAGAAAGGGGTAGAGGCTGAAAAGTTGAAGAGGGTGACTAAGAACAGCACATTCCTAGTCACTGGTGGCGTGCGTGGCAACCCAAGTCAACAGGCAAGACAACTACATCAGGCTCTCGAGTTGTAGAGCTTGAATCAAGAAGGCCATCAAATCTGCATGTCTGTTTAACTGCAGACAATACTGACCAAGGGGAGCGTGCGGAGAAAAGCAAGATCAAGAATCAGGCAACACAGCCCAAGGGACACGTTCGCGAAGCAAAGCCTGTCAAGGGACGACAGAGACGAAGAGGGGGAGAGTGTTGCAGAGCTAAAGAGCATACAAAGCAGAGAAAAAAGACGGGCCCCAAAATTTTTCCGATTTGGACCACATATTTTTGTAACATATTCATTTTTGTAATATATTTCCCTTGTAAAGGCACTAGAGGAGTCCTCTAGATGCATTCCCACAGAAGAATAGAAGCTTACCCATGTAAAATAGTAGGAAATTAGCTCTTAGTGAATAAAGTGCAGGTCACTTGTGTGAAAGGACCATTTTTAGGGCACTATTATATAAGTCAAATGTGACTCTTTGTAAAAGACTTTTTGCCATTGTGAGAAGAGAGAGCACAGAAATTCGAATTTGTGCCTTCTTCCCTCTTCATCTTCTTCTTCGCGAGCTTGTATGCATGTGTATTGCTTGGAAAGAGTGCTTGTGAGTGTGGTCTATCCTTGAGAGTGATTCTTTGCTGTAGGAAAGGTGTGTGCGAGGTGTAGGAAGTGCTGAAGCATAGGAAAGTATTTTCACGATTCAGTATTTCTGTCATAACTTGAAGTAGGAGCATCGGAATTGAGCGAAACCACTGCCATTGGATGCGTCTTCTTGAGAGCTTCAAAACGCATATGCTATTTGCTATGTTTGGAGCTCTGAGCTGGGAGAAAAGTCCAAAATACTGACGGCTGCTCCACCAAGTATCGTTTCGTCTTGACCTACAGTTAGAGCTTGTTAGGATAAGTATCTACCTCATTTTCATTCTTGAGTAGTTCATTTGCATTGACCATTACGTGATTGCATGTCTTCACACACTCAGCTAGGTTTGTATACTCTTTGGATTGATAATTAAAAGCGTGTATCCCCACTATATGCACTTGTGAGGGGATTGAGGTATAGTCTCTTTCTCCGCAAGTCCCTAAGTTGAAGCTTAGGTCAACAGCATACCATGTCTATTTGGGTCCCTAAGCAGTCAATGAAGGCTAGCCCCAATGCTAGACAGATATGGGCGCCCAAGGCCTGCTTACGAGCGCAAATAGGTCCAACTCTAGTCACTAGCATAATTCAATACTCACAGGTCCTCTTGGCAAACAACTCAAGAACTCTACTTACATCCCACACTAACACGCACTCGGTCAAACCTAGGAATGTCTGGAAATGGGTACCCAAAAGGTCCCAAATCCAGCACAATCTAGTCCATGAACCTTTAACCGTCATCAGCTCAAGGAGCCACGAATCCTCAAACAAAGTCTGGAGAATTAAACCCTGTTTCAAACCCCCATACCCAATTTTGTAAATCCATCCACTCTGAAGTAGATGCATTCTTAGTACCTTGCATATCCAAAGTATGCATCTAGAATGACACTAACCACTAACCACCACTCACATCTATCACAAACACTTCACCTCTAACCATTAACCATCTCGATTGTCATGTTAGTATTGTGGAGGGAACACTGTTACATCTTGTTTCCTATGCAACACTAATGTGCCTCTCTTTTGCTAGCAGATAAGCATCAACTGCTACAAGGAGTCTCATGGCAACAGCAACAGGAACAAGCTCCCAGGCAGGCACTAGCACTCAAAGTAATTGGGATACCATGCTTGTGGAAGCTCCACTGACAGCAAGGCCTGAAGAGCTGTTGAATGTGAGAAGAATCCCTATCTTGGATCCTCCAAGTGGCCTAACAGAAAGAGTGAAGGGGCATTCTCATTGGTTCAACGAGATGCCAGGAGATTTGGGAGATGCGGACCACATATGGGAGTCCAAGTTGGAATTCGGAGGAGTATGGTGGACATTTCAATTCTTCTCGAGAGAATTTGAAACATTATAGAATGCAGCTCCTCTTCAAGATATTTGGTTGAAAGTGGGATTGCAAGATTATTTTAGTGCAGCTTTACCTAAACCTGATTTTCTTTGGTGCTACTACTTGATTGCCACACTGAAGGCGACAGGAGATAAAGATCATTCAGGCACATTCCTGGTGCCCTCTCTATCAAACCAGGAGGAAATGAAGAAGTTTGAGTTGAATATTACTTTAATCAGGGAAGCCCTTCAGATGTATGGCACCCACATACCTTCCGATCGAGATCCTTTGATACCGGAGTCTATGAAGAACAATAAAATCAAGAAGTTGAAAGAAATGTGTGCCCTCACCCCCAACATCGCCATACCATTACGGATGTGCCTTCAACACTTCACTTTTCCAGCGCAAGACCGGTTCACCCTACCTCATAAGAAAATCTGGTATGGATTATACCTAGCAGAGACTGGGAGCTTACCAATTAAAATGCCCGTGTGGATCCTCGACCAGTTATATGAAGTAGGCAAACGAGGCGTGAGGAAGCCTATCTTGAATGGTTGCTGTGCGATGACAAGAATTATCTACAGATGCCTTGCCTATGATGTGCCGATCGCAAGGGCCCTTAAGTACTCACAACTGGAATTCTTCAAGAGGCGGAAGCTAGGGGTTCAACGTGCAAAAAGAATGTGTGCTTTGCTTTCACAGGTTCTAATCCCTCGTGAGGCCACCATAGAAGCTTCTCTCAGAGAAGAGGAACAAGTAGCCCCTTTCACTATCCATCTCCAAGGACCACAATCAGGGGGTATGGTACAGCCCACTCCATCAGCCCCTCCACTACCCATAGATGCTGATTTTGCATCCATGGCTACTTTGGTAGAAGATACATCTTTTGACTTTGAAAGCTTCTTGCAGACAACCCACTTATCTGAGAGTGAATTCTTCTCAGACACAGATGGCCCCGAATCATCATCCCAAAGAGGATGGACACATAGTGAAACCCGAAGAGTGCATTGGGAAGATGAGGCACAACACACCCAGGTGGGAGGCACACATGAACCAGTGGCGATATAGAGGAATGAATCGGAGGAGAGTGAGGAGGAAGCCCCAGCTTACACCGCACAACTCAAACGGCTCTACAAAACGATCAAGCAGGTACAAAAGAGACATAATCTATCAGAGGAGGCAAATAGAGCGATGGTGAATCAAATGCTTCAAGCAGAGAACGCGGATCCCCATTTTGTGGAATCACTGAACCTTTTGGCAGAGACATATGGGATTATAGAAGCTATGCGGATCATGTTACATCGCAACCCTCCTCAATACGATCAACGAAGGATCAATACACGACCACAAAGGGGGAAGAAGATTCAAATGGAGTCTCTACTGCCTTCCCTACCACCACTCAAGAAGATGTTCACATGGCCAGCCCAACTAACCTTGATGAACCAGATGTAAATATACAGATTACATCTCCACCGTCACCTCCCATTCAGCCCACCCAACCCCTCACCGCTAGCATTCTTGAGCAACCAATATCCACCCTCAGTGAACCTATATCACACACCATCATTTTGTCAGCCTTACGTATCCCTACCTCTATCATTGTGGGTCCATCTTCCCAACCTCATATAGGTCATCCTGCCACCCCTCAAACCATCATAGGTCACCCTTCTTTCCAACCAGCTCTTGGGTAGCCACATCCCCCTACCCAGACCTTAACACCCACATTTCCCTTCACCACTACATTTCCTCTTTCCCAACCTCACACCATTGAGCCCCTCTTCACCTCCTCAGAACCAACACAAGCCACCCTACCTCCATTGTTGGCAAACCTTGTAAATATGATGCAACAAATTGATGATTATAAGAGAAATTCCCTTTCCCAGCACACCTCACCCACATTCACACCCACCACTAACACATTGCCCACCATTCCCGTATTCACGATTCACACAATCACGTCCGATCCCATGGACATTTCACCCTCCACAGGACCACCCATCCCCACTTTTGTTCCAACATCATCATATATCAATTCACTCACATCACCATTTCCAACCACTGTAGGCACAACACCCACTTTTTTCCTCCCCATTTCTTGAACCCTTGCATACTACTACCCCTGCATCCACATCATTTAGTCATGCACTAGACACCATGTTCGAAGCGGCCACTCAACTTAAGCAAGAGTATAGATTACTAGAAGAAAATAACACAGAGCTGTGCAATCTCTCGACTCAACTCCTGGCACGTGTCAATGCCTTGGAGCTAAGTAATACAACACTACAACATGAAGTGACCACCCTCCAACAATCCTAGGTGGAGCTCGAAGCCAAACATACAGAGAGGACTAGGGCAGCGGAAGACCAACTCAGAGATCAGCTAGCCCGTAATGCTAGACTACAACGAAACATGGCTCTACTCCGACGGCACCTAGCGGCTGCATAAGAAGAAAATAGGAGATTACAACAACAAAATCAAGACAACCTCGAAGCCGCCATAGAAAGTACTCTAGGGGCACCCATCGACCCTGCTAGCTTTCGGGCCGTCCCTTCAAAAAGCATACAACAAATTTTGGAAACCTATGCCAACCTCTTAGAAGCAGATGATCAGCTGGCTGACCAAGTAAAGGAGCTACAAAGATCCCAAGTGCCTACACCACAACCACCAGAAGCTAAAAAGATGGTCAATGCTGCCACTTCACTAGAGCTCGAATCAACCACGACCAATGAGGTACTTGAACTACGACAACAAGTGGCAGAATTAAAGATCAAGCTGCTACAGTATGAAAGACCCCCCTCTCCACCTGATCAACCAATAGAAGAAGAAGGAGTAATCATTCTAGTGGAGGAAACATTTGAAGACAACTATGAGCCTCAACCCCTTCCAGGTGGTAGAATCACGGAGGAGGGACAAGACACATATGAGGAGCCCCCGTCGGCATGGATGAAACAGGTAGAAGAAATGGGGACAACTCATGAGGAACGTATCTCCACTCAGATGCTGGCAATGAGGACCATTGAAGAAACCATACTCCAATCAGAGTATTTCAGACACCTTGCCTCTAGAAGACTGATAACTAGTTCAGAATTACAATATAAACCCTAGTTTGTATTATTGGCCAACTACAAGGCAGAGATCAAAAGAGTCACCAACAAGTGCGCTACTTTCGCAACACAGTTCGAACCAAAGGATATCCCAGAGGAAGCCAGAAAAGGGGCTATATTCCAACCCACCTCGAGGCAAAAACTACTTGAGACGAACATGGAATGCTATATTCCAGAAATGCTACGAACATGGGATCACGCTCCCATGCATTTGAAATATAATCCTTGCTTTGGACCAATACAAAGAAGAAGATCATGGAAAGCATTTGCCATCAAGGTTCAGAACAATGCAAATTGTAAACAATGGCTAAATTATCCCTCCATTGCACCCCCAATAGGCACACTGTTGCTCTAGCACAATGGTGAGAACCACGTTAAGAAGCTCCACCTCCTTAATGTCAATCCGCGGAAGAGATAGGAGTGATATGAAGATCGTGAATGTGAGATGAAGTGAGAGTGAAGGTGAGAAGCATAGAGATGCACACACACATACAAACACACTACGAAGAGACAAGCAAGACACAATGGAAGGTGAGGAATCAACTCTATTACTCAAGAACACTATTACAAGCTCAAAAGAACTCTAACCTCAAACAAGCTAACCTCAAAAATGAGCTCTCTAGCTCTTTTTATAGTTTCTAGACTAGTTTTGACCGGTTTCACATCTAGTGACCGGCATAGTTAAAAATTAGGTCCTAGATGCTATTTGGAAGGGTAAACGGTGTCTAAAAATAACGAAAATTGATACGCTTGTTCTACCTAAGCTCCTCAAGCTCGAGGACTCCTCGGCTTGCACAAAATGGAGCTATGGATTACAAAATGGGGTTTTCTATGTTGCATATGTTACAGTAGTGATGAAAATCACTGTTGGAGGTTTTTGAAAAGTATTTTTAGAACATGATTCTTTGAAAAAAGATTCCACTGGCTCACTGCTCCGTCGTTACATGCTTCCGCGTCGTCTGTGCCTCTGGCTGCTTCCAACACCCCCCTCCCTCTCGCTTCTGTCGTCCTTGACAGAACCTTGTTGTGAGGTCTGCCGGATATAGTTCTGTAGGAGGTCTTGAGCGAGGGTGTGCTCGGAGATACGAATGCCTCGGGCCAGATCTGCCTCGAGTTTCTCCCAGTCGATTGGTTGCAGTTCTTCCGGTGGCGGGAGCTGATAGTGTGTGGAATAGACCATTCGTTCACAGGCAAATAATTGTAATAAATGTGTAGGCCTACTTATGAATACCTCTGAATGGTATTCCCAGAAGCCGGTTGTGAACATCTCTTCGAATGTCTGCTTGTAGCACGCCGGTAGGTACTTTATTCTGCAGTGCCAGGCATAACACACCCGTAGCAATGGCGTTGTACTCATATCGTATACCAGATCGAAATTGCC
This sequence comes from Ceratopteris richardii, assembly GCA_020310875.1. Classification (NCBI taxonomy): domain Eukaryota; kingdom Viridiplantae; phylum Streptophyta; class Polypodiopsida; order Polypodiales; family Pteridaceae; genus Ceratopteris; species Ceratopteris richardii. The sequence goes on from CM035414.1 coordinate 178,493,939, forward strand.
ATGCTCAAAGCCCGGGGTGTTGACATGGGGTGCCTTGACGCGTCGGAAGACTTTAAAAATCATTTGCATCATGTCAAAGATTTTGACAGTCATATGCGCCGCTATATCATCCATATGCTTTAATCTAGTGAGCCAGTGGCGAATTGTAGCCATCATGTAGCCAACAGTTGGTAACTCAATTGGTGGCTTAAAATAGGGGTAATTCAACCAGTCTTGGCACTGCTTATTGTTTTGTACCTTAATAGCAAAGGCAGTCCAGGAGCGGCGTCGTGGCACTGGTCCCCAACACGGATTGTACTTCAAATGCAAAGGTGCCTTTACCCATGTACTCATCATCTCTGGATACTGCTGTAGTAAATCTTTTCGCCACTCTGGTTGATAGATCCTTCCTTGCTGTGCATCTAGTGGCAAATCATCCACCTCGAATTGAGTTGCATGCGATGGTTTCTTACCTGTCTCTTTCTCAATGGCTAACTGGTATTCAGCCATTAACATAAAATACGGTTTATACTGTAGCTCGTGCCCAGATATGTATCGTCGCGGGGCCAAATGAGCAAAGAATGGAGATTGTAAAATTCTTTCTTCTATCATTGCCATGGCATGTAATTGTGCCTCTACTCTAGCTGAGTGCGTTGTTCCAAGTTCCTCAATAGTCTTCATCCACGCGGGGGTCGGAAGTTCATAAGTCATCTGTCCTTCGGCCGTGACGCGTCCGCCTGGGATGGGTTGTGGCTCGTATGCCTCTTCAAACGTTTCCTCCACCGGAATGGTGACAGTTTCTTCCTCAGCTGGTAGCTCAGGTGGGGAATCTGGCCTTGGTGGTGCTTCATATACTGCAATCCTTGATTCAAGGTTCGATACCTGGGCCTGTAATGAGTTGAGTTTCTCTAGGAGGTCAGGAGAGGGGTCCATAGGTGCTGGTATGTCTTGGTGTGCCGATGCTCGTAACTGGAGTAATTTGTGATCTTCTTTGAGTTTCTGTAACTCCTCGTTCATGCGGTCGTATTCATCTAGCAATCGTACATGATCTTCTAGCAGCATCCTCATCGAGTCTGAGGGAATGGCTTTGAACCTGCTAGGACTGAGTGGTTGGTCTGGGTGGTCGAGCATTGCTTCTAAGTTTTCTCGGTTCTGATCCTGTAAGCGCTGGTTTTCTTCCTTGGCGGCTGCTAGGTGTCTTCGTAGTAAGCCCATTTTTCGTGTTGGCGTTGCATTGCGGACTGTCTGGGCTCTTAATAAGTTATCCAGGTCAGCAGTGGCTTCCTTGGTCTTTTCTTCGCTTTCTAGTTCCAATTTGTGATAAGCCTCGCGTAATTCCTGGTAGCGGGTGTTCAGAGAGGCATTCTCAATAGACAATAAATTAAACTGCGACTCTAAGTCATTGGTTGTCCTCTGCAGCTGCTGATAATTATCACCAAGAGATGTGAACTCATCTCTTACTTGCGTCATACACATGAACATCTGTCGGAATGCATTATCTACAGTGGGTGATAGTATTAATGGGGTGCTAAATGAAGATGCAATGGGTGTAGATGCAACGGGAATGGGGAATGGGGGTGGGAAGGTGGATGATGTAGTGATTGTTGAAAATCGTGATGTGCCTAAAAATGTTGGTGCCGTGAGTGAAGTGAGTGATGGTGCAGTGGGTGGTGAGATGTCCATGTCAGTGGACGTATCTAGTGCGGTGACCCTGAATATGGGTGTGATCATGGGTACTCGTGCTGGTGTAAATACAGGATTTACAAAGGTTGAGGGGTAATTTACAGGGGGGCTAGCTGGAGTAGCTTGGTGGAAAGGGGAAAGAGGGGTTACAGTGGGTCGGGGAGGTGAGACGCGGGAGAAGGTTAATGGCGGTGGGAATGGGAAAAGGGGTCTTGGAGTTGTGGGGAAAGATGGAAAAGATTGATGAAGGAATGGGTTGGATAGAAAGGTGGGTGTGGGAGGGGGTAGACTAGGGCTAATGGGTGCGGGAATTGTGGGGTTAGTGGTCGTAAAGACAATTTCTGCAACGCCATCGGCGAATGAAGATGTTGGTCTGGGGGAAGGAGGGTGAAGAGGGGAGGCTGGAGGGATGGGCGGTGAGAGAGGAGTGGTTGGGGTGGTCGGTACTTCAGTGACTACTGAGGTTTGTACAGCTGTAGCGCGGGGTGGGGAATCTACAAAGATGGTTTCTATAGCCAACGAACTTTCGGGGACGAGGCGTGCCTCCCTGGCTTGTTCAGAAGACTGTGCTCCTGTTGGTACACGAATGTATTTGCCGGGCTTTGAAAGTAGTCGTACTCTGCGGGGGTCAAACTGTGGTAGTGGATTTCGTTGCAAGTACCTGAGTGCTTCATTGGAGCCTACTGATTTGACTAACTCTCTGAATCCTTTGATGTATGCGTCTTCGAATCCGCCTGTGACAAGTTCTTGTTCTATTATTGTTTGACTCTCTTCCTCTGTCAGCTTTTTGCGTGCCCAAACTTTTTCCATAGTTCTATACAGCTTCTTGATAGCTAGTGTGTAAGCTGCTGCTTCGTAAGTTTCATCTTCATGGGTACTTGTATCACCATGTGTGTCTGTTTGTTGTCCTTGGCCATCTGTCTGTTCATGCTCTTGGGATTCCTGTGTTCCCTGGCTAGCTTCATCGTCTCCTTCGTTGTCATCGGTTGCTATTCTTTCGTCATCAGAGCTGGACACGATCTGTCCTTATGGCTGATCCCTGGGTGTATCAGGCATCTCAAAATCAAAAGTTTGGTCCAGTGGCTCTGCTTGGCCTGCTTCCAAATGGGATATTGGAAAAGAGAAAGCTTCCGCACCAATAGTGGTGGGAAGTTCAGCTGCTGTGGTGATAGGTTCTGTGGTTGTGGCTGTTTCAGGTGCAACAGTACTGGTGGTGCCCTCCGGCGTAACTGGTCTTGATAACCGTATACGAATTGGTGGTACCGTGGGAGTGGCTGCTGTTGGTGACTGCTCTGGAGATGGTTGTGGCAAGGGTGATTCTGGGACTTGTACGCACGGGATAGTACCTCTCATCCGCTTTCCGGCTCTGCCTTTGCTAGACTTTCTAGCCTTCTTAGTGGTCCCTTTGAATGCTTTCAGTTCCTCACTGGTCATGGCATGCTCAATTGGTAAGTCATACGCCAAGCACATATATATAATTCTCGTAAGTGCACAACAACCATTGATGACTTTCTTTCGTTCCCATCTATGTTGTGCCAAATAGAGCTGATCAATTATCCAGCTAGCTAGATCAACCGTTTGAGGTCCAGTACATGCTAAGTACAATCCAAACCAGATTCTCTTGTGAGGCATGGTAAAACGATCCTGAGCTGGGAAAGCAAAGTGCTGCATGCATATCCGTAATGGCTTAGAGAGCTCAGGTGTTATAGCAGAAATATCCTCCCACTTAGTTACGTCACCACGTTTCATCTGCTCTAGGACTAGTCGTTCTCTCTCCGTCGGAGTGTGTGTTCCATGTATTTTCAGAGCTGCGCGAATTAAATCTTTAGACAAATAAAACCTTCTGAATGGAGGATCATTTACCAAGGATGGTAACATGAATGTGCCAGGTAGATCCTTGTTTACTGAAGCTGTTAAGGTGGTTACCAAGTAAAAACATCTGTAAAAATCGGGTTTAGGCAGAGGGTGGCTAAAATACTCTGTAAATCCCGCTCGTGCCCAAACGTGCGTTAGATCTTGTGTATTCTGTAGTCCTTCAAATTCTCTTGACAAGAACTGGTACTTGGTCCATGTGCGAAGATCAAATGCCAAATTGGCCTCAAATATGAAATCGGCGTCTACTAATGGTCCTGCTAGGCCTTGAAACCAATGAGAATTACGATGAATCTTCTCAGTATATCCTCTAGGAGGATCATCGATTGGCATGGGTCCTGGAAAACCTTGAAACTCTGGTGGTTGCATCGTAGGATAAGATTCTGCGAGTAATTCTCCAATATTGGCCATTGGTGTCCTTGGGCCAGCTTCTGATGGTCCTGCTTCGGTTTGCATGATGACTGATGAGCTAATGGAAAAGATCTGCTACAAAAGATTAACACATTAGTATGGAAATTAATTATGATCCCATTAAGGTGAGACCGCAATCCTTTTCCATAACCGATGTGTAACCCGTGTAGCCAAGTGTCGTGAAGTGATTGATGCAATGATCTTTTTGCAGAGCTAATGCAGGTCTCTAGACACCTACATGGCTCAGATTATGCCTACAATTCTTGATGAGCTTTTATTATGCATGATGTGGGGTTTGGGTGTATGAATTTATACAAGGTTTGGTTGAGGGTGAATTATTACAAGGGTGGAGTTTAAACGGGGTGGGAGAATTGTTAGATAATGGGGTACAAGAAGACGTTTGGATACGTTTCGGTATCCATTTCCTAAGAGTCTTGGAGTGGGTGGTGTGTTTCTGCTGAGGGACAAAAAGCGGTATCGGGTTTGGTGGTATCGAAGGATGAAACGATTTTTGAGGGGTATATATTACATGGCTAGAGGGTTGGGCTATAATACATTGCTTGGGTACCCAAATCTGCATGGGTGTGGGTCGATTGATAAGATACTTCTTGGCGATCCAAATCTGCCGAGTATTTGTACTTGGGTAAGAAGATCGAGGGGACTTTGGATGCTGACTCTGCTTCTGTTGCAACTTTGTCCTGTTCTCATCTGCAGTGTTGCCAATAGCCTGTGGTTGCTGTCCTTTTGGCACCCATATTTGTCTCGTGCCACTGGTTCTGTGATGCTGATACTGCTATCTTTGCCTTGTCTGGTGGTGTCGTCGGTCTGGGTTCCTCTGTTGTGGTTGACTCCTTCGAGGTTGGGTTTGAGAGGTCCAATGGACGCTCTGCTTTGAAAAAGAAGGGAGATCCAGCACTTGCGTGACCTGCCCATTAGGAAGTGCTTCGTTCTTTATCTTTAATCTAGGCCAGTCCGCAGCAAGTTTGGAAGGATGAGCACCGCAGGGTGTTGTGCTCATTTGGCCGCTGATGCAACCCACCTGACCGTTGATTGTGTTCATCTGCCCTAGCGGTTGGGTAGCTGCCCCTTCTAGTTTGCAGGAAGCCCCAGGGAAGATCTCCTGTCGTCCTTCTGATTGACAACTGTCCATAGCCAAGCCCGAGTGGGTTGGTGTAGACGTAACGTGACTGGTCTGACCCAAGATCTTCCGGTCTTCCATCGCATGTGTTTCATAGGGTCTAGGGTTACAAACCTCAATCAGAATGCAATTAGGGAAGTCAAGCGGTATCACTCGCTTCTGCTCTAAGGTTCCAATTTGTATGGAGCCTTGTCTAAGATTTAGGTCCACTGAGTGATCGTATAGCCAATCTTGGCCAAGGATTAGGGGTTCTATCAGGTCGTCATCATGGCACACTAGTAGTTTCGCTGTCATGGTCACATCCTTAATGAGGATAGGAAGGTCCACCTCACCCATGCAAGGGGTTTCCATGCCTCCTAGGCCTATGAGGTATGCCTCAATTGGCCGCATTTCTATTCCTGAATCCTTATAGTGGGACTATCTAATAGCACTAGTCGCAGCACCTGAGTCAATTAGAGCCCTGAGCTCTTGGCAAGGGTTGCCGTGCTCTATCTTGACTGTAATGAATGGTCTCCTATCAACTATACTAGGATGAGTGTTTGACTTTACTTGACACATGGCCATGGGGTATCTGGGTGTAGTTTCCAGATGGTTATAAGGTTCTCTCCCTAGTCCTTGTCTTCTTAACTTCATGCGTTTAATGTGTTCTATTGCTTCTGCCTGAGCTTCCGCTCGTATTCTATTTTCTTCCTCCTTACGCTTCTTTGCCAACGTGAGTCGTCTAAGCATATCCTCAGTAAGAGGTTCCTGATATAGCTTGACTCTACAGCCACTAATGTAATTAGGCATTATATCTCCTTCTAAAGTGGCTAATTGTACTGCTCCACTTGTTGAGAGTCTGTTAATGATCATAGGTCCATAACCTTGCTTTTCTAACTTACGTGCGTGTTGTTTCAGTGTATGTACTAGAACTAAATTTCCTTCTTTTAGGCCTTTATCTTTCACATGTGCATCAAAATATGCTTTCTGTTGCTTCTTGGCTGCGTATATGGCTGCAGCTGCCTTTAGCCTGGTTTCTCCTAATTGTTCCAAGTCCATTATTCTTGCTCACAATTCATGGCCGGTCCACTGATGTTCTTGTGCAACCTTAAGGGTCGGTATCAAGAAGTCCAAAGGAAGCACTGCATTCTGATCAAAAACCATCTGAAAGGCAGTTGCATTGAGTACGGTCTTGTAGGCCACTCGATATGCCCAAACAGCGTGGTGTAACTGTTTGTCCCAATCTGAACTTTTGTTGTTCACGAGTTTCGCCAGTACGTTACAAAGGATCTTATTAGTGCTTTCAGCCTGACCATTGGCCTGAGGATGATATGGTGCGGATTTCTTGTGAATCACCATAAAATCCTGTAACAAATATTCAATGACTTGGTTTAGAAAGTGAGTGCCTTGATCACTCACTAACTCTATAGGCAATCCATATCTTGTAAAGACATTCTCGAATAAGAATTTTGCAGTTGTGTGTGCATCATTCTTTTTCGTGGCTTTTGCCTCTACCCATTTCGTAAGATAATCTGTGGCAACAATAATGTATTCAACATGTGTACCTTTTGCAGGGGGGTTAATGGGTCCTACAAAGTCTATACCCCACTTAGAAAATGCACGTCCGCCCATCATGGGTTTCAATGGCATTTCATCTCTGCGAGTAGGAAACTGAGTTCTTTGGCACACATCACATCTCTTGACATAGGTATGAGCATCCATGTGAAGAGTAGGCCACCATAATCCTGCAAAGAGGATGGCTTTGATTATCCTATCGGGTCCAAAATGACCTCCTGCAACACCTTGGTGTGCAGTCTCTAGTATGCTCAGATAATCGCTCTCATGAACACATTGTCTTAGATATCCATCTCGTCCTCTTTTGTATAGGTTATCGCCAATAAGTGAATAATCTTGAGCTTCCTGCTCTAGACTGCGTTGTCGAGCTAAGGTCATTCCTTGAGGGAATGTCTTCGTGCTCAAATATGTCACTAATGGTTCACTCCAGTCTGGTGTGAGAGACACATGATATAATGTAGCATGCTCTACTGGCGGTCTTTCACAACAAACATTGCATTCCTTACACAACCTGTAGACATCTGCTTCCATCGTAGGCCAATATACTCCTAGTCTATGTAGAGTCTGTAATGTTCGATGTTTTGAATGATGTTGCTTTAATGCACCTATGTGTGCTAATTGCAACCAATTCGCATGTTCTGATTCATCTACACAACAAGCAAGAATCTTTTGATTATCCTGTTTATATATGCTTCCTGCCATTATTTGGTATCTCTGAGACTTGGTAATCTCTCCTTCTTTGATCTTTATCCTAGGATTCTTAGGTCCATATGTGAGAACGGGGACTATAGGCTTAGCCCATTCTGGTGCTATCTCAAGATTAAACAAGTATGCATCTGGTAGATCATCCGCTACTCCTTGAGGAGCTTCTCCTGAGGTTAATCTCGAAAGGTGGTCAGCTCTAAGATGTGTCTTTCCTTTCCTGACTACTACTTCAAAATCATACTCCATGAGTAATAGAAACCAACGTATCAGTCGCCCTATGTTACATGGTTTGTTGACTAAGTACAATAGGGCTTGATGATCCGTAAAGAACTTGAATTTGTTGGCCAACAAGTAGTGCCTAAACTTCTTTACTGCGTAGATCATCCCTAATCCTTCTCGTTCCGTCGTGGTGTAATTTCTTTCTGCTGCGTTCAATTGTCTGCTCGCGTAAGCTATGGGGAGATCTATGTTACCTTCATTTGTGGGTTGTGCTAACACGCATCCTATGGCATAATTGGATGCATCCACATGTACATGGAATGGCTTACTCCAATCCGGGGTTGTCAATATAGGTGCTGAGCACAAACGTCGTTTAAGTTCATTGAATGAATTTTCACATTCATCTGTCCATTCAAAATTGGTTAAAAGAGAGTACAAAGGCTTGGCTATGATTGCATACATGTGTATGAATCTCCTATAATAACCGCAATGGCCCATAAATGCCTGTACCTCTTTCACATTAGTTGGTCTAGGTAAATCTGCAATTACCTTCACCTTTTCTTCATCCGTAGAGATTCCATTTTTTGACACAATGTGTCCTAGATTTTTGCCTTCTCTGACCATGAAAACGCATTTTTCAAGGTTCAAACAAACGTGATATTCTCGACATTTGTCAAATATTTTCCTTAACTCTGGGACATGCGTCTATCTTACATTTGAATGAGCACATAAGTCATCGACATAAACTTCCAAACTCTTGCGTAAGAATTCCTTGAAGACATGACACACGAGTCGCTGGAAAGTGGCGGGTGCATTTGTTAAGCCAAATGGCATCACACGAAATGCAAATATGCCCCATTCAGTGGCAGATGCCGTCTTGTGTTGATCTTTTGGAGCAATGGCTACTTGATTATAGCCTGAAAATCCATCAAGAAAGCTGTAAACTTCCTTGCCCGCAACTCTTTCCAATAGATGTTCTGTGATAGGAAGAGGATAACTATCTCTAATCGTTGCGGCATTAACTTTTTTAAGGTTAATACACACACGCAATTTTCCATTCTTCTTGGGCACTACCACAATGCGGGATACCCATTCGGTATGCTCAATTTCGTAAATGAATCCTGCTTCTATCAAGCGATCTATCTCCTCTTTAATCTTCGCAGCGTGTAAGGTTTCTGTTTTGTCGGTTTTGCATCTGAAGTCATAGGGATTCTATGAGAACATATATCTGGATCTACTTGTTGGAGTTTATTGATCTCCAAAGTACAGCTAGAAGTAGGTGAAACCCAACAGGACCTAGTTGACTTTTTCACAAACTTGTATGCACAGACCAATTTTCTTGCAGAGCAAATTTCTCTTTACTCACTTGAAATTTTCCAAAACTCTTTCACACACATACACTAGACTCTAAGAGCTTTCCAACAAGATATAGAACACCTCAAACGGATAAATACACAATGAGCTATGACCTCTGCAATATGTAGCTTTAATGGAGACCTTGAAACAGAGATGAACCTGAGGACACATATCACTTGCAGAGACTACTGCTCTTAACTCACAACTCCAATGACTTTGAAACTTTCCAGAATACAAGTAGACTTAAAGAGCTTTCTAACAAGCCAAAGAACACATGATTTGGATACATACACAAGGAGATATGACCTCTGCAAGTTTGAAGTTTAATGGAGATCTTCAGCAGGGATAAAAAACAGAGAACACACACTACTTGCAGAGAGTATTGCTCTCAGCTCACAAATCCAATGATTATGAAAACTTAAACGACGAAAGTATACAGTAAGATCTTTCCAATGAGCTATCAAACATGTAATTTGGATATATAATGAGGGAGATACAAGCTCTGCAATCTCTGCATACAAAACTACAGCAGTGTAGAGATACACATATGACTCTCTTGGACATCCCACAAGATCACGACTTTTCTCCTCTTTTTATAGCATGGGAAACTAATCTAAAACCTTCCTAATACATCTAAATTTGTGGTAGACACTTGGATGGAGGTATTACATGACTCAAGTGCTCAAATAAGCAAAGTATTGATGGACTTTGAGAACTAGCCACATCGACCTTCCACTAGGACACCACTGAAGCTCCCTTGTGACTCACTAATTTGACTCACCATGTTCTAGAGCTCACGTGTTATTTTTGCTACATTTTATGAATAATATGAGCCTTCTTGAAGTATTTGAAGACTTCCCAAAGGTATTTACATAATTTGAAACTTGTACCCTACATAAAACAAATGTTCGCAACATTCTCCCCCTCAAGTTTCAAAGGGTATTTCCTTCATGCCAAGAATATAGTTGAATCTTTGAAGCTTTGGTCCATCCAAGGATTTGGTGAAGATATCTGCAACTTGATCCTTTGTTCCAACAAAAGAAACCTGCACTTCATTGTTCATGGCCTTCTCTCGAACATAATGATAGTGAACCTCTATATGCTTTGTTCTAGCATGAAAAATAGGATTTGAGGTCATATGAATGCTGCTCAAGTTATCCCCATATATCAGTGGTACATCAACCTGCACATTCAAGTCATGAAACAACTTTTTAAACCACATAACCTCAGTAGTAGCCAATGCTAAACCTCTATACTCAGCCTCTGTAGAAGATAAAGCAACTGTAGGCTGTTTCTTTGAACTCCATGTTAATGTCTTGTTTCCTGCTATTACCACATATCCACTTGTGGATCTTCTGTCATCTTTGCTTCCAGCCCAATCTGCATCACTAAAGACTTTAAGAGTTAGATCAGCATCATGACTATAAAATAATCCTTCGTTCATGGTACCTTTCAAATACCTAAGCACTCTTTTCACTGCATGCATATGAGGTACTCTAGGTTCATGCATAAACTGTGACAATACTCCCACTGCATAACATATATCAGGTCTAGTTTTTGTTGCATAAATCAAAGATCCTACCATGGATCTATATACATTCATATCATGCAACTCATCACCTTCCTTTGCACTTAGCTTTACATTACATTCCATTGGAGTAGAAACAAATTTACATTCCTGCATACCAAACCTTTTCAGCATATCACATATATACTTTCTTTGTATCAACCACATACCTTCATCGCTATACACAATTTCAATCCAAGAAAGTATCTGAGCAAACCAAGATCTAAAATTTTAAATTCCTTTCCCAAATTACCTTTTATCTCATCAATTGCTTTTGCATCATTCCCTGTAATCAACAAGTCATCCACATAAATGCATACATAGACACACATGCCATCTACATGTTTTACATAAAGTGAAGGATCAGCATGACTCGCTGTGTATCCTTGCAGCATAAGATACTTTACCAACCTTGCATTCCATGCCCTTGGTGCCTGCTTAAGACCATACAATGCCTTCTTTAACCTGCATACATGATTAGGACATTTTGCATCCACATAACCATCTGGTTATGACATATACACTTCTTCATTTAACTCACCATTAAGAAAGGCATTCTTTATATCGAGTTGATATATATTCCACCTTTTACTTGCTGCTAAAGCCAACAAAGTTCTCACCGTTGCCATATTTGCTACTGGACTAAATGTTTCCTCATAGTCCACACCTTGAGTTTGATTATATCCTTTTGCTACAAGTCTAGCCTTATATCTAGACACACTACCATCACTATTTCTTTTAATCTTAAAAACCCACTTGCAACCAATTACCTTTTGCTTTGGTGTACTTGGAACTAAATTCCAAGTCTTGTTATCCTGTAGTGCTTCCATTTCTTCTCTCATTGCTTTCTCCCACTTTTCATCTCCTTTGGCCTCATCATAACATGTGGGTTCATTTTCGTGCTCAACTTTTGTCATAAAAGCATAATGAGTATTCATGAAAGATTCATAAGTATACCTTTGAGGTTGCTTACTTACTCTTGAAGTTCTTCTTACCTCCAATGTAGATGCTCTTCCTTTCTTATTAGGAACCTTTGATGATTCTCCATACTCACATACATCACTAATTTCCTCTCCTTCATCATTAACTTCAACAAGTTTGAGTTTACCTTTACTTTTAACACTTGGAGGTGACTCTCGCCTTAATCTTCCATTGAAAGGTGATCCTCTTTCTTCATCTAAACCACTCCTTTCATCATTTAAACTTCTTGATGGCTGAACTATGCATTCATCTCCTTCAACCACACCTTCTTCATTTTCATCCATGACCTGCAAACAATTCTTATCTGCATACCATGAAAGTGATTCATCAAAGTTTACATCTCTTGACACAACAACCTTATTGGTATGAGGATTATAGCATCTATATCCTCTTTGAGTATCTGCATAACCAATAAATATACATTTTTCTGATTTCGCATCAAGTTTAGATCTCACCTCACTAGGTATATGTACATAACATACACAGCCAAATACTTTCAAATGACTTACACTTGGTTTCCTTCCATGCCATACCTCATATGGTGTCAAATGATGAACTCCAGCAGTCGGAACTCTATTCATAATGTAAACACTTGTGCTAACAACTTCAGCCCAAAAATAATTAGGCAAACACATATCATTAAGCATGCTTCTAGATGCTTCTGCTATGATTCTGTTTCTTCTTTTTGCGACTCCATTTTGTTGTGGAGTATACCTGCATGTAACTTCTCTTTTGATACCTTCATCATACAAAAAATCAGTAAAAGCTTGAGAGAAATACTCTCCTCCTCCATCGGATCTTAGCTTCTTAATATACCTTCCTGTTTGCTTTTCGACATATGATTTGAACTTCTTGAAACAATCAAAGACCTAACTCTTATGTTTAATAAAATACACAAATGTCATTCTACTATGATCGTCAATGAATGATACATAGTACTTATTACCAACCAAGGATGCCTCTTTAGTAGGTCCCCACACATCTGTGTGTATGAGATCTAGCAAACCATCACTTACATAGCTTGAATGCTTGAAAGGTTGTCTACTCTGCTTACCCATTTGACATGCTTCACAAAGATGCACCATATATTGCTTAGTAAGATCAGGTAATCCTTCAACAATCCACTTCTTTGATAGCTCCTTTAACCTGTGTACATTCATGTGTCCAATCCTTTTGTGCCATAGATCAAGCTCTGCTATTCGATGCATACCATAAGAGAAATAGTTTGTATGATTTGGGTTTACCTTGAATGTAAACAATCTACCTTGTTTTTGACCTCTAGCAATTAACCTCCTTTGCTTTGGATCCTCAATGAAGCAACCTGCATGATTAAATCTCACTTGTAGACCTTTTTCTACCATTTGACCAACCGACATCAAATTCTTAGTGATCGTTGGCACATAAAGTACATCCTTCAAGCAATTTGTCTTGCTCTTATCCTGCATAACAACATCTCCAACCTGCATAATCTTATGTGTTGTATCATCTCCTGTTTCAACATGACCTTTACATGACGGATTATGCATATTAGAAAACCATGAAGCATCATGAGACATGTGATTAGAACAACCACTATCTACATACCATACATCGCTATTGCAATTCATCTTAGTTTCTACATTCATCATAAGAAGAGAATCATAATCATCACTTTTACCTTCAACTGCATAATTTCCTTGTTGTTTACCTCTTCTTGAATAGCCTCCTCTTCGATTACCACCTTGATTATTTTCATTTTGATAACAATCTTTGGCATAGTGTTCATACCTTCCACATATATAGCAATTGTTCTTATTATCTTCACTCCTTTGTCTTTGGTTGTAGTTGTAGTAGCCTCTCGTACCTCTAGCGCTTGATCTTCCTCTTCCTCTTGTGTTGAAGAAGCCACTTGAAGTCCTTTGATCATCGCTCCTTCTTCCTCGACCTCTATTTGAACCTCTTCCACCTCTGTTTCCACCTCTTGATGATCCTACATAAAGAGCTTGTCCTTGAGATCCTTTTTGATTTGAAGTAGAACCATTTAGATTCATCTCCTCCATGACCATGAGGGCAATAAGTTGATCAAAATCTGGTAATTCTCCTTTGACATAAACTGAAGTAATGAAGGGTTTCCATCTCTCATCATCTTTGAGTCCGTTGAGAGTATGTGCAACCAAGTCGTCGTCCTCCACATGAGCTTGAATTGATCCTAGTTGATCTGCAATCTCTTTAACTTTCAATATGTAATCATTGACCGATGTCCTTGTATCTTTCTTTATGTTATTCAACTCATTTTTGAGTTGAATCTTCTTTGCTCTTGTACCTGTAGCATACAACCTTTCCAATGCAAGCCAAACATCTCTACTTGTGTCTAGATCTTGTATGTGTCCTACCATTGAATCTTGAATATTTTGTGATAAAATGAATATAACCCTTTTGTCTCTCCCATTCCAAAGTCTAAACTCCCTCAATTGTTGCTGATTTGGGTCCTCTGGTAATGTGGGTTTGATATCTGTGCCGTCAATCAAACCATACAAGCCTCTACCTTGTAAGTATGCTGTGATTCTAAACTTCCATGCTTGATAATTGGTCTTATCAAGCTTCTCTATTTGTGCATGTTGGTCTCCCATAATACAAATGCTAAGCTTCCTCCTTTAAGCCTCCTTTCCAATGTGTGTGATGAGAAGAAATATAATATTTACCTTGTAAATGAGGTATGTGCACCTTTCTTTGCTTGGATCTTGCTTGAGATGCCTCCTTGCAATCTTCTTCTACCTTTGTGTAGTGTTGATGATGAACTGCTTCTTTGATAGCTTCAAATTCTTCATCAAGGTATGATAACCTTCTCCAAGCCTCCAAGTACTTGCTCTGATACCAATGTTGGAGTTTATTGATCTCCAAAGTACAGCTAGAAGTAGGTGAAACCCAACAGGACCTAGTTGACTTTTTCACAAACTTGTATGCACAGATCAATTTTCTTGCAGAGCAAATTTCTCTTTACTCACTTGAAATTTTCCAAAGCTGTTTCACACACATACACTAAACTCTAAGAGCTTTCCAACAAGATATAGAACACCTCAAATGGATAAATACACAATGAGCTATGACCTCTGCAATATGCAGCTTTAATGGAGACCTTGAAACAGAGATGAACCTAAGGACACATATCACTTGCAGAGACTACTGCTCTTAACTCACAACTCCAATGACTTTGAAACTTTCCAGAATACAAGTAGACTTAAAGAGCTTTCTAACAAGCCAAAGAACACATGATTTGGATACATACACAAGGAGATATGACCTCTGCAAGTTTGAGGTTTAATGGAGACCTTCAGCAGGGATAAAAAATAGAAAACACACACTACTTGCAGAGAGTATTGCTCTCAGCTCACAAATCCAATGATTATGAAAACTTACACGACGAAAGTATATAGTAAGAGCTTTCCAATGAGCTATCAAACATGTAATTTGGATATATAATGAGGGAGATACAAGCTCTGCAATCTCTGCATACAAAACTACAGCAGTGTAGAGATACACATATGACTCTTTTGGACATCCCACAAGATCACGACTTTTCTCCTCTTTTTATAGCATGGGAAACTAATCTAAAACCTTCGTAATACATCTAAATTCGTGGTAGACACTTGGATGGAGGTATTACATGACTCAAGTGCTCAAATAAGCAAAGTATTGATGGACTTTGAGAACTAGCCACATCGACCTTCCACTAGGACACCACTGAAGCTCCCTTGTGACTCACTAATTTGACTCACCATGTTCTAGAACTCACGTGGTATTTTTGCTACATTTTATGAATAATATGAGCCTTCTTGAAGTATTTGAAGACTTCCCAAAGGTATTTACATAATTTGAAACTTGTACCCTACATAAAACAAATGTTCGCAACACTACTCCTTTCAAATCTTTGTAACTCCAAGCAAAAACATCTCTATATTCGCGCAATAGGGCAACTAACTCTTCTTCTTCTTCAGTTGTCACATCATGCCCTATGTATGTACATTTTTCTTCTTCTCCTTCGATAGCAACTATTATTTTCTTGGTTTTCTCTCGGTTATCATATACTTGTCCGTCATTCGCTTTTCTATTAGGCATTCGTACCATGATTCTTCTATCTTCGATTTCATACTTTTTGAAGTTCTCGGGTACTTCAAATAAAGATTCTTCTTTTTTTGACATGGTTTCTTTCTTCTTTCTTTTCTTGCCTTCACTCTTGTTAGTCACTTCCGTGGCTAACCTCACCTCATTCGTAATTTCCTCGTGTCTCTGAGTGTGAGTCTCTACCTCGAAAATATATTCTTCCTCTGATGCAAAGGGTGGGTCCATGATAATTGATTCTAAATCAAAATCGCTTGCATCCTCAAATGCATCAGTGTTAGGTTCATACTCTTCTAAAATTGCATCGCCCATGATTGGCTCTATCGTGAAAATTGAAATGTCATAGCCATCCTCGTCACAGTGGGTTGTCCATTGTTCTTCATTGATGGCTACATCCATGGTTGCTAGGATTTCTACCCAACCATGGGGTTCAAACTCTTCATCTGGGAATACTACAGGTGCATAGGCTGGATCTTGAAGGGTTCGTGGATGTTGTTCTGCACCTAAGGTCCTGGCTTCTAATCGTTCTTCCTCTTGTTTTGCTACTTTACACATCCATAAATGAGTATCCTCATGCAACCAAGAAGGATCTGATTCTAATGAGTGCACGGATTCCGTCTCTACTGGTGTCTTATGGATGGTATTCCATTGTATTGGGGGTACATCTCGATGTGAATAGTCTTTAAGATTGACTTTGGTAGTCACTCCTAAATGTTGCAAGTACAAAGAATTAGTTCCCCAATCTTGTACAATTTGCAACTGATGCATGAATGGTCATCCCAATATCATCTCATAAGCCTGGTTTTTTGCAAAGTCACAAATGGCAAAGGTATGCTCAAATTCTACACCACAAGTGGTCAGAGATATGCCTTCTAGTAAGCCTAATGGTTTTTCTATGTGTCCATCAGCCATTTGTAGCTTCATCCTGGTGGGTCTTAATGCTGGCTTACCCCAACGTTTCCATAAAGCGGTGGTAGCTATGGCTACTCCGGCTCCTGAATCTAAGATGGCTTTCGTGGTGTAGCCCTGATGGGTTATTGGAAGATACGTGTTACCTTCCTCTCCTTCACTTACATCTCCAATCTTTTCTACGGGTATTTTTGGTACCTTCTTTTGTGATCCCATTTGTGAGGGAGTAGTAGCAAGCTCCGGGAATTGATTTGCTACATGTTTCCACAATTCTGGTTTTACCTTTAACAACTCCTCTAGAGTGAGATTACATTGTACTTTGGTATTCTTGATCACTTCCGTGTTTCGAGGGATTACTGATTCTTCATTCCTCACTATTATCGTGGGTGCTCTCATACTAATAGACTTTGCTTCCCAAGGTCCTGTGAACTGAGGTAATTCTTGTAAAGAATTAGATTCAAATCCTGTGTGTTCACTCAGTTGTTCTTCCTCTACCTCATCGTAAATAGAGGAGATGACTTGGGGAAATTGTTCCTGCAAGTCATCTATTTCTTGAATAGGAGGATGGGTTCCTTGTTATTTTCTCCATTTCTCTTCTTGGATTTCTCTCAAAAATTCATGTGAATATTTATGTATGGAAGACAAATTGTCTTGACTTTCTGAGTTGGGTACTTGAGACAGGGATGGTGCATTCCTTTCCTGTGTCTCTGGGACAATAGGGTTCCTAGGCTGATCCTTTTTCTCTTTGCTTTCAGTCAAATATTCTACCCTCTCCATTAGTCCTTGAAAATGTAATTCCGGTTTTGCCATGTTATTCCAATTAAGATATCTAGAGGCTTCGAACAAAGCTTGTGCTAATTCTACCATCTTCATGCAAAGTTTAGTTCTCTCAATTTCTAGATCAGCTCGAGGGTAGTTTTTGCTCATTTCAGCTACCTGAGGTCCCTCTTTTAATCTAGCCTGATATGCACGAAACATCATGTCTAGATTTTCTGGTATGGGTTCCGCTAAAACTGATCCTGATTTCTGAGCTGGATTCTCTTGATTCAAGTCCTGTGAAGTCAATTCTAGGATTTTGGCTCTAGATTCCTTCAAACTTCCTTCCAACTCAGTTATCTTTTTACTCCATTTTCTCTTTATTCTTTCTCTAGAATCTTTCCAAGATTTTGTCTTTTTACTGCTAGATTCTGCAACTTCACTACTTCCAGCTACTTTCCCTTGATTAAGCTGTTGGTTCTGTAAGAGCGCCTGGGCTCATGTGATAGCTTGGATAGGCACGTATGTAGGGTTGGATCCATCTGCGTTATTTACAATACCTATCACATTGATCGGTGTCACATTCAAAGCATTAACAGGGTTCTTAGGACAATCTTTGATTATGTGCTCTTTGCCACAATCAGCACAAAAGCCTTGGATGTTATAGTACTGTGACTGTCCTGATATCGGAGGATGTGGACAATCCTTTATGAAGTGATCTCCTTGGCACCTAAAGCATGGTCCTCTAGGGCCCTGTGGTCTTTGTTGTCTCAATTGGGGCCGTGGATTTGGGTTGGTGTACATCACATGAGCGTAGCCGGGCTCCCAACTAGGTTCCACTGGTGGATTATCATAATGATATGTCTCTACGTGTTCTAGTGACTCTGTGTAATATGCGGATGTACTATATACATGCGTAGAGTCAAAACTGTTCGAATTCGGGTCACCCTCTGTGATCAAAGGTGAAGAAGGCACTAAGGCCCTACTTAGGTTCTCTTCTGCAGCAGCGTATTTGACTGAGATGACATTTGCTGGTGGGGGTGGCTGTTGAGCTAAGACAGGTTGAGGTCTCTGTTGAGCCTGGTATGGGTAGTTCTGAGGAGGCCTATAGTAATAAGGTTGAGCATTGTAATGGCCTTGATACCTACCTGGCTGCTGGTATGCTTGCGGGTAGTTCTGTCTCACGGTCTGTTTGTTGTATGGGCAGTCCTGAGCCGTATGATTCGTGTATCTTCTCTCAATTGTGCAGTATTGGCCACTAGGGTTGGCTTGTGGTTGTGTTGCATTGGGACACACATTTGCCATATGATCACCACCACAGGTGTAACAGCGCTTGTTCATTAGCACCCTAGGTTTGCTAGAAACTCCTAGTTTCTGGGCCACTTTTTCTGCTAGGTCTTCTATTGAGCTAGACAATTTTGTGGATGCTAGAGATGAACAGTCTGAGTCCTTATAGACCTTTGAGAGTTCCAACTCATCTCCTAAGTTGTCCTCAATGTCTATGCATATTCTTACACATTGCTCTAGCGTTCTAGGTTCTTTTAGGTACACGTAGGAGCGTAGTTTAGAGCTCAACAAGCCATCTAGAAACAATGACACTTGCTTAGCTTGTGAGGGTAGCTCTTGCATTGGACATCGTTCAACATATTGTCTAAACCTACGTCCTGCCAGTCTTACGGTTTCCTGAGGGGTCTGTTTAAAGCTATGAATCAACGAAGACGTGTCATGTCTAATCCCACTTTTAGAGAATTCAGTGATGAATGACTCTAAAAAGTGATGGATGTCTCTAAATTGCCTTTGTTGCAGAGGTTGGAACCAAGTTAAAGCGGTATTCTTTAATGTTAGTCCAAATGCGTTGTATTGCGTGAACATGTCTTCAACTTGTTCGGCTCTTAGTACTTGCTTGAATTCTGCAACGTGGTCAAGGTAGAGGAAAATCATCTCTACCACCTGGTATTCCATGATCTCTTTGCCTATCTACTCTATTAGTGTCCGTGGTTGTTCTATCTCTCCCTATGGGATGATTAAAGCTTACTTCCGGTCTCTCTTTATTTCCCTCTCTTTGATTTCCATGGGCTGAGGATGTTCCTGCCCCTTGTTGACTTGTATTCATGTTCGTTCTAGATGGAGGGAATACCAATTCACCTCTCCATGTGTATGTGTTTTTAGCGCGGTCAGGTACCACAAAGACTCTTTCTGAAGTCTCATCCAGGTATACAACCTTTCCAGGTGTATCCGGGTCCTTGAACTCGTATATAGTGATGATACCTACCTTACTAAGTAGTTCTGTCTTGTATCTCCAAAAGGCTTCATCAGTTTCTTTATTTACAAACAACTCTATGCTTCTGTTGTCCTCAGGGATCCAATCTGGGATTAGTACTCGTGTCAGTACAGATTTCCCTCTAGGTGTTCTAGGCTCTTCTAATGGTTCTTTTCCTTGAGGTTTTGCTTCCGTCTCTGGTTGAATCACGCTAAACTCGTTGGTATTGTTTGGCTGCGTACTTAAGATGTACATTGTTCCTTCCTTGTCTATGTACGCGTCTCTCTCGAATTTCACCACTGGTCGTTCCAATCCAATGGGTTGATCGGGGTTGTGCATTTGCACCACTTGCCTTCGCAAACCATCCTCATAGATGCGAGCACCTAATCGGTTGGTTCGGAGAAACTCTAGTTGAGTCCTATAGGGTCCTTCTGGTTTTTCTAAATAGGCTACATTCGACCCTTCTTCTGGTCTTTCTGTGCTAAATGCCATTTCTGAATCACTAGTATCTGAGCTCTCGTAGGGATAACTAGTGTTCAATTGTTGAGCCCACAATCATGCGGTAGTTCTTACACTTGCCTCTGATGATCTAAGGCTTCGCCAGTCTGACTTACCTATATATTTGCCCGATCTAAGGTTCATTAATTTTGTTCCTTGCACACTCAGTACACGCTCAGATCGTCAATGATTCTTTGTTATTATTGTCTTGATTCTTTTTAGATTTCTTTAGATTCTTGTCTTAATGTATGCGTCAAGAATTCGACTTTCCGTGGTACTTTGAGTTCTCGTTCCGTCAGACTTATGTTCTTTCCTTTAGGTTTTCGTGTCACACACCTTTATCTTTAGTCTTGGACTTGACAAATTTAATTCTCTTGAACTTGAGGCGTTCCTATCGTCTAAAATCCACAAAAGCTACTGTTTAGCCTAAGCTAAGAATTGACTGAGGGGGTTGAGTAATCTTCCAACCTCAAGTCAACTTTTCTAGTTGCTCTGATGCCCAAGAAGCCGCGCTTCCCAAGCTTTATGCCCTTCACTGCCTTGCCTTGGTTGCCCTTGATTGCCCTTGCTAGACATGGAAAAATCCAATATTAGACCAATTCACAGTTGGATGATCAAGCACTTGAGTATATACACCTTTTAAGTCCCTTCCCTTTTGCCCAACTTTTCAATGTTTGCCCCCTGGCTTTCTAGTCCCAAACTAGGTCAACCTCAAAATAGCTTATCTAAAAATAGACGTATCCTTTAAAAATAGCTTTCGAACGAGCTATTAAGCTCAAAAAACGGACTTTGGATGAAAAAGTTATGACCATTCAGGCCCTGGGGGGTAAAAACTGACAAACAGGTTTTTCTCCAAATATGGGCTAAGGGGTCTCCTATGAGTCTAATCACCCAAAAATTTCCCAAAAATAGCCCCAAAATTGGCCAAAAAATGAAACCCTAAAATTTGCGATGGGGGTGCACAATCGCGATGGTCTGAGATGATCGCGATGGTCTGGGACCGTCGCGATGGCGTGAGTGTGAACCGTCGCGATGGCGTGAAAGTGGACAATCGCGATGGCGTGAGTGTGAACCGTCGCGATGGCGTGAGTGTGAACCGTCGCGATGGCATCAGTCAACGGTCAACGTGCACAATCGCGATGGTCCAAAGTGAACCGTCGCGATGGTCACAGATGCGATGGCTTGAGCCAATTGCGATGGTCTGGGCGCGATGGCGTGAGCCAATCGCGATGGTCCAACTTGCCACGTGGCACCGTCGGCACGATGGCGTGAGCCAATCGCGATGGTGTGGGGTCAACCGAACAATCGCGATGGTCCGCAAACAATCGCGATGGTCCAAATGAACCGTCGCGATGGCGTGAGACCGTCGCGATGGTCCGGCCGAGCCGTCGCGATGGCGTGAGCCAATCGCGATGGTGTGACACAATCGCGATGGTCCACCAAACTGAGAATTTCTGAAATGCGTCTGTGGATTCGTAGATGCGCAAGGGTCGCCTACACGCCTGTGTGGTCGCTTACCAAAAATTCCGCACTTCGTAGACCATGGCGATGGTCTAACACAGACGGAAATCTCTGACAGAAAGTGAAGTTTTTACCTTCTCCAAGCTTTCCTGATGCACTGAAGCACTGTACCTGCAAGAAAACTCAAGAAAATAAAAGCACATGCAAGCACAAAAGCTCTCTCTCACTCTCTCGCATGCACAAATGAGGGGAAATGAGGGGAATGGGTGGATATGTTGAATTTTCTGATTTTTTTGGAGATGAAGATGATGATGCGGTGATGAAGATGGAGTGTGGGGGAGGTGAAAAACAACAAAAACCAAGTAAAACTAACAACAAAAACTGAAATTTTTACCTTCCAACGCCACTTCTTGCTATACTCTTACCATCACACATTCGTCCTAGACTCGATCCCCGGCAACGGTGCCAAATTTGGTGTTGCTCTAGCACAATGGTGAGAACCATGTTAAGAAGCTCCACCTCCTTAATGTCAATCCGCGGAAGAGATAGGAGTGATATGAAGATCGTGAATGTGAGATGAAGTGAGAGTGAAGGTGAGAAGCATAGAGACACAATGGAAGGTGAGGAATCAACTCTATTACTCAAGAACACTATTACAAGCTCAAAAGAACTCTAACCTCAAACAAGCTAACCTCAAAAATGAGCTCTCTAGCTCTTTTTATAGTTTCTAGACTAGTTTTGACCGGTTTCACATCTAGTGACCGGCATAGTTAAAAATTAGGTCCTAGATGCTATTTGGAAGGGTAAACGGTGTCTAAAAATAACGAAAATTGATACGCTTGTTCTACCTAAGCTCCTCAAGCTTGAGGACTCCTCGGCTTGCACAAAATGGAGCTATGGATTACAAAATGGGGTTTTCTATGTTACATATGTTACAGTAGTGATGAAAATCACTGTTGGAGATTTTTGAAAAGTATTTTTAGAACATGATTCTTTGAAAAAAGATTCCACTGGCTCATTGCTCCGTCGTTACATGCTTCCGCGTCGTCTGTGCCTCTGGCTGCTTCCAACACACACCCATAGCAACATACATGATGGCTACCATCCAACATTGGATGCCACGCCTCCACCCCATGCCAGATGTCGCCGCGCAGATGATGCTCAAAATCTTGGACATGATGCAAGTGGTGTTAAAGACTTTCCGAAATATACGTAATATCCAGCCTCCAATTTCGGGCTTCATCAATGGTAACTATGACTTGCTTTATGATATGAGCACGACCCCGAGTATCCGTGTGGCTTATGCGTGGCATGCACGAATAAGATATCTCCCTGCCTGTTACAAGCAAACTTTTGACGACATGTTCACCACGGGGTTCTGGGAAGCACACTCAGAAGTGTTCGCGCCACGCCCCACTCATCTGCTACAACTATTCGCCTGCGAACAAACAATACATTCAGAGCTCTACACCACGCCACAACCTGACATACCTGGCGCAGTTAATTGGGAGGCCCTGCAGAGAGACCTGGTGAGGGGACTGCGAATGAAAGAACAAGAATTGGCAACCGACATACTACAGCGGTACATTGATCAAACGAGGGAGCAGAGGTCTCTTAGAGGCGATAGACGCTAGGGGGGGGAGAGTGTTGGCATCATATGGGAAGAAGCCAAGTATGGGCATGCATGCGGATCTAGCACTAAGGCAATGTATTAAAATTTTTCCAAACCTTACAGCATTTTAAAAGTGATTCTCATCACTAGAAACCCTTGTAAATACCGTTTCCTCTTTTTGTAGCTCCATTTTGTACAAGAAAAGGAGTGCTTGAGCTTGGGGAGCCTTAGAAGTAGTTGCCCCCCAATTTTCATATTTTTTAGATCTCATTTGAGCCCTCAAATAAGCCCTCGAACCTAATTTTTAACTTGGCCAGACACTAGGTCTGGACAGAGCCAAAGCCAGTCAAAAACTATAAATAGAGCTAGAGAGCTCATTTTTGGGCTAGCTTCTTGTAGTTTTTGTTGGAACAAACCAATCACAAATTGGTGATTATAAAGACCTTGAAGGAAGTTTATAGTCAGAATGAAGTGGAAGAAATCATTTGAGAGAATGAAGAGATTTCAGAAGGAAAGCATGTATACATATGTACATTAGAAATGGAAACTCTTGTAATTTGAGTATAGATATAATCCTTAGGATAATAAGGAGTAATGTCATAGACGCGAGAGAAGTCAAAAATCATGTATATATAAGTTAATGATGATAAGAAATGAGAGAGAGTCATTTGTAGATGACAAATGTCTTAGAGATGTGTAGAGAGTTTTTTCCCAAAAAATAGCGACGGGTTTTTCTCTGAGTGCTCTCAGTCTGATCATGTGGATCAAGATTCCTTTTGTACACATCTAATTGCAAAGCTAATGAAGCTATGTTCAGAGTTTCATGATCTAATTCCTCTCCTACTGTGAGAATTATCAATAGGAACATTTGTATGTAGAATGTGAAAACAGAAGTCTGAGAGTAGCGCACTTTTCCGTCTCAGTGTTTTGCTTAGATCTCAGTGTATACTGTAAAGTTTTTGATGAGTGAGCACTTAAAATCTAAGTTAGGAGATAAGGAAGCTATGGCTAAAAGCATTTAGCAAAACGGGATTTGTGTTGTGAGAAATCAACTTAAGAAGTTGACCATGTCGAAGGCGCTACCTCTGGAAGATAGTTATGACATATCTTTGATCTTAAGGATCAAATTAAACTTTTGATGATTAGTTTTGAGAACTAATGATTGGTATGATTGCGCAAAGGTATTGCAAATACTTGTGCATCATTTATTTGAAGAAATTTGAAGTTATGTGCAGGTAATGAAGTTGATTTCTGAAGCAGACTTTCTGAAGTAGACACTTCTTCACTCAGAGAAGTGTTAATGGAAGTTTTGGTAAAGAAGAACAATATTTGTGTAAAGTTTGGTTTGTAACTGATATAGAAGTGTTCTTAAATCAGTATAGATCAAACCTTTGGAGATTAAGAGGTCTCCAACAGTGGTATCAGAGCTGAAGGTACAATACAAGAGAAGAAAAGACAATTGAAGTTCCGATTGGTGCAGATATTGAAGTTCTTCCTAATCAAAGGAGGATAAGGACAAATTATTGAAGATAACCTGCAGAAGTTTAAAGCACGAGTTCGAAGAAAATCAGGAAGGATCAAAGCTTCATATCAAAGGTACACTTTATCCTTATAAACCATAGTAATTGCAGTTACAGAAGGTCAAGGATGGGAGAAAGCTTGCAGATTGATAAGCTAGATAGGGAGAACTATCCAGCTTGGTCCATGAGGATGGAGGCACACCTCATGAGTAAAGATTTGATGGCATTCATTACAGGAGAAGAAGAAAAGCCTGAATTTGCAGATCCTAGTATTCCAACTAGGGAAGAACTTGCAATTTTGAAGACTTGGATGAGAAAGGATGCTCAGGCAAGGAGTATCATTTACATGGCTGTAAATGATTATCTTCTACCTCACATTAGAGGATTGGAAAGTGCAACAGATGTTTGGAATGCTTTGGAAGAGCATTTCCAAAATACAACTAAGTCAAGGAAGTCCTCATTATGGGCTGAGTTCACAACTTTCAAGAAGAAGAGCTCACAATCAATTTCTGATTATGTGGCAAGGATGAAGGATATTGCACATAGCTTGGGAGCAGTGGATGAAGACATTGAAGAGGATAAGGTGGGTAAGGCAAATACTTACAGGTCTCAGAGGAGATGAGAAGTGGAAGCCTTTCATATTATCCATAGAATTGTCACTTGATCACTTTACTCCTGATCTTAATCAATTGTTAGGGCACATGCTAACTTTTGAGCAGGACATTAAAGGAAACAATGATAGAAGTGCAAGTCAAGCTATGTACTCCAAGGACAAGAAAAAGAATGGCAAGGGAAAGCAATCGACTGATGATGAAGGGACTTCAAGTCAAGCTAACTTCACAAAAGGAAAGATGAATTTTAGAGGTAAAGGAAGAGGAGGTAAGAACAAAGATAATGCTAAAGCTTGTTGGATTTGTGGCAAAACCAATCATTTGGCAAATGATTGTTGGTATAACAATCAAAATGGTGGAAGCAATAATCAGAATTTTAATCAAAGAGGTAGAGGAGGCAGAAACCAAAGAGGCAACTTCAGAGGAAGAGGTGGTAGGTCAACCATATGCTAGAGGAGGTGGAAGAAGCTTCCAATCTCAGTCCTACAACAACAATTATTATAATTATGCATCAGATGAGAAGGATGATATGACTCTTATCTTGAATGCAACTCATGAATCAGTGGGAGAAGATCAAAGAGTGTTTTATATTGACTCAGGATGTAGCAACCATCTGAGTGGGAATCTATCCTTGATGACTGATATGGAAGCAAAGGTGAATGGACATACAGTTCAAACAGGTGATAATACCAAACATAAAGTGGAGAGCATTGGATCAGTGAAGACAAAGAGTGGAAGTACACTTTTGAGCAAGGTACTTTATGTTCCTACTATTCCTAAAAATTTGATAAGTGTAGGGCAAATTGTGGAGAAAGGATATGAGGTAAGATTCACAAATGATGGTGTTTACGTGCAAGATCCAAATCAGGGATATAGAAACATAATTACAGGAAAAAAGGAAGGAAGATTGTTCACTCTCAAAGTCCAAGGTAATGTGGGACATGCATTATTTACTTATGGAAGTCAAAAGATGTCTGAATTAGACCTATGGCATAAAAGGCTAGGTCATTTCAATGAGAGAGCTATAACGGAAATGTCAAAGAATCAGGTGGTGCTTGGATTGCCAAATGTTGAAGGGCAACATATGGTGTACAAGTGTGAAGCTTGTCAATTAGGTAAAGCACATAAAGGTTCTTACAACAAATCAGGGTACAAGCATTCAAATATGCTTGAATTGGTTCATACAGATGTATGGGGTCCCTCAAGGGACTATAGCATAAATGGATCCAGATATTATGTGTTGTTTGTTGATGATGCAACCAGATGGATTACTTTATATGTAATCAAGGATAAATCAGAAGTCTTCAAGACATTCAAACATTTTCATGCCTATGCAGAAAGGATCACAGGGCAAAAGCTTAAGAGGTTAAGGTCAGATGGAGGGGGAGAGTATTTCTCTAAAGAGTTTGATGATTATTTGTGGAATGCAGGTATAAGAAGAGAAGTAACTTGCAGGTACTCCCCTCAACAGAATGGAGTAGCAGAAAGGAAATGGTGAAGGAAAAGAATTGTCCAAATTACTTATGGGCAGAAGCCATTAATACTGCAACATACCTTGTGAATAGGTTACCTTGTAAAGCTTTGGATGGAGGAACCCCTTATGAAGCATGGTGGGGTAAGAAACCTACTCTTGATCATTGTAAGATATTTGGATGTGTAGCATATGCTTATGTTCCTTCACAATTAAGACATAAGCTAGAACCCAAGGTAGAAAAGTATGTGTTCATTGGTTATGATGATAGACAGATGGGTTACAGGTTGTGGAGTCCATCCACAAAGCAATTTCTTGTCACCAAAGATGTTACATTTGATGAGCAAAATACATGGTATACAGGATCAACAAATGATTATGCAGGTGTTGAAGAGATACAAAGAAAAGGAAAGGCAAAAGTAAATATGTATGAAGAAAGTATTGATGATGTTGAATCTAAAAGTAGATTGCAGGATCATGTAGAAGATAGGCCAAGATTTGATCCAGAATCAAATGAGGCTGAAACTTCGAGAAGTGCAGAAATCAGAAGATCTTCAAGGGAAAGGAAAGAACCTATAAGGTATAGTTATGATACATCTTTTTTAACAACAAAAGATTATGCTTACATTGTGAAGACAGAAGAAGATCCAATCACTTATGAAGAAGCCAAAGGTAAACAGAATTGGGAGAAGGTGTTGCAGAGCCAAAGAGCGCACAAAGCAGAGAAAAAGACGGGCCCCAAAATTTTTCCGATTTGGACCAGATATTTTTGTAACATATTCATTTTTGTAATATATTTCCCTTGTAAAGGCACTAGAGGAGTCCTCTAGATGCATTCCCATAGAAGAATAGAAGCTTACCCATGTAAAATAGTAGGAAATTAGTTCTTAGGGAATAAAGTGTCGGTCACTTGTGTGAAAGGACCATTTTGAGGGCACTAGTATATAAGTCAAATGTGACTCTTTGTAAAAGATTTTTTGCCATTGTGATAATAGAGAGCACAGAAATTCGAATTTGTGTCTTCTTCCCTCTTCATCTTCTTCTTTGTGAGCTTGTATGCATGTGTATTGCTTGGAAAGAGTGCTTGTGAGTGTGATCTATCCTTGAGAGTGTTTCTTTGCTGTAGGAGAGGTGTGTGCGAGGTGTAGGAGGTGCTGAAGTGTAGGAAAGTATTCCCGCGACTCAGTATTTCTGTCATAACTTGAAGTAGGAGTGTCGGAATTGCGTGAAACCACTGCCATTGGATGCGTCTTCTCGAGAGCTTCGAAACGCATATGCTATTTGCTATGTTTGGAGCTCGGAGCTAGGAGAAAAGTCCAAAATACTGACGGCTGCTGCACCAAGTATCGTTTCGTCTTGACCTACAGTTGAAGCTTGTTAGGATAAGTGTTTTTCTCACTTTCACTTTTGAGTAATACTTTTGCATTGACCATTACACATTTGCATGTCTTCATACACTCGGCTAGGTTAGTATACTCTTCGGATTGATAAATTAAAAGCGTGTATCCCCACTATATGCACTTGTGAGGGGATTGAGGTACAGTCTCTTTCTCCGCAAGTCCCTAAGTTGAAGCTTAGGTCAACACACTTTTTGGCGCCGTTGCCGGGGAGTGATGAATCAAACCGAGGCATTCGCGTGATGGTAAGTAGCTTTTTTCTTTGAAGAACGTGGAGGAGCGGAAATCTTCTCTTCTTTGGTAAGTCAATTTCAACCGCACTTGCTACTTCTCATTCTTGGAGTGTGTGTAGTAAGTTGATAGATTAGGGGAGTGAGTAGAAGAAGTAGAATAGGAGTGAGTGGAGAGTAGAGTAGGCTTTAGGTTTGTTCAAGAATTTTCATTTTTCAGTAAGCTAGGAATTCCCAAGTATAAAAGCCAAAAAATTTTTTCATTTTCAAGTTACTTGTTGAACAAGTATCGTGGAGAGCTGCATCGAGTGTCGTGTGAGCCCAGCGGTCGTTTTGAGGCAAGCAAGCAAAAGGGGAGAGTTCTGTGCAAAGGAGTTGGACCAAGAGATCATGGGAGCTTCCAAGGTAAACTAAACCACCTCCTTGCTCAAAAATTTCAGCATTTCAACCTAGGACAAGGAAAAAACGACCTGCGCTGAGTGTCGTTTGGGCTTTCAGGGGGTTGAAAGTAGTTTGTTGATTGATACAGTGGGTAGGGGTAAGAGAGAGAACCTAGGAGAGAAAGGGGGAAACATCCAAACCTCAAAAAACAACACAAAAATTTGAAAAAGGGTCAAGTATCGCTTTGCTCCTGCGGTCGAGTATCGTTTTACTCCTGCGGTTGAGTATCGCGATATTTCCTAGCGGTCGTCGATCGTTTTGTGAGATATCGTAGATCGTTTCAGATAGAGATCGTAGATCGTTTTCAGACAGAGGTCGTAGATCGTTTCACTAGAGATCGTTTCGCCAGAGATCGTCTCAGACAGCGGTCGTAGATCGTTTCGCTAGAGATCGTTTTTGATCAAAGGTCGTCGGTCGTGTATCGCTTGCCAAGTATCGTGATCCAGAGATCGCGACACTTGTCAAAGGTCGGTATCGTGTCAGTTAGGTATCGTCGATCGTTTCTAGTGAAGGTCGTAGATCGTTCATATTTGAGTATCGTGTATCGTTCAGTGAGAGATCGTGTGTCGTTTCAGCCCAAGTATCGCCGATCGTTTCTACTAAAGATCGTCGGTCGTGTATCGCTTTCTGCCAGAGATCGTTTTGCTAGAGATCGTTTGGTCAAAGATCGTTTTCCAGCGATCGTGTTGATCAAGTATCGTTAGACCCAAGTGTCGATTTCCAGCGATCGTTTTGATGAAGTATCGTTTGTGAGCGGTCGTTTTGGGTCAGAGATCGTAGATCGTCTTGTGGAAAGGTCGTGTATCGTTCCCAGTCAGAGATCGTTTGGGGAAAGGTCGTCTTCCAGCGATCGTTTCACCCAAGTATCGTCTGTCAGCGATCGTTTTTTCAGAGGTCGTGAGATTCAAGTATCGTGACTTGAAATTTTCTTTCAGTCACATTCCAGCCCAAGTCTTCCTAGACTTCTAGACCATAACTTAGAACTCTAGAGACTAAAGGTGGACAAGATTTGATTAGAGCTCTTAAGTGAATGAACTTGAGATCAGGAAGAACCCTAGGAAGCCGAAGAAGTGTAATTTCTTCCGTAGGGAGTGTTGCCGAACCTAGTAACCGATCACACTATTCTGAGACCTCGAGTGAGTCAGAAGGAGAAATCCCTATGGCTTCCGAGGATATGCAAGGCACTGTACCCATGATTGGCCAGATGTCCATCATTGAGGGTGAATACAGAACTTCCTTAGAATATGTGAGCACTAACCTCAATGAGGTCCCTATCTATTTGGATGGTCTAAACAGATCAGTGGCCAGACTGAGGAAGGCTTCAGAGGCCTACATAGTGCCAAGACCAGCAGTTAAGTACATAGGAGGACTGTACATGGATAAACAAGACATTCAATACATGGTCACCGAACACCCGGAAATCATTAATGAGCGTGGTGAGGAAAATGACACTTCAAGTTTAAATAGACACGGAACTGAGGAACAAGTAACAACCCCTAGAGGTAGATCGACAATTACTAAACTTTGGAGAGGAGACTTAGTCCCCCAGGATGACACTCTAATAGATGTGTATTTGATCAATGGGATGGAGTACCTGCTCAGAACCCATTCCTCTATTTGGGACGCTGCTCCTAATCCAGTTACCATCTATGAGTTACAAGATCCTGAATTCCCCACCATCATCACATATTTGGACAAAGACCACAGAAGGTATTGGCCAGTCACTGAATTAGAGAGAGCTGAGCTGAAATATCAGAACATTCCAGTGTTCCCCCCAAGGGACCAAGCCACTACTTCACGGAACCCACATGGAACTTCTCAAAATGACTCAAGTCAACATTCGGGACAAACACAACAAACTCAACAAACCCAGATCCCTATCAGACCTCATGTACAATTTGCAATACCTGCCACTAATCCAAATTACCGGCCACAACCAGCTATGGACCCAAGACAAGGAGTTCGTATTCCAGTAAGACCACAGGTAGTACGAGGACCAGGTATACCCATAGGAAGACCAAATTACCCTGTAATGCCGAGACAACCTGAAACAAGAAGGAGACTAAGACCGATTCAAGTGGCCAAGTGCATGAGAAATCATTATGATGGCTCGAGTGAACCCTATAATCATATAGCAGAATTTAAACAAGTAGTTAGAGCCGAGCAGGTAGATGACTTCATGATTCAATATGAGTCCTTTGGCCTTACCTTGTCAGACACAGCCCTAGCCTGGTTTCAGCCATTGGATCCAAATACCTTTCAGAACATGGATCAAGTGTATCAAGAAATGATTGAAGAATTTACCAAGTCTGGAATCAAGAACAATTCTTCGTCTTTAATCCACAGCTTCAAACAGGTCCCAACTGAGTCAGTCAGATTGGCTGCCAGGAGATTCAAGCAGTATGTGGATAGATGCCCCGTAGAGGAGAGACCAACACAAAACAAGATGGTATCATTGTTCTTAGAAGGACTATTGAACGGAACCTTGAGGTCATTAGTGTACGTGAAGAGAGTTCAAACTCTGCAAGAGTGTATGAAGGAATGTATAGACCTAGAGGATAACCTTGCAGGAGACTTGAAAATACCCCAAGGAAGTGTGAAAAGTGAAGAGTCGTCAAATAGCACATCAAACCCTAAAAACAACATTGAGGAAATTGCTGACTTGCTGCAAAAAAACTGAATATGCAAGGACAGAGGAGTTATCCCATCAATCCTATGAGAACGTCTATGCTTAGAAGATGTATGCAGTGCGGAGGGGATCATCCTTCTCACTTGTGTACTAGGGGAGTAGTCCCACCACCTGCCTATGCTCCTCATAGACCTTCTGTTCCCGGGCCACTACAGTATTGCAGTATAGAGCAGAGGTACACAAATCATAACACTGAGAACTGCCCTTACAATAGGCAAACCAGACCCACCCAGCCTTATGTGAGACCATATGGATATCCGCAGAACCAGCAAGGAGGAGAAGCCTTCAGATATCCATCATATCAACCGCAGGCACCCATGTCACGACCATACGCATACCAGGGATATACACAGCCTCAACCAGTGCTAGGACAACAACCGCCCCACCCTCAGAACGTTGTCCCAGTTAAGATAGCGCAACTAGAGGAAAACTTAGAAAGGGCCATAGTGCCAGCTACACCTTTGACTAGTAGTGAACCATGTGACTTATTTTACGAACCTAGTCAAGAAATATACTCAGGTTATGAGAGCTCAACAATGGAATATGGGCAACAATACAACCCATATGCTTATGGCATGGAGACGCCGGAGAGTTCATATAACTACGAGCAAGATTATGTACCATTAATGTACACAGCTCCTAGAGCAACCATGCCACCTCGACCAATGAATAGACCACCTGTACCTAGAGGACCATGCTACAGATGTGGAGGTGACCACTATATCAGAGAATGTACATTACCGAACCCACCACCACCACAACGAATTTGGGAAGGTTACTGTAGCGATTGTGGAAAGGAACATCTCTTCAGAGATTGTCCTAAGAACCCAAACAAAGTCACATCTAATGTACAGATTAACGTGATAGAGGTAATTGAATCGTCAGGGAGTGATAAAGAGCACACTATACCTTTAAAAGCCATAACAAGAGCAAAGGCTAGAGAAAACCCTGATAAAACCGAAGAAAATAATCAAAGTGACAAAGAGGGAAATACACCCATCCCTCACAGAGTAGAAGACTCAGAAGAACCAGAAAAAAGTATCATCAGTAAACGATCCCTAAAATGGAAGCAAAGGAGAGACAGGATAAAAGAAAAAAAGTTATTGCAAAAGAAGGAAAATGAAAAGAGTAAAAAGAAATCAACAGAAGAATCACAAGTAGAAGAAGAGGATAAAATGGAGGAAGAAAAGAAGGAGGTAGGATCGGTATTAGCAGACCCAATGCCAGAAGAATTAGCTATGTGGATTCAGGCATACAAAGCGAGAATAAAAGCAGGGCCTACCATAGAACAACATAAGAGAGAATATTCGAGAGGTGACCTAGAGAAAGAAAGATTGGAAATCTGCAGAAAATTGATAGAAGTTGCCCAACAAACATTAGAAAAACCCGCATCACCCTTACCAAACAACCGAATTTGCGAGGAAAAATTCCAAGAGTGTCTAAACAATCCGGAAAAGCCTAACGTAAATAGACCTCTGGATAATGAAATTGGTGTTGAAAGAAAGGAAGGATCCATAGTCCCTGAAACAGAAGGAGATTGGACTAAGGATTTATGGGCGAGAGTTCAAGAGGACAAGTGGAAAAAGGTGGAAAGGATAGAACCGCCCTTTGAAGAACTGAAAGCAGAAAACGAAATGGAAGATTCAATACCTGAACTTAATTCAGAAGAAATTTTTCCAATGGATGCAAGTGACAAAGAAGCCGAAGACGATGTAAAGGAGCTACCTAATTACACCGGGGAATACGAGCACAACTCAGAATTGTATCGCATTCCATCAATACAAAGACGGGAAACGAATCAATCAGTTCAAACATCGGAGATCATACAACGCCTTAGAGAGGTGAAAATCCCATGTACCTTAACATTCGAGGAATTGTTAAAGGTGAAACCACATCTAAAAGAAAAATTGATCAATCAGTGGGAAGTCAAGGAGGCAAAGAAGGAGGTAGATGACGAAGTGAAAACGGTGAGAGTTCCAGTGGATAAAGTAGGAAACTTTAGTGAAGGAGATGAAGGAAATACATGTCTACCAATCACTTACAGGGGTTATACAACCAAAGCCATATTAGATTCAGGAGCTGGGGTAGGCATTGCTACCAAAGAAATTTGGCAGAAATGGGGAAAACCAGCATTGAGACCAACACGTATGAAAATTCAGATGGCCGATGGACATACAGAAAGACCCTTAGGATTGTTGGAACGAGTAGTCTTCACTACGTGCGGAGTGGAATTCGAGCATACCTTAGCAATTTGTCACTTTGAAAGGCCGAGCAACTATGAGATGATCTTGGGAAGGCCATTCATGAGACAGCTAAAGGTAGTACAAGATTGGGGAAAGGATGCAGTGTACCTACAACACGCAGGAGTCACCACTAGGATCAACCTACATACGTATGCATATCAAGATGTACCACCTCTGCAATGGAATCAAGTCCATAAAGAGGAAGACGATCAATCGATTCATAGTGCAGGTTCTAGTGACCAATCCTGGATGAACGAGGACACTCATCTATGGATGTGTCAAGCTGCAAAAAAGGAAGAAGAGAGAAGAAAAAGTTGGCAGCTGAAACAAGGTGTAGTGAGATCGGTACAAGATCCAGCTTATATGCCACAAGTATTTCCAGACGAGGAGTTCGAACCTCATGCTTGGATGGAAATCTTAGCCACCCTCGATGTGTGTGTAAACGAAGAAGTGGTAACTATGAACGAATGCATTGACGAGGAGGGTTATGACATTAGTCTGTATATGGCAGTCCTTCAGGAGGCAAAAGACGGAGAAGTAATCGAGGAAGACTGGAAGGAGGACTACGAGAGCATCGAAATGGAACCAGAACCCATGGATCTAGGGATTAGTACCACCAACATAGATATCACTGCCAATGAAAAACATAATGAATACACACCAAAAGAAGAATTAGAAGTTGAAAGGGAATTAGAAGACGAAGAAAACAGGCCACAAGACCAATTTGAGGTACCAGCTCATTTCAAAAAATATGAAGTGGAAGAGAGGAAAATTGCTATTCAAATGCCTAAAAGAGAAGCACAACCGGGAATAGCATATGATAATAAAGAACAAACCAAAAAAATAGTCGTAACCATGGAAGGAGGAGAAGAACGATGTACCTTTATAGGACAGGATGTCTCAGAGGAAGAGGAGCAAGAGCTAATTCGACTCATAAGAGAATACCGGGATGTCTTTGCTTGGACTTATAAGGATTTAAAAGGAGTAGATCCATCTATATGTGCGCATAGAATCCCCATGACATCCGAAGCCAAACCTTCCAAACAGAGACCTTATACTTATAATGATGTATATTCAGCCAAGATAAAAGAAGAAATAGATAAGTTGTTAGACGCTGGATTCATCTACGAAATTGAGCACACGGAATGGGTATCACCCTTGGTAGTTGTACCAAAGAAAAATGGGAAGTTAAGAGTGTGCATCAATTTGAAAAGAGTGAACTCCGCCACCATAAGGGATAGCTATCCCTTACCGATCACTGACCATCTCTTGGAAAGAGTAGCAGGGAAGGAAGTTTATAGTTTTTTGGATGGCTTTTCAGGGTATAATCAGGTAGCCATTGCGCCTGAGGACCAACATAAGACTGCATTTGCAACTGAATGGGGAGTATACGCCTTTAGAGTCATGCCTTTTGGTTTAACGAATGCCCCAGCTACGTTCCAAAGACTGATGTGTCATGTGTTCAAGGAATTTTTGAGAAAGAGCATGGAGGTATACGTGGATGATCTGTGTACATATTCAGCTATACGATCAGAGCACATCCCTGAACTAGAAAAGATTTTTGCCAAATGTCGACAATATCGAGTATGCCTCAATCCAGAAAAATGTGTCTTCATGGTGCGACAAGGGAAAATCTTAGGACATATTGTTTCTAAGAATGGAATTTCCACGGATGAAGACAAAATCAAAGTCATTTTGGATTTACCGAGACCGAAAACTGCTAAAGAAGTTCAAGGGTTTATGGGACATTGTGGTTACTATCGAAGATTCATACATATGTATGCCATAATTGCTAGACCTCTTTATGCATTGTTAACTCAATTCAATTGGACCGAAGAATGCGAAAAAGCTTTTAATGAGTTGAAGAATCGGTTGAGTTCAGCACCCATTCTTCGAGTCCCTAACTGGAATAAACCGTTTCATATTCATGTTGATGCTTCCAAGTTTGCCATCGGTTGCATCTTAGCTCAACCAGCGGATACAGGTAAATTAGACCACCCGATAGCCTATGCCAGTAGACAGTTAAATCAAGCTGAACGTAATTATACTACTACGGAGAGGGAAGGCCTAGGAATGGTTTATGCCGTCAAGAAGTTTAGACATTACTTATTGGCAAACAAATTCAAATTCTTCATTGATCATCAAGCTCTATTGTACTTAGTCAACAAGCCTTGCAATACAGGACGTCTAGTACGATGGTTTTTATTGCTTATGGAATTTGATTTTGAAGTAATAGTCAAGAAAGGAAACACACACATAAGGGCAGATCATTTATCTCGCATGACCCATGGAGAACCACCTATAGGAGTTCCTGATGATCTGCCAGATACTTATCTCTTTAACCTGGAAGTATGTCCTCAGTGGGCAGAAAAGTTGATTCCGATACTCACACATGGACCTAAAGATGGGATCACGCCAAACCGAAAGCAAGATCTTTGGAAGACTAAGAACCTTCACATTATTGCTGGAAGTTTGTACCACCAGGATTCAAGCAGACTGTTGATGAGATGCGTGGAGGAAGGGGAACAAGAAGTGTGGCTTCAGAAAGCACACATAAACCAATGGAACACTCATTTGAATGCAAATGGAACATGGCAAACACTCAAGAGATTCGGCATATATTGGCCAACCATGCAACGAGATGCACATCATTATGTGTCAAACTGTCAAACCTGTCAAGAACAAACCCCAGGAGAGAACTCTACGTTATGCTATTCTACAATAGCACCAAGGTGGAGCATGCCTTTAGTAAAGTTCTTGAAAACTCGAGAGTACCCTGACGGAGCTACCCTAGCAAGAAAGCGCGCTCTTGAAGAACAGAGCAAAGATTACGTCATCCTAGGAAAACAACTCTTTAAACGCGGAAAGGATAACCAGCTAAGATTGTGCATTCATGAGAATGAATATCTCTCTGTATTAGAAATGGCACACGCAGGAGCTGCGAGAGGACATTTCTCAGCAGATAGAACAGTCAAGATGATTCTCTTTGCAGGCCTGTGGTGGCCAACTCTACATATGGACGCGGAGACATATGTGAGGAGCTGTGAAACATGCCAGAGAGCAAAATATCCCATTAGAAGAGATGACATGCCTTTAAGACCCATGGTTTGTGCGAGAGCATTTACCAAGTGGGGCATTGATTTCATAGGACCTATCAATCCACCTGCGAAAGGATCGCATGCAGAGTACATCATAGTAGCCACTGATTACTTGACTAAGTGGGTAGAAGCAAAAGCCACGAGAAAGAATGATGCTCAAACCACAGCAAAATTTCTCTTTGAGCACATATTCACACGCTTTGGACTACCGATCGAGATAGTGAGTGATCGAGGAACGCATTTCTTAAACGAAGTCATTGAATCGCTAATGAATGAGTTCTTAGTAATTCATAAAAAATCAGCCCCATACCACCCTCAAGCTAATGGGCAAGCTGAAAGTTCCAACAAAGTACTTTGTACTATATTGACAAAGATTGTCAATAATGGAAGGTCAGATTGGGACAAACAATTGCATCACGCAATTTGGGCCTTCCGCGTGGCATATAAAACGGCTATTGGAACTACACCTTTCAACTTAGTGTATGGGCAAAATGCAATTTTGCCAATTGATTTCTTAGTACCTACATTGAG
The DNA here is from genome assembly GCA_020310875.1 of Ceratopteris richardii. Classification (NCBI taxonomy): domain Eukaryota; kingdom Viridiplantae; phylum Streptophyta; class Polypodiopsida; order Polypodiales; family Pteridaceae; genus Ceratopteris; species Ceratopteris richardii. The sequence goes on from CM035414.1 coordinate 178,531,229, forward strand.
AGTGGCCCAGCAGTATGAGTGGAACGGTCACGAATTATCTCAGCAATTAGATCAGATTGAAAAGCTACACGAGACAAGATTGCAAGCGGTAGCGGGTATTTATGCAGCCAAATGGAGACAAAAGGCTTATTATGATGCACATATAAAAGACAAGGGACTGAAAGAAGGCGATTTAGTCTTAGTATACACCCTCAAACAACACGCAAAGAAACTACAAAAACGCGGATATGGACCTATGATTATAAATCGAATCTCTACTAGTGGTGCAGTCAATCTCGCCACACTAGACGGAGATATTCTTCCCAATTACATCAGTGGATGCCGAGTGAAAAGATTCATGGAGCCTCTAACGGATCAAATGTTAGCACGACTCTTAGGAGCTCAGAGTAGAAAAAAGGAAGAAGAACGCATACGAGAAGAAGCTAGACAGGAAGCCCTAGAACGTATCAGAAAACGGAAAGAGTGGATGAGAGAAAGAGACGAGAGATATCGCGTAGGAGAAGAGCTCATCCCTATGGCTAATTTTAGAGCCACTGAGAACTCCGGACAACAAAGAAGACAGCCTTATTTGAATCTGGGAGCAGGACGAAAAGAGTACCACTTAGTGGATGCTCTTATAGACACAGGAGCGGCAATAAGCTGCATTAGATCTTCCTTGTCTCAGAGACTTAAAGAGGAGTTACGCCCATCGAAGGCACAGCTAATTGGAATAGGAGGAAAAGTTACTCAATGCATAGGTGAGATCACTTTACCTTTATATATGGGGAACAACACAATGGAGCAGAGACTCTTGGTATGTCAGGACCAAGATTTGCTTGAAGATGTGGTGTTAGGACAAGATTGGATCTACGAATATGAGGTAACCATTCAATTGGCTTTAGGATACATCTCGGCCAGAATAGGAACTCGTGAAGTATTTAGTTTGCTAGACGAACGACCACCCAAAGCTGCTATTATAGAGCCAGAAGTTCATCCTAATGAACTAAGTCATGATTGTATGTTCACTAGCAATATAGGAACACCATTGTCAAGTACTTCATATGAAAATACTGTGAGTCCTGTGTGCACTCCATCCTTGAGCATAGAGAGTCACGAGAGTACACAAGAACATGCGATCAAGCCCACTGAACCACAAGGCACAAGAGAGAACATTCCTCCGCAAGACGTGAAGTCTACACCCGTGAAAGTGTACCCCATCCCACATTCTACACTAGCTTGGATAAGAAAGGATCAAAAGAAGGCATATCTCCAGCAACAGAAACGTCTTCGACAACAGCATGAGCACTTGTATAAGAAGACAAAGAATTGCGGACGCTTTCAGCAACCACGACTCACGAGCATATGGATCCCAAAGAAGCTGATAACTGCACAACCTGATCGAACCAAAATTTGGATCCCAAAGTCATGTACCCAAAGGACGACCATTACAAACAAGGAACATCCTCCGAAGAGCTATCATACTCAACAGGGTCAACAGACATATCAGACGAGAAAACGGACATATTGGAGGAAGAAGGAATCTCCAAATGCAATACAAACCGACTTGAGATTCCCAAAACAGAATCAGAAGACATACAGCCGAAAACGAACAGCATTCATCAAGGAGGTGGAGAATACAGTACGTCGAACCCAAGTGAAGCAAATATGGTGGCGAAAGACAAGACAACCTGCATACAGCATGCAACTACTTCCAATTGCACACATGAGGAGTTGCCAAGATCCAAAGTATGCATAATAGGGCCACATTACAAGGCCAAGCATTCGGCACATCCTTCTTCTACTTTCAGATAGTATCGCACATTTTCCCTTTGGAAATAGGAGAGCACTTGTACATACTTAAAAAATGACTCCAAAAAAATTTTTTTAATCGCTTCGGCTTTGTACTAACTTTTATGTTTTCTTTTCAGCAAAAAATAAAAAAATGCATGAAAAAATTCAGGTATTACCTTTCTCACACCCACGGGAAAGGGACGACACCATGCACTCGGAACTTCATCGAATTATTAATCAACATATGGAGGAGGATTTCTGACAAACATATGGATACTAATACATTCTCTATATTGAGTGCAGATAACGTCTTCTGACTCAGAAGCTACACAGCAAGAAGAGGAACTACTTCTTCCATTGGGGTCAATAACCAAGGTCAGAGGACATTGGTTTCGAGATGACCAACCTATCTCGGAACTTTTATTCATGGCAACTATCAAGATCATGGACAGGGACCACTGTTTCCCCATCATGTCACAGGATTTCAAGACCATAATACAAGGGCTACCACATATCGAAGAAGTATGGACTCAAGCTGGAATTGAAGCATTTTTGAAGATACCTATATGTGTGCCAGACTTCCAAAGGTGTACACAGGTAATGAATACCATGCAGCCTGCTGCTACAAAGATTTCAGTTCCAGAAGCCACGGTTTTGGACAAGGTAGGCACGAGGAAGACCATTCAATTCACTCATGAATTGATCAATAAGGCCTTTGGATGGAATCAGGAAGGAATTACTAATGTCAAGGACGAATGCCATGACCCCAAGAAAAGATCATTCCTGGAGATTAACAGAGTGGATATTGAAGATGCAGTACGTTTGGTACACCAACACTTCTGTTTTCCTGGCATGAACAGATACACTGCACCTCAGAAGATAGTAGTCCAACTCCTATCGCATGCCATGAGACAGATAGGAAACAAAGTGAATCTCACAGGTTACGTACAAGAGCGATTGTTTGAAGCTCAGAAGAAATGGGGGCAAAAGAAGTTCCTGAACGGTGGTTCAGCCTTGACCTTATTGATATATGAAGCCCTAGACATGAGACACTGCTTACGAGAGAGGCCAACAGCAGAAGGACTAGCAAGGTATGCAAAATCCGCTTCTGTCCCTAAGAAAAAGAAAGCAGCAGTTGTAGTGGAAGAGGCCGGGACCAGCACACAGAAGCCCATGAGGGGTACAAAACGCTTGCGAGAAGAAGAAGCCCAAGCAACACCGCAGTCCAAGAGAACGCATCTCCTGCCTAAGGTCACGACGGCTCAAATGCCGATTTCAAAAAGAGACTTGTCTGCTGCCCTCGAGCAAACACACCAGTACATGCAAGGGCAAGTAAATCTAAATGTCCAAGGACATCAATATAGACAAGCGAGTCAAATTCAGCAAAAACAGAGTACAGAAACACCTCCAAAACAACCTGGAAGATACCAAGAATTGGGCATTGATGACTCAAGTACGAACACGGAATCCAGTCCTGAGAAAGATACGCTAGATACTGATATCAGGACAGAAACTTATGAAGACGAAGGACCAGAAGTCAATCAAATGGAAGTAACACCAGACAGCCAGAAGGAAAAAGAAAAGAAGGTGGAGGATGCTCAGGAACAGGAGCATATCATTCAATTGAATGACACTACCAAAGTAAGTATCAAGGAAGACACAACTACGGGGGTTACACATGTCAAAATACCTATTAAAGAGGAAGAACAAACCCCAAAGAATATGGATGCGGGAGAGGTCCCACAAAAAGAACAAACAATAATCGAGGTGCCTGATGACACACCTCAAGGACAGGATGAAAACAGGAGGGCCGAGCCAAGGATTCAACTTCAAATCAGGCAGCCCCATGATACCACTTTACACATTGCTCAAGGCAAAGACGTGACTACCGGAGCAGAACCCTCAATACCGAAAACATGGCTCAATGTGGATGTAACTCAACTGAAACCGGTGGTAAAACAAATGATCCAGACAGCCATGGATACGCAACAGCAAATGATGGATATAGACGCAGACTATGACAAAGCCATGAAAGAAAAGAATCAGTTTCAAGTTATGAGTGAACAGTTGTCTGCACAACTGATTCAGGTACAAACAGAGATAGCCTCCAAAAACACTGAGCTGTTAGAAACACAAACACAATACGAGTCACTAAGCACTCAGTATCATCAACTGCGAAACCAGCTCGAGGATCTACAGAAAGTGTATGACGCCACAGCAGCAGAAAAAGAAAGATTGAAGACCAGAAGCACTCTACTAGAAACACAACTGAAGTTATATCTGGACGAGAATGACACTTTACGGAACAGAAACAAAGAATTGATGAAATCATTGTTATATGACCAACCAATAAAGCAACAGGATTCAACTGAAAGTAAAGAAGATGAATTAAGAGATCAGCTCGCACAATATGAAGCCCTGCTAAAACAAGAGCGTGCGGTAAAAGAAGAAGCAGAACTTAGGCACGATCAAGAAATGAGTGAGCTCAAGAGGCAGCTGAATTCAGCACAGGCCAAACTGGTACAGAGCTACAGTGAAAACATGGATCACGTAGCCGACATAGGTAAGGAGCTCCTAGCCACCAAAGAAAAACTCAGTGAAGCCCTGCAAAAGGTAAAAGAAAAAGAAGAATGCATTGAAGAGCTACAGAATCAGCAGAAAGGTAAAGAACCGATCGGGACATCAGTAGTGCCAGAAAAAGAACATCCTACTGACGAGGTAGAGGTAAGCCCTCTATCTCAACCGATCTATCATTCTCCAATGCATGAGCAGATGGCGGATATGTATGATGATCATCCAATGCCATACACTGCAGAAATAAGTCAGAAGGAACGGGCACTAGTGGTGTCCCGATTGACGGAAAGTTTTGAGAATAAAGTCATCAAGGTCATGAAGGAAGCCAAAATCAAAGGTAAAGACTTGGAGAAGATCATCAAGCCTTTCAACATTCCATATGGACTGTTGAAAGAGAAAACAAGGCAATATATAAAGAAGGTTACACACAAAAGTCCAGATCAGCAGCTCAATTTCAAGAATGACACATTCACGTACACTCAAGCAGAGTTTGAAGCTGCACAGCCAGTGTGGAGGAGAAAGTTTTTGGAGAAACATCCCACACTACGGGTGCACTGGGAGGCCGCACCTTATTTATTACAGGTAAACCCTTCGTTTTGTCCAATACCACGAAGAAGGGTTACAACAGAATTTTTGGATTTACAACGCAGCGGCACTATTAATAAACAGTGGCTAAACTATCCGATGTTACCTAGCCCGCCACATAACTATTTGCCAACAGAGGATTACATGATCAAAACAATAGAATTTTGGCTACAAAACTATGCGACAGTACCAGACTTAGCAATTAAGATGACAAATAAAATACTTAGTATGCTACTTACAGTTTTGAAGGTCTTCAAGCATGCAGCGTATACATTTCTGAACTTCATCGGCATTAATCAAGGCACCGATATACTTATCTTCGATCTATCAGTAATGCCGAGCCGCCCCACAATAATGGCATATTATTCTAGACTCATGTTTTTGCCAAGTCCATACATGCAAATATTTGAAGAAGCATTTTTTACAGGATTTTTTGAAATAGATTCAGAGATATTTTTAAAGATGTCATCCAATCTGAACGCCAGACTGGTGGCATACGAATTAAGCTTCTTCGCAGATCACCGACAACCGCCAAACGATGGAGTCAAAGCAGAACAATGGAAACAGATCATGATACGGGAAGCCAATCTGCTAAACGATACAGAGCAACAAGTATACAGAACATATGCCCGGCGCTTATCAAAGCCTGTCGGGGACGACAGAGCTCAGGAGGGGGGCAGTGTTGAGGGCGAAACGAGTAAGAAAAGGAAAAAAAGAAAGCAACGAAAGAAACAGCTTCACTAAAAGGGCAAATTTGAAGATAGACAAATGTAAAGATACATCTCTGCAGGAAGCCCCGCAGGGGCGCAACACCCATCTCTGCACAGAGCCCCGCAGGGGCACGCACCAGGCTACAAAGCTTAACCCCGGGGTCCAGAGGAGTGGATTTTTCAAACATCAGAGTAGGACCAAAAGTTAGAAAGGGGTAGAGGCTGAAAAGTTGAAGAGGGTGACTAAGAATAGCACATTCCTAGTCACTGGTGGCGTGCGTGGCAACCCAAGTCAACAGGCAAGACAATTACATCAGGCTCTCGAGTAGTAGAGCTTGAATCAAGAAGGCCATCGAATCTGCATGTCTGTTTAACTGCAGACAATACTGACCACAGGGCGCGTGCGCGAAGCAAAGTCTGTCAAAGGAAGCGAAGCCTGTCAAGGGACGACAGAGGCGAAGAGGGGGAGAGTGTTGCAGAGCCAAAGAGCGCACAAAGCAGAGAAAAAGACGGGCCCCAAAATTTTTCCGATTTGGACCAGATATTTTTGTAACATATTCATTTTTGTAATATATTTCCCTTGTAAAGGCACTAGAGGAGTCCTCTAGATGCATTCCCATAGAAGAATAGAAGCTTACCCATGTAAAATAGTAGGAAATTAGTTCTTAGGGAATAAAGTGCCGGTCACTTGTGTGAAAGGACCATTTTGAGGGCACTAGTATATAAGTCAAATGTGACTCTTTGTAAAAGATTTTTTGCCATTGTGAGAATAGAGAGCACAGAAATTCGAATTTGTGTCTTCTTCCCTCTTCATCTTCTTCTTTGTGAGCTTGTATGCATGTGTATTGCTTGGAAAGAGTGCTTGTGAGTGTGATCTATCCTTGAGAGTGTTTCTTTGCTGTAGGAGAGGTGTGTGCGAGGTGTAGGAGGTGCTGAAGTGTAGGAAAGTATTCCCGCGACTCAGTATTTCTGTCATAACTTGAAGTAGGAGTGTCGGAATTGCGTGAAACCACTGCCATTGGATGCGTCTTCTCGAGAGCTTCGAAACGCATATGCTATTTGCTATGTTTGGAGCTCGGAGCTAGGAGAAAAGTCCAAAATACTGACGGCTGCTGCACCAAGTATCGTTTCGTCTTGACCTAGAGTTGAAGCTTGTTAGGATAAGTGTTTTTCTCACTTTCACTTTTGAGTAATACTTTTGCATTGACCATTACACATTTGCATGTCTTCATACACTCGGCTAGGTTAGTATACTCTTCGGATTGATAAATTAAAAGCGTGTATCCCCACTATATGCACTTGTGAGGGGATTGAGGTACAGTCTCTTTCTCCGCAAGTCCCTAAGTTGAAGCTTAGGTCAACAGAAGGCAATGCAAGTATGATGCTCTACTTGAAAATGAAACTTGGGAATTAGTACCAAGACCAAAGAATCAGAAAGTATATGGATGTAAGTGGGTATATAAAACAAAAAGGTTTGCAGATGGTAAGGTGTCTAGATACAAGGCTAGACTTGTGGTCAAAGGTTATGCCCAAACTTATGGGGTAGATTATGATGAAACCTTTAGTCTTGTTGCTAAAATGTCTACAATTAGAACATTGATTGCTATTGCTGCTTGTAAAGGATGGAAGCTATCACAATTAGATGTGAAAAATGCATTTCTAAATGGATGCATTGCAGATGAAGTACACATGGAGCAACCAGAAGGTTTTATGAATTCAATTGGATCAGAATATGTGTGTAAGCTCAAGAGAGCTTTGTATGGGTTGAAGTAGGCCCCAAGAGCTTGGAATTAGAGACTTGTCAAGTTCTTGAATGAATGTGGATTTCAAGCATCAAAGGCAGATAGCAGCTTGTTAGTGAAGGCAAGTGAAAATGGGTACATTGACATGTGTATTTATGTTGATGATATTATTGTCACAGGAACATATGCTCAAGGAATCAATGAACTTAAAAAGCAAATAAAGAAGGAGTTTAAGATAAGTGATTTGGGAAACTTATCTTATTTCCTAGGAATGCAGATTGTGTATACTCAACATGGAGTATATGTTTCACAAGAGAGGTATTTGAAGAATCTTCTAGTCAAGTTTAACATGGAAGATTGCAAGACTTCAACTACACCATTGGAGGTAAATCATAAATTGAGCAGGTATGGAGGTGTAGAATTCAATGATATGAAGAAATATCAGAGTTTGGTAGGTAGTTTAATCTATGCTACCTTGATAAGGCCAGATTTATCATATGCAGTAGGTGTGTTGTCACAATTTATGCATTGTCCAAAGAAGACTCATTGGATTGCAGCTCAAAGGGTACTCAGATATATCAAAGGAACCCTAAGTGAAGGTTTGTATTATGGGTTTACTTCTGACACAAGAATCAAAGTGTTTAGTGATGTAGATTGGGCAGGTGACTCAGATGATAGAAGGTCTACTCATGGGTATCTCTGTTATATTGGAGATAAATTAGTTTCTTGGTGTTCAAAGAAGCAACATACAGTTGCTTTATCATCCACAGAAGTTGAGTATAAAGGAATGGTAGAAGCTGCAAAAGAAGTGATATGGTTGAAAACCTTGATGAAGAGTTTTGAAACTGATCAGAGTACTCCAATTATTTTTGGAGATAATATGAGTTCTTTGTATTTGGCAGCTAACCCTGTTTTTCATGCCAGGACTAAGCACATAGAGATTCAGTATCATTTCTTGAGGGAGAAGGTACTTGATAAAGAGATTGAAGTGATGTATACTCCAACAAAAGAACAAGTGGTAGATATGATGACAAAAAGCTTGGATGGACCTAAGCTACAGAGATTCAAAGAGATGGCAGGAGTGAAGAAGAATGGAATAATCACAATTAGTGATTGAGGGGGAGCTGTTGGAACAAACCAATCACAAATTGGTAATTATAAAGACCTTGAAGGAAGTTTATGGTCAGAATGAAGTGGAAGAAATCATTTGAGAGAACGAAGAGATTTCAGAAGGAAAGCATGTATACATATGTACATTAGAAATGGAAACTCTTGTAATCTGAGTATAGATATAATCCTTAGGATAATAAGGAGTAATGTCATAGACACGAGAGAAGTCAAAAAGCATGTATATATAAGTTAATGATGATAAGAAATGTGAGAGAGAGTCATTTGTAGATGACAAATGTCTTAGAGATGTGTAGAGAGTTTTTTCCCAAAAAATAGCGACGGGTTTTTCTCTGAGTGCTCTCAGTCTGATCATGTGGATCAAGATTCCTTTTGTACACATCTAATTGAGAAGCTAATGAAGCTATGTTCAGAGTTTCATGATCTAATTCCTCTCCTACTGTGAGAATTATCAATAGGAACATTTGTATGTAGAATGTGAAAACAGAAGTCTGAGAGTAGCGCACTTTTCCGTCTGAGTGTTTTGCTTAGATCTTAGTGTATACTGTACAGTTTTTGATGAGTGAGCACTTAAAATCTAAGTTAGGAGATAAGGAAGCTATGGCTAAAAGCATTTAGCAAAACGGGATTTGTGTTGTGAGAAATCAACTTAAGAAGTTGACCATGTCGAAGGCGCTACCTTTGGAAGACAGTTATGACATATCTTTGATCTTAAGGATCAAATTAAACTTTTGATGATTATTTTTGACAACTAATGATTGGTATGATTGGGCAAAGGTATTGCAAATACTTGTGCATCATTTATTTGAAGAAATTTGAAGTTATGTGCAGGTAATGAAGTTGATTTCTGAAGCAGACTTTCTGAAGTAGACACTTCTTCACTCAGAGAAGTGTTAATGGAAGTTTTGGTAAAGAAGAACAATATTTTTGTAAAGTTTGGTTTGTAACTGATATAGAAGTGTTCTTAAATCAGTATAGATCAAACCTTTGGAGATTAAGAGGTCTCCAACAGTTTTGAGCTTGTATGAGAACTTGGTAAGAATAGAAGTGAATCCATTGTCTTACTCTCTTTGTTCTTGCCATGTGTGTATGTGTGTGCATGTTTGTGTGCTTCTCACTCACACATTTGTGCCTTCACTTGCTCGAGGTCTTCATACCATCCTCATGTCTTCCCGGATTGACATTAAAGGAGGTGCTACTCATCACTGAGCTACACTCGCCTTCATGAGCACTCAATTTCAAGTTCATCTCCATTTGAGTACTTGCAACCTTTTAATTCTCCATTTTGAACTTGGTAATCAAACCTAGATCACTCATTTTGAACTCTTCTTTCACTTGAGTCTTAATCTTCTTGATTCTGTTAATATCATTACTTGTGGTTCTAATGTCATCAATATATACACATAGATATATGACCTCTGATTGGTTTCTCTTAATGAAGAGGGAAGAAACTTCCTTGCTCACATTGAATCCCTTATCTTACAAGTAAGTAACACGTATGTGGTTCCAAGCCCTAGAGGCTTGCTTCAATGCATACAAGGATTTTCTTAACCTGCATACATATTCAAGACATGATTGATCTTCAAAACCAAGAGGTTGATCCATGTATACCTCCTCAAATATCCGTCCATTCATACAAGAATTCTCTAAATCTATTTGGTAAATCTTCGTATCAGATTAAACCCCTTTTGCCTCCCCATTTTCCTCGTGCCGCCATTGCCATCACACACACATAGAGAGATCAGTTCTTTGTTCCACCCTGCCATGCCCGAACTATCCTCCTCTCAGATAGATTCATGAGAGACTTCTTCTTCCTTGTGTCTACCAAATGAGGAGTAATCCCAAAGGATTCCATGTGGCATTCTCTTCAAGACTCAAGACCCCTATATGTATATATATATATATATATATATATATATATATATATATATATATATATATATATATATATATATATATATATATATATACATACATACATACATACATACATACATACATACATACATACATACATACATACATACATACACACATACATACGTACATACATACATACATACATACATACATACATACATACATACATGCATACATACACACACACACACATATATATATATATATATATATATCATGTGACATTTCCTTCCCCTTGAAAAACATTTTTGTCCTCGAAAATGTAGGTGAAACGGCCATCCATAGTGGTAGAAGAAAGTGCTTGGACTCCACTAAACCCCATGTATGCTATGCACATGGTTGTCTCTCTTTGTGTTGTTTCCCTATATCCTTCCCCTTAAGAAGCAGCATAAAGGTCTATTCAAAGATGGGAAATTGTCTGAGTGGTGCCTACTATCTCCCATGCACACATATTCAAACTATGACTCCCATGACATATAACATCATCAAAATGACCTAAGTCCATATGATGTATCCTCTTTGGAATAATAGTATTAAAAGAAAGTGTAAAGTGCAAAGCTTATAGGCTTGATCATACCATAATGGAGATAATAAACCATGGAATCCTTTGAAATATAGAAGAAAGTCCGATAAAAAGTGACTCCAAACCCATCTAGGACTAAATGAAAGATTTACCCTCATAGCACTCTAGGTCTTCCTAACCTTGAGTATGCTCACAAGTGATAGTTTAATCGAAAATACCTTGTGTACTATGCAATTCCATCATCTAGCTCATATATAAGAATCTCTTGGTAGTAAAAATGCAATCTCTACATTCCACCAACGAAGAAGTCTTTGGTTTGTCATCCATTACCTTTGGAATAAGTTCTATTGGCAATAGTGTAAACTCCAACATTTTCTCTTCCCTTTGGTTTTCCACATGAATGCAAAAGTATTCCTTTTGAGATTCCGATAAACCCTAAATATCCATCCTCCTAATTGATGTTCACACATCATCCTCATGATGTAACACCAACTAAGAGTTCAGTACCCCGATAGGTTAGATCTATCCCTATCTCCTAGAAACCCTAAATCAAGGAATCATTACTCTACTCTCAGTTTGCGTACTGTCCATAACTAGATCATCTCATCTAGTCAAAGACCATCACTCAAAATAAGCATAACTACTTCTCTCAAGAGTCTCCATATGAGACTCAATCTAACCACTATGATTAATTGATCTCCATCTTGTCTTTGATCGAAGAGTGCCAATCTTATCTATACAATCTAATCAAGAAAAAGTAAAACTCTCTCTTTATCTCCCTCTAATCTCATCTAAGGAAAAGCGCTCTAGTAGATGAATCTATTTCACTTTCCCTTTCCCTTTGCAAATGATGATGTTGAATCCAATTGATCTACTCATCCATAGTTGAGAATATTTACATAAGTTCTCCATGTTTTTTCCTTCAAAGTAGCGGAGAACAAAACTCCCATGTGAAGGAAAATTACACTGAAAAGTAGAGTAAATTAATATCTTCCAAATTGCAGATGAAGAGATGTTTTCTAAACATCTTCTCTCTAAATGAAAACATACTCTATTCTTCTCCTAATAAGAAATCATATTTTTATTTCCTTTTTCTCTTTCAAAGAGGAGGAGCTAAAGTGAGACCTATGAGATAAAGTGAGATTTCTCCTCAATTTTTGAACTAATTCCCACTTTCTCCTTTCCTTAAAAGAGAGATTCATGAATTTATTTGCTCCTTTCTTCCATAGACTAATACATAATCCCTCATTACATACGTTCCTATGAAAATGGAGAACAAAGTTTCCATAAAAAATGAAGGTATATGTGGTGAAGAATGAAGAAAATAAATTCCTTCTAATGGTCAAAGTCCTTTGCCAAATTGGCCACCAATGATATGACATGATACCATAATAAATATATGTGTATGGATACTAAGAAACTATTTCTGCCAACCATCCTCTATGCATGGATTTATATGATCCAATCATACTAATGGAATTATCCTTCTTGAAAACTATGAAGTGAGTATGTAATGTCTACGGAAATAAAATCACCCATCACATGCTTTATTGAAAGAATAAATCTTCCCTAACCTATGAAGGATAACTCTCTAATCCTAAGGAGATGTCTACTAAGAGTTCTCATCTGATCTAGGGAGACATACCACCACGAATGAGGAGTCCTTTCCTCCCTAGCCATAGAAGAAGAGTGTTGAAAGGGAAGTAATTTCCATTGTCCCATACGAGTGGAACCTTCTTCCAATCCATGGTGTCATACCTACACTAAATTGAATATATATTCCAAATATATATAATGGAATATTTGGGTAGACTCTAATGAATCCCATGTGCTAAACTCATATAGGTGGACTCAAACATATCCCATATCCTCGTACTAGTGTATTTTGGTTCTAGTAAATATGTGACACTAGATATCCCTTTCTATTCCAAGCTAACTTGTTCCTAGGTACCAAGATTGAGTGTAAGTACCTTTGTCTAGATCCCCACTTACATATATGTATTGGGTACCCCAAATATTCCTCACTGATGTATCTTTGCTCTAAATCATAGAGCAAGTGCCAGGACTATGGCCTTCCTAACCATCACTAAGATCAGATAGGCACCCATCGATCCTTTCTCATGAAACCCATCTCTATGATCCTATCTAATTGGATTTCTTAAAAGTGTCGCAAGAATGCTTCACTACTTACTCAAGTGATGTGCACGAGTGAAACTAGACACTCTTTGGGTATTCCTCATGATAACCCATAATCTCCTTATCATTCAATGACACTCTTTTAAAGGTAATTAATCTTTCAATACATTGGGGATCCTCATAAATGTATCTTCTGTAATCCTCTATGCAACTTCCTAAAGCCTATAGGATTGTTTGTGCACACTCCTAATGGTGAAGGTATATCTCTTTCCCCTTAGCAATCCTATGGTCCAAATCCATAAGGATAATGTGTAGGGATCTAATATCTAATGAGGGTGCCTTATCTATGATGCTTTGACCTTCATAAGTCCATCCAGTACATGCTTACAAGCATGCTTACATGATAAATAAGCTCTCTTTTTGAATGCCAATCACGGAAACTATCCCAACTCTTCGTCGACCTACCATCACACACAGTTCATCTTGGTTCTCCTCCCAACCATGTATGAGTTTCCTAGGCTCTACATAATGAGTTACCCTTATGAAAGGCTCACATGAGAGTCCTAATAAACTCTCCTCTCAAGTCCTCTACTAAGTGGGGCCATATGCCTCAAATGATGCCATCTCACTAAAGAAGTAGTGCATCCATGATGTGACATTTTCTTCCCCTTGAAAGCATTCTCGTCCTCAAAAATGTAGATGAAATGTCGGTAATGGTAGAAGAAAGTGCTCATAATCCCTTGAACCCCATGTACTCTATGTACATGTTCATCTCTCTATGTTGCTTCCCCATACCCTTCCCCTTAAGAAGTCTCATATGAGATCATCTCAAAGGTGGGAAACCGTCTAAGTAGTACATACTATCTCCCCTATATACTCAACTTTCAAACTATCACTCCCATGACCTATAACATCATCAAAATGACCTAAGTCCATATGATGTATCCTCTTTGGAGCAATAGTATGCAAAGCAAGTGTAAAGTGCCAAGCTTATAGGCTTGAACATATCATAATGGAGATAGTAAACCATAAACTCCTATGAAATATAGAACAAAGTCCCATAAAAATTGATTCCAAATCCATCTTATCCCTCATGACACTTTAGGTTTTCCTAACCTTGAGTTTAATGACAAGTAATAGTTTAATGTAAACTACCTTGTGTACTGTGCAAATCTATCATCTAGCTCATATATAAGAATTTCTTGGTAGTAAAATGTAATTTATACATTTCAACGACCAAAAAGTCTATGGTTTTTCATCCTTCACCATTGGACTAAGTTCTATTGGAAGAGCATCAATTGGCACTAGTGCAAATTCTAAAATATTTTCTTCCCTGTATTTTGCCATATGAATGCAAAAAGCATTCCCTTTGAGATCTAGATAGTCCCCAAATACCCATCCTCCTAACTAATGTTTATACATCATGCTCATGATGTAACACCAACTAAGAGTTTGGTACCCCAATCTGTTAGATATACCCCTATCTCCTAGAAACCCTCAAGAGAGAAGTCATAACTATATTCCTAATCTAACTATTGTCAATAACTAGACCATCTCATCTACTCAAGGACCATCAGTGGAAATAAACACAACTACTACTCTCTAGAGTCTCCATGTGGAACTCGATCTAGCCAGTATGATTACGAGATCTCCATCTTGTCTTTGATAGAAGATTGCCACTTCTATCTAGACAACCAAAATGAGAAAGTGAAACTCTCTCTGTATCTCTCTCTGCAATCTCTTCTAAGTAAAAAAAAAGCTCTAGTAGTGGAATCTATTCCATTTTCCCTTTCCCTTTGAAAGAGATTCTATTGAATTCATTTTCTCCACTCATGCATAATTGAGAACATGCTCATAAGTTCTCCATGTGTTTACTTCTAAAATAGTGAAGAATAAAACTCCCATGTGAAGGAAAGTTATAGTGAAAAGTAAAGTAAATGAATTCCTTCTAAAATATAGACTAAGAGATGTTTTGCTAAACATCTCTTCTCTCTAAAGGAAAATATAATCTATTCTTCTCCAAAGAAGAAATCTTATTTTCCCTTCCTTTTTCCCTTCAAGGAAGAGGAGCAAAAGTGAGATCACTCCGAGATCTATATGCTGATTCCCACCTTCTCCTTTCCTTAAAAGAGAATTTTATGAACTCATTTGCTCCTTTCTTCCATGATTATTGCATAATCCTTCATTACATACATTCCTATGAAGATGGAGAACAAATCTCCCGTAAGTAATGAAGGTGCATGTGGTGAAGAGTGGAGAAAATAAATTCCTTTGTGCATGGATCTATATGATCCCTTCAAACTAATGGAATTATCTTTCTAGAAAACTACAGAATGAGTATGTGATACCAATGATGATAAAATAAACTATCACATTCTCTATTGGAAGAATAGATATTCCATGAACTATGGAAGATAACTCCCACTCCTAAGGAGATGTCTACAAAGAGCTCTCCTCTTATCTAGTGAGATATGTCACCATGAATGATGACTCCTTTTCTCCTTAGCCATAGAACAAGAGTGCTCAAAAGGAAGTCGTTTCCACTGTTCCATACCAGTGGAACCTTCTTTCAATTCATGCTTTTATAACTACACTAAAACAAATATATATTCCATATATAAGAAATGGGATATGTAGGAGGATTCTAAAGAATCCTTTATCCTATGTCGGTGGACTCAAATGAGTTCCATGTCCTTGAAATAGTTAGTTTGGTTCTAGTCAGCATGTAGCAATGGATATTCCTTTCTTATTCCAAACTAACTTGTTCCTAGGTACCAAGTCTGAGTCTAAGTACCTCTCTGTAGATCCCGATATACATATATATGTATGTATTGGGTACCCCAATTATTCCTGACTAAGGGATCGATGTGCTAAGTTCTAGAGCGAGTGCCATGACTATGGCCTTCCTATCCATCACTCGAATCACATAAGCATGTGTCACTCTAGCACAATGGCAAGTACCAACGTGAGGAGCTACACCTCATAAATGTCAATCCGTGGAGACATGAGGACTGGTATGAAGACCAAGAGCAAGTGAAGTGCACAAGTGCGTGAGTGAAAGCACACAAGCGTGCACACACATACACACACATGCACACAAGGTAAGAGCAAAGAGTGGAACAATGGAAAGCTTCAATTAAAAAAGAACTCTCTTACAAAGTTGAAATCTACAACAAGATAACCCCAAAAATGAGCTCTCCAGCTCTTTTTATAGTTTTTTTTATTAGTTTTGGCCCTGTCCAGACCTACTGTCTGGCCTAGTTAAAAATACGGTTCCAGGGCTTATTTGGGGGCTCAAATAGAGTCTAAAAATTATGAAAATTGGTAGGATGATAGTTCTAATATTCCTCAAGCTTGAGGACTCCTCGGCTTGAAAAAAATGGAGTTGAAAAAAATGGAAAATGGTATTTACAATGGTTCTTAGTGATGAAAATCACTATTTTTATAGGGATTTCATCTAAAAATTTGACAGGTGCTTCTTGGAGCTCCCTACTTGCTCCTTCTTCTTGTGTGTCCACTTCCTTGATGCACTTCCATGCTTTGTGCTTGACCTTGAGCTTCAAGACTCTGCCCCCTCTTGAGTCTGTCGTCCCTGACAGACCCTTCTTGTAGTGGTTGTTCCATTAGTACATTGAGAGGTAGTGTTCTTCATTTATCAATAGGAGCGGTCCATCTTTCCAATGTAGCCTAGTCGGTTGTTGGGTTCTTCATTTTTCCACTACTAGCCTATTCGAGAGATGTGCCCAATGTATGTACTTCTTCTTGGGATTTGAGCTGGAGGGAATACTTATTGGCTTTCAAAGGTTGTTAGTTGCTCAAAAGAGGTTATCGATGTTGATCTTGAGCACTATCTACTGTGAATTGCTTCCTGGGTACTGAGATTGTACCCTAGATTTCCTTAAATCTTTGAAACATGAGTTTCATAGTATGAGGCCAAGTACTTGTGACCCATAATTATTGATGGTTAAGTGCATTGGTGCATGGGTTGGAAAAAATAGGTGCCTTGTGCACGGCCTTGTAATGTAGCCCTATGCATGCATACGTGGAAATTGCTTTGGAAGAATTATGGTGCAAGAAGTTGGGTCTTGAGCTTAGTGCTCAAGGGTATGCCCACGAAGAGGTTTCCTAATCGATCATGGCTATAGCATCGTTGAAGCATACAGTTCTAACCATGGTGAAAGGTCCATTGATCTTCATCTCTTCATGTTGTACTTCCATCATGGTGATTGACCATTGGCTTGTCTTTCTTGTCGATGAATGTCCATTCTGATGGTTCACTTTATGAGATTCTTCAAGGTGCAGTCTTGTTTCTCTTTTTTTTTTTTTGTGCTCGCGATGGCATAAAACAAGAAGAAAGAGGTTAGTATCAATAAAATATTTTACATATTGCAAGTGCGTCTCATGTGCCTGGGATTTCTCAATGGTTTCTATGCACGACCGTGTAATGTGGCCCTATGTTGATGCATACTTTGGAAGTGCATGACCTCAATGGTGCAAAAGACAAGGTTATGCCAAAGGCACATGGTTGTTGCACATCGAGGCTTTCAATGTTCTTGCAGATGTTGATGCAACCTTTGTTGTGTCATGAGGAAAGAGATAAGGAAGAGAGCTCATACACACACTCTCACTCTCAAGGAGAAGCACACACACAGATTGAGGCAAGGAAGAATGATCTTCTTCTTCTTCTTCTATTACATAAAAGGAATGTACAAGAATGACCTAAAACAAGAATACAACGAGTGCTATATATAAATATCAGTACATAAGGAAAAACCTAATGTCCGTGAATGAGTGAGTTGGCAAGAAACAAATGTGCCATCACTCTCGGTAGATAAATCTAATAAAGCTCAATGAAGTATCCCTGACATATACTGGCATGACCACTATACATGTTAGAGAAACAAAAAACTGGTACATGTCATCTTGGATCATCACATGTTGAGCTTGATATCTCAACACTCCCCCTCAATCTCAACGCCATATCCTGTAATCCAAGCATCTCCTGAAACTTCCTCAACTTCTCAACTCCAAGTGCTTTGGTGAAAATATCAGCAACCTGCTCATGTGTTCTCACATAAACAAGATCAATATCACCTGCTAATACCTTCTCTCTGATGAAGTGATAATGTACCTCGATATGCTTTGTTCTAGCATGGAAAATAGGGTTCCATGCTAACTGTATGCTGCTAAGATTATCACAATAGATAGTGATAGGCTTTTTCACTTCCATACATAAATCTCCAAGTAACATCTCCAGCCATGATGCCTCACATGCTTCCATTGCAGCACCTCTATACTCAGCCTCTGTACTCGACAAAGCAGTAGTGGGTGCTTCTTACTGCTCCATGTAATAGCTGCACCTCCAAGTGAGAAAAGAAAGCCACTAGTAGATCTTCTATCTGGAGTACTACCAGCCCAATCTACATCGGTGTATCCATGAACCTGCAACTCTACACCAACTTCATAAAACAATGCATAATCCAAAGTAGCACTCACATAACGTAGAGTGCGTCTTAGAGCATCCAAATGTGGTTTCCTGGGAACCTGCATAAACTGACTTTCAAGTCCAACAGTATAACTTAGATCAGGCCTTGTAATTGTGAGATATATACAACTTCCCACAATTTTCCTGTACATAGTAGCATTTTCCAATGCTTCATGTGATGTAGTATCCAATTTTAAATTATGATCTAATGGCATAGAAATTAGCTTACAATCAGCCATACCATACTTTTGCAGCATATTCAAGGCATATTGCCTTTGTGACATCCATATACCTGTTTCTATATGTATAAACTCAATGCCCAAGAAATAGCGCAACACACCAAGATCTTTCATGTCGAATTCCTACATAAGAAGTTTCTTTACCTCTTTGATGCTTTCTTCATTATCACCACCTATAATCAGGTCATCAACATAAATAGCCACAATAATGATGCCATCATCAGCCTTCCTTGCATATAGTGAGTGATCTGCATCACACATAGAGAACCCAATGCTGGTTAAGTAATCAGCAATCCTTGCATGCCATGCACGAGGGGCTTGCTTCAGCCCATACAAAGCCTTTTGCAACCTGCAAACATATTCTGGATGCTTTGATTCTTCATATGCTTGTGGTTGGTCCATATATACTTCTTCTTGTAACTCACCATGTAGGAAAGCATTCTTCACATCCATCTGATGCAAAGTCCATCCTTTTGCTGTAGCTAATGCAACAAGTGTTCTGATAGTAGACATTTTAGCTACAAGGCTAAATGTTTCCTCATAATCAATGCCATATGTCTGTGCATAACCTTTAGCTACCAATCGTGCTTTATACCTACTTATGCTACCATCAGCATTATGCTTTACCTTGTAAACCCATTTGCAGCCTATGGGTTTCTTTCCTTGTGGCAATGGAACCAGCTTCCATGTATCATTTCCATAAAGTGCAGCCATCTCCTCATCCATAGCTTTTTCCCAATGTGCATTACCAATTGCATCTTCAAAACAAGAAGGTTCAACATCTTGTATGACCTTTGTCATGTAAGCACAATGGCAAGCCATGTAACTATCATATGTCAATCGTTGCATTGAATTACGCATCCTCCCAAATCTTCTTGGTCCTGGGTCACTTCTCCTTGTATCATCTGCATGTGCCCTTCTTACTCATTTCTTGGATGTATTTAATGAATTTGCTGGACTGAAACTTCCATGCAATCTTCCACTCCATGGATTTGAGTTGGAACTATTGCTTGGTGATGCATCTGGTCCACTCAAAACTTGAGATTTTGCACTTGATTTTTCAGCATTTTCTTTGTCATTTGGTTCAAGATTCAGTCCTTCTTTGGCATCTGCATAAAAGCTTGATATTTCATCAAATACCACATCTCTCCTCACCTTCACCTGTCGTGTGAGTGGGTTATAACATTTGTACCCCTTTTGCTCAAGGGAGTATCCAATGAAGATACATTTTTTTGCTTTCGGATCAAGCTTCATCCTCAACTCATCTGGAACATGTACATATGCAATACAACCAAAAACTTTCAAATGAGATAAGTTTGGCTTTTTACACTACTCTTCAGGTGTAACTTGATGTACAACAATAGTCCGAGTTCTGTTCATGATGTATACAACAGTATGCACAACTTCTGCCCAATAACAATGAGG
Source organism: Ceratopteris richardii (assembly GCA_020310875.1). Taxonomy (NCBI): domain Eukaryota; kingdom Viridiplantae; phylum Streptophyta; class Polypodiopsida; order Polypodiales; family Pteridaceae; genus Ceratopteris; species Ceratopteris richardii. Next base: position 178,551,466 of record CM035414.1, read on the forward strand.
CATATTCTTCTCAGCCATCAAGGCTCTTGCTATTTCTGCAATATGTCTATTCTTGCATTCACCAATGCCATTCTGTTGTGGTGTGTACCTGCATGCCCCCACGTATCGCGACACCTCGACCTATCGCGACACTCCCAAGTATTGCGACACCTCGACCCCGACCTATCGCGACACTCCCAAGTATCGGGACACACCCACCTATCGCGACACCTCCACCTATCGCGACACCTCGACCCGACCTATCGCGACACCCCTACCTATCCCGACACCTCCACCTATCGCGACACCTCGACCCGACCTATCGCGATACATGGGCTTAATGCATAAAATTTTAAAGTCAAATTAATGGAGTGAATTGAGGTATAATTGGGCCTAATTTTGGACACATTGGGATAACATTAGAGCCTTAGAAGTGGGCAAAAGACCTAGAAACCAGGGAGGAATTTCCTGAACCCTGAGAGCCTATTTTGACCCCTAGGTGCCTGAATGGTCATAACTTCACCATACAAACTCCGATTGATGAGATTTTGGTCTCATTGGAAAGCTTGTTGAGAATCCTACGTGGAGTTTTAGAACATGGAGTTTTAGAAAATGGAGTTTTAGAACATGGAGTTTTTGTAAGAATCACACGTGGAGTTTTAGAACATGTATTTTTAAGTTGACCATTAGGTGGGACTAGGTGGTCATAAGATTTTGGGGGGTATAGTGAGTTACTCCAAAATCTTATGACCATATTGACTTGTGAACTTTTGTAGGAATAGAGCCATATTGACTTGTGAACTTTTGTAGGAACATTGTGTGCAAGCAAGGCATTCCAAGGCAAGCTACCAAGGGTGAGTACCAAGCTTGGGAGAAGGCTTCCTAGGCTTGTGCAGCAATCTGAGCAACCAGAGAATTGAGGTTGGAAGTTCTCTCAACCCTCCTTTGTCAATTCCTAGCCTAGGCTAAGCACGACTTAGGTGTGGTGATCAATTAGGGCTACGATAGGCATGATTCAAGTCCAAGAGAATTAATCAACTAAGTGCAAGCATTAAGTAGGGCTTAAGTGCGAAAACCCTAAGGGACTAAAGTAAACTTGAATCGATCACTTATCAAGTGCGAAATTCATTTAAGTACTCCTGACGACGTGATATCGGACAAGATCATAAACAAAATAATTAACTAAAAAGAACAAAGTGATTGGTGTTAAATAACCTGCAACGAGAGTGTACTTGGGATCAAGGGGGTAGAGAAACCAGGCATATGAACCTTAGGTCAGGTAGACACTTAGGCAGAGACAGACAAAGCCTCAGATCTTCTGAAGCTAGTGTCAATCACACTGCTAAGTCTTGGGCCCAGCAGTTGAGTGATTACCCATACACCCCACGATCAGAAACAAGTGATTCTGAAATGTCCTATCACATGGAGAGACCAGTAGGTAGTTCAGGGTTGGCTTATCTAGAAAAGCCAGAAGGACCTTACAAGACTCAATTGGAATACATCAGGACTAATCGTCTAGGTGCTCGCATCTACGAAGATATCCTGAGAAGATCTGTGGTCCAAATTAAGAACCCCGATCAACCCCATGGACTAGAACACCCAATAGTCAAGTTTAAGAATGGAGCATACCTAGATAAAGAGGGGACTATATATGTAGTCACCACTCTTCCTGATAGAACAGATGAGTTTGGAAATGTGATTGCAGAGAGCGACATGGGTGATATAGAGCAAGGGAATTTAGAGAGAGAGCCAAGAACTCCCCGTGGTAAATCCGTCTTGACTAGAATCATGACTCCAGAGTGGATTCCACAGGATAATAAAAGCATAGATTTGCTTTTAAACCGAGAAAACGATGAGGCCTTTTGGAGATATAAACTTGTTCACCCTCAGGAAGTAAGTGCTCTCACAATCTATGAGTTTAAAGACCCTAATAGCCCAGGCAAAGTAACCTACCTAGACAATACATCAGAAAGGATCTTCGTGGTCACCGAGCATGGCAGACATGCCTACACATGGAAGGATGAATTTTTTTTTCCCCAACCTCGGTCTAATGTGTCCTTTGGTCACCAAGGAGCCGGGACCTCCCAGGTTCAGGGAGCTCAAGGAGATAGAAGTAGAGATAGACCTGAAGTAAGTTTTGCCAACTCTCTGGGAAGAGAAAGAATGGGAACGGAAAGAAATAGAGTGGAACCTGAGGGACATAGAGCCCCATGGAATCAAAGGAATGCTCACGATTTCCCTTTCCCAAGACCGAGAGAACACACTAGGACCCTAAGACCAACTCAATTGGTAAAGTCCATGAAGAATTACTTCGATGGCACTGGAGATCCTTATGACCATGTGGCAGAATTTAGGCAAGTCTTGAAAGTTGAACAAGTAGAGGATCTATTCACACAATATAATGCTTTTGGCCTAACCCTTAGGAACACTGCCCTTACGTGGTTTCAACCACTCAACGAGAGGCATTTCAGAAACATAGACCAGCTCCTAGAAGCATTTATCATTGAGTTTTCCAAGAGTGGTATAAGGCACAACACTTCTTCACTAATTCATAGCGTCAAGCAAACACCTCAAGAGACGGTTAGACTAGCAGGATGACGGTTTAGGCAATACCTAGAGAGATGCCTGATGCCGGAGCTACCCACACCAGCCAAGCAAGTGGCCTTGTTCTTAGATGGATTGTTGAGCACCAAGCTCAGGTCATATGTGTATCTGAAGGACCCCAGAACGATAGAAGAGTGCGTGCGCATGTGCATAGACATTGAGGACAATCTAGGTGAGGAGTTAGAACTATCAAAAATCTATAAGGATTCTGATAGCTCTAGTAGCCTCACAACTAGTCAATCCACATCCATTGAGGAACTTGCAGAGAAGGTAGGTCAAAAACTAGGTGTCTCTAGCAAACAAATTCCGAGATTTGCCCCAGTTAAGCGGTGCTACACTTGTGGAGGTGACCATATGGCAAATGTATGTCCCATTATGGCCCAACCCCAGGCGAATCCTAGTAGCCAATAGTGCACCATAGAGCGAAGGTACACCAACCACACTACACAAGACTGCCCATATAACAAACAAACTGTTAGGCAAAATTACCCTCAGCCATATCCACAACAGGGTAGATACCAGAATCAGTACCCACCAGAACAATACAACAGACCACAGCAAACTTATCAGCCACCTTATCAAGGGCAGCAGAGACCTCAACCAGTCCTAGTGCAGCAACCCCCTGCTCCAACCAATGTGATCTCAGTGAAATATGCATCTGCTGAAGAAAATCCGAACAGAGCCATAGTCCCAGTCACCCCATTGCTATCAGACAGTGATCCAAGTGACCATAGTTTTGACTCCACACATATTGATAGCCCACAGGCTTACTACATGCAGTCACCCGAGCATAACGAGTCATACTATTATGAGGACCCAAGTGAAAATAGTGGGGAGCCTGAGTATGCTAATGTCATGTACACAAACCCCAACTCTAGACCTCAACCTAGTCAGGTACGACCCCCATTTCCTAGAGGACCATGCTTCAGATGTCAAGGAGATCACCTTATACGGGATTGTCCATTGCCTACCCCTACACAACCCCAACCAGTAACAATTCAAGGTTTCTGTCAAGACTGCGGAAAAGAGCATCTCCTACGAGATTGCCCAAAGAACCCTAATAACATGCCCAAAATCACTCCTATCAATGTTGTTGGGTTAGTTGTAGACTCCATAGGGAGTGTGACTTCCACTGCACCTGTGCAAGTGATCACAAGAGCCTAAGCACTACAACAAAACCAAGGTGTTGGTCAGGAAAAGAGCCCCGAGGTGAGTGAAACAGAGAGCATAACCAAAAAGAGGACTAGAGCCTGGAAGGATAGTCGTGAAAGAATAAAAAGGCAATGGGCAAAAAAGATGAGCGAACTTGAAGAAAGCTTGAGAGAAACCAAAGCAAAGATAAGTGAACTCGCATCTCAAAACCACTCTCACACCACCCCTCCACCACCTCTCCCTTTACCCACCAATCCATCTTCTTCAAGTCCCCAACCTTTCAATACACCACCCTTAACCCACCCACCACCCAGAGTAGGATCCTTCCTAGCCGATCCCACTCTCGAGGACCTAAACATGATGCTTAGAGCATATCAGGCCAGAATCCAAGAAGGGCCAAACGTAACTGATCATGAAAAGTGTTACCCTAGAGCAAAACTAGAGCTAGAACGAACCAAAATTTGTGCTAAGATGGTGGAATTGGCTCAGACTATGTTTGAAGCCAGTCGCCTCTTTAACATCTCTAGTTCAGCTAAGACGCAGTTACACTTTGATGGACTGCTAGAACGAATAGAGAGGCTAATTGCACAATCACAAAAGGAACCCACCTCTCAAAATAAAGGCAAGGCAAGTGAGAACATGAGTCTACCTCCCCAGGAAGCCTACGTGCCTAACTCTACGGAGCCAGACACATCATCTTCTATGAATCGGTTCACACGAGAATTCCTACGAGAGATTCAAGAAGACAAATGGGCTAAAGAAAGTGAAGTCCCTCCTCCCATTGAACTTGTGGATGATGCACATGATCAATTCCCACAGGACATCCCACCCATTTATGAGGAGCATGAGAGCACCCACTCTCAAGAGAGATTAGACTTTGAGTCTAATTCTCTACAAGAATTACCACATTTCACAGGCCCATGGGAAACCAAGTCTACTTGTCTGAGAGCGCTCACAGTCATGATAAGAAATGAAGATCCTATCATACCTAGGAATACAGAGGTAGTAAAGAACACTAAAGTGCAATGCAATCTCACTTTAGAAGAGCTACTCAAAGTTAAGCTAGAAGTGTGGAAACATGTAGCCGAACAAGTGCGAGACATAGCGAAATCGCGCTCCCAAGTAGGATCTCATAGAATAGTGCCTGAAATACCATTGGATAAGATAGGAGACATGAGTGAAGGAGAAGAAGGAAATACCTATCTCCCAGTTACCCATCAGGGTTACACAACCAAGGAAATTTTGGACTCAGGTGCAGGAGTTGCAATTGCTACAACTTCCCTTTGGAAGCGTTGGGGCAAGCCAGCACTCCGACCAACGAGAATGAAATTGCAGATGGCCGATGGTCATATTGAAAGGCCCTTAGGATTGCTAGAAGGAATAACTCTCACTACATGTGGGGTTGAGTTTGAGCATACTTTTGATATATGCGACTTTAGCAAAAACCAAGCCTACGAGATGATTTTGGGAAGGCCATTTATGCGGCAATTGCAAGTAGTCCAGGATTGGGGAACCAATTCCTTGTATTTGCAACATCTAGGTGTTACAACCAAAGTCAATCTTAAGGATTACTCTCATAGAGACGTACCGCCTATTCAATGGAATCCCATCCATAGAGCCAAAGATGAGACTGAGTCTGTGCATTCCATAGGATCCGGATCCTCGTGGATGCATGAAGACACCCACTTATGGATGTGTAAGGTAGCAGTAGAAGAAGAGAAGAGAGAGAAACCCAGAGAGGTAGGTGCAAAAGAAAACCATAGATCAATTCAAGACCCAGCCTATGCACCTGTAGTCTTTCCTGATGAGGAATTTGAACCCCATGGCTGGGCAGAAATCCTAGAAACAATGGATGTAGCCATCAATGAAGAGCAGTGGACACCTCACTGTGATGAGGATGGCTATGCCATTTCAGTCTTTTCAATAGAGCCAATCATGGGAGATGCACTTTTAGAAGAATGCGAACCTAGCCCTGATGCATTTGAGGATGCGAGTGACTCCGATCTAGAGTCAATCATTATGGACCCACCTTTTGCATCAGATGAAGAATACTTCTATGAAGTAGAATTTCAACCCCAGAGGCACGGAGAGCTTACAAATGAGGTGAGGTTAGCCACACAAGTAGCTACTAAGAGCGGAGGAAAGAAAAGAAAGAAGAAGGAAGTCACTCCGAAGGCAGAAGAATCCTTGTTTGAGGTCCATGAAAACTTAAAAAAATATGAGATAGACGATAGGAGAGTCATGATAAGAATGCCTAAACGTGAGGCACAAGCAGGAGAAGCCTATGATAGCAAGGAAACTACCAAGAAAATAGTTGTAGCCATCGAGGAAGGAGAAGAAAGATGCACGTACATAGGTCATGACGTGACAGAAGAGGAAGAACAAGAGCTAATAGCCTTGCTAAGAGAATACCGAGATGTATTTGCTTGGAGTTATAAGGACTTGAAAGGGGAAGACCCTGATATATGTTCACATACAATCTCCATGACCTCAGACGCCAGACCCTCGAAGCAGAAGCCCTACACATACAACGATAACTATGCTGCTAAGATCAAAGAGGAGATAGATAGACTGGTTGAAGCCGGATTCATCTATGAAATTGAGCACACTGAGTGGGTATCCCCCATTGTAGTGGTGCCCAAGAAAAATGGAAAACTGCGTGTGTGTATTAACCTTAAAAATGTTAATGCCGCCATGATTAGAGACAGTTATCCTCTTCCTATCACTGAGCATCTATTAGAAAGGGTAGCAGGCAAAGAAGTGTACAGCTTCCTGGATGGGCTCTCTGGCTACAATCAAGTAGCCATAGCTCTAGAAGATCAGCATAAAACGGCTTTTGCCACTGAATGGGGCATATTTGCCTTTAGAGTAATGACATTTGGGCTTACCAATGCACCAGCTACCTTCCAGAGGCTAATGTGCCATGTATTTAAAGAGTTCTTGAGGAAGAACTTAGAAGTCTATGTTGATGATCTTTGTGCTCATTCTAACATTAGACAAACCCATATTCCTGAACTCACACAAATCTTTGATAAATGTAGAGAATATCAGGTCTGCCTGAACCCCGAAAAGTGCGTTTTTATGGTCAGGCAAGGCAAGATTCTAGGACACATAGTGTCAAAGAATGGCATATCTACTGATGAAGAGAAAGTGAGAGCCATAGCGGAGTTACCTAGGCTAAAGAATGTCAAGGAAGTACAAGATTTCATGGGGTATTGTGGTTATTACCGACGGTTTATACACATGTATGCCATCATAGCAAAGCCTCTGTATGGAATGTTGACTAACTTTGAATGGACTGACGAATGTGAGAATTCCTTCAATGAGCTTAAACGAAGATTGTGTTCAGCACCAATCTTGACCACACCGGATTGGAATAAGCCATTCCATGTCCATGTGGATGCATCCAATTATGCTATTGGGTGTGTACTCGCGCAACCTACCGGTGAAGGTAATATGGATCTTCGAATTGCCTATGCTAGTAGACAGTTGAATGCAGCTGAACGAAATTATACCACTACGGAGAGAGAAGGACTAGGCATGGTATATGCAGTTAAAAAGTTTAGACATTATTTGCTTGCAAATAAGTTCAAATTTTTTACTGATCACCAAGCTCTACTGTATCTGGTAAACAAGCCATGTAATACAGGCAGATTAGTAAGATGGTTTCTCTTACTAATGGAGTATGACTTTGAGGTAGTAGTGAGGAAAGGCAGAACTCACCTAAGAGCAGATCATCTCTCAAGGCTCACATCAGGAGAAGCCCCACAAGGAGTGTCAGATGACTTACCTGATGCTTACTTGTTTAACTTGGAAGTTGTACCGTAGTGGGCTAAGCCATTAGTGCCAGTATTAACCTACGGGCCTAACCACTCAGTAATGGCCACACAGGATAGAGAGGTAGTAAAAGCCCAAAAGTATCACATCATGGCAGGAAGTATGTACAAGCACACGGATCAAGGGATCCTGGCTTGTTGTGTGGAAGAGGAAGAGCACGTGAAGTGGTTGCAATTAGCACATGTAGGTGCATTAGAGCAACACTACTCAAAACAACGAACCCTACATAAATTGAGGAGACTTGGAGTGTACTAGCCAACTATGGAAGCAGACGTCCATAGAATGTGCAAGGAATGCCCAATTTGCCGCACTAAGCCACCAGTGGAACATGCCACCCTTTATCGCGTGTCTCTAGTGCCAGATTGGAGCAAGCCACTAGTGGCGTTTCTGAGGACGAAAACATTCCCTCAAGATATGACCTTGACGAGACAAAGAAGTCTAGAACAAGAGGCCCTAGATTACTCACTCATTGGTGATAATCTATACAAGTGCGGAAAAGATGGTTACCTGAGACTATGTGTTCATAGAGTGAATATCTAAAGATCTTGGAAACTGCTCACCAGGGTGTAGCAGGAGGACACTTTGGTCCAAATAGGGTGATCAAAGCAATTCTATTTGCAAGATTTTGGGGGACCACCCTTCACATGGATGCACATACCTATGTGAAGAGGTGTGAGATTTGTCAGCGAACCTAGTATCCTATACGCAAAGATGAGATGCCACTGAAGCCTATGATGGGCGGACGTGCATTCTCTAAGTGGGGAATAGACTTTGTAGGTCCTATTAATCCCCCAGCTAAGGGCTCACATGCTGAATATATCATCATGGCCACAGACTATCTAACCAAGTGGTTAGAAGTGAAAGCTACTACAAAAAATGATGCTCAAACAACAACAAAGTTCTTATTTGAAAATGTGTTCACAAGGTACGGATTGCCAATAGAGTTGGTGAGTGATAGAGGCACACACTTCTTGAATGAAGTCATAGAAAACCTTCTCCAAGAATTCTTGGTGATACATAAGAAATCTGCCCCCTATCATCCACAAGCTAATGGCCAAGCTGAGAGCACTAATAAGATCTTATGCAATGTGCTGACTAAACTAGTGAACAATAAACGCTCTAATTGGGACAAACAGCTACACCATGCTGTTTGGGCATACCGAGTTGCCTATAAAACGGTACTCCAAGCCACACCTTTTCAGATGGTGTTCGGTCACAATGCAGTGCTACCCTTAGATTTTTTGATACCTACATTGAAAATAGCACAAGAGCATGACTGGACAGGCCATGAACTCTCCTCTCGAATCTTTGATCTTGAACGTCTAGGCGAGACACGATTGAGAGCTGCAGCAGGAATCTATGTAGCAAAGAAAAGGCAAAAGGCATATTTTGATACACATGTGAAGGATAAAGGCTTGAAAGCAGGAGACCTAGTCCTCGTCTACACATTGAAGCAACATGCACGAAAATTAGAGAAAAGAGGCTATGGACTAATGATTATCAATAGGATCTCCACAAGTGGAGCAGTACAACTAGCCACTCTAGAGGGTGACATACTACCAAGTTACATAAGCGGATGTAGAGTCAAGCTATATCAAGAACCCTTAACTGAAGAAATGCTCAATCGACTTAATACTGCAAAGAAACACAAGGATGAGGAAAAGCAAATTCGTGAAGAAGCATAGGCCGAAGCTTTAGAACGCATTCGACGAATGAAACTGCGAAGACAAGGTAGAGATCAGGCCATGACTGACAATCATGAAGCTCATGGTTATCACATTGCCATGTGTGAGGCTTCAGGTAAGCAGACCCATACGATAGTTGATCGGCGACCTTTTGTGACCCTAGAAATAGGACAAAGAGACAGCACAACAAGTGTGAGAGATTTAATTGATTCAGGAGCAGCCACTAATGCAGTTCGGCTTTCTTATTGCCAGCAGCTGCAATTGGAGGTAAAACCCCTAGAAGCATATCTGATAGGATTAGGAGGTGTTGAAACCCCTTGCATGGGAGAGGTGGAACTTCCCCTCTACATACAAGAGGTCCTCATGCCAGCAAAAGTGCTAGTATGTGAAGACGAGGATCTTACCGAACCTCTGGTCTTGGGCCAAGACTGGATCTACGATCACGCAGTCAACCTCAACCTAAGAAGTGGACTTCTTCAGGCTTGGGTAGGCCAAAGCCGTCTTATGATTGAATTAGAAAATCAAGCACTCAAACCAATAGAACAGGCACCAACTCCTGGTCCCTCTAGGAATCCACATAAAGATAATGATGATGTTCTTGTCCAAACTTCTATGGTGCAGAGGATTGTCAATCTTACCAAAGGTACAGCAGTCAATGAGGAGTTCGCAGCTGGGCCAAAGGAGATTCTAAACATGCTGACCAAACATCATACAACACGAAGGAGGCCGTTGATCAAGAAGCAGGAGCGCCAACTAGTGCAACACGGAATACCTCGTGGCGCGAAGCAGATCTGGATACGTAAGGATGGAAAACCCACAACTCTAGTAGCAGGCTCTCGAGGAGGCAACAAACAAGCCACACCATCACGGACACAAGTGAAGGAGTACCCTAGGAAACCTCCTAGGCACACCACGTCTATTTGGGTCCCTAAGCGGTCAATGAAGGCTAGCCCCAATGCTAGACACATATGGGTGCCCAAGGCCTGTTTACGAGCCCAAATAGCTCCAACTAGTCACTGGCATAATTCAACACTCACAAGTCCTCTCTAAAAACAACGCAAGAACTCTACCTAAAAACCACCCTAACCCACACTCAGCCAAACCGAGGAATGTCTGGAAATGGGTACCCAAAAGGTCCCAAATCCATCACAACCTAGTTCATAAATATTTGCCTGTCTTTAGCTCTAAGAGCTACAAATCCTCCATCAAGGTTTGGAGACTTAAACCGTGTATCAAACCCCCTGACCCAATCGTGTAAATCCATCCACTCTGATGAAGGTGCATTCTGAGTCCATTGCATAACCAAAGTATGCATCTAGGATAACACTAACCTCTAATCACCACTCACATCTATCACACACACTTCACCTCTAACCACTAACCATCGGGATTCTCATGTCAGTATTGTGGAGGGAACACCGTTACATTCTGTTTCCTATGCAACACCAATGTGCTTTCTTCTTCCAGCAGATAAGCATCAGAAGTATCATGGCAGCAGTAGCAGGAACAAGCTCCCAGGCGGGCACTGGTAATCAAAGCAATTGGGATACCATGCCTGTGGAAGCCCCACTGACAGCAAGGCCTGAAGAGCTTTTGAACGTAAGAAGAATTCCTATCTCAGATCCACCAAATGGCCTAACAAAAAGAGTGAAGGGGCATTCTCACTGGTTCAATGAGATGCCTAGAGACTTGGGAGATGGGGACCACATCTGGGAGTCAAAGTTGGAATTCGGAGGAGTCTGGTGGACATTTCAATTCTTCTCGAGAGAATTTGAAACATTACAGAATGCAGATACTCTTCAGAATATTTGGCAGAAAGCGGGTTTGCAAGATTACTTTAGTGTAGCTTTGCCTAGGCCGGATTTTCTTAGGTGCTACTATTTGATAGCCACACTGAAGCCGACTGGAGATAAGGATCATTCAGGCACATTCTTGGTGCCCTCTCTATCAAACCAGGAAGAAATGAAGAAGTTTGAGTTGAATGTTACTTTAATCAGGGAAGCTCTTCAAATGTATGGCACCCATGTTCCCTCTGATCGAGATCCTTTGATACCAGAGTCGATGAAGAACAACAGAATCAAGAAGTTAAAGGAAATGTGTGCCCTCACCCCCAACATCGCCATACCCCTGCGGATGTGCCTTCAGCACTTCGCATTTCCAGCTCAAGTCCGCTTCACCCAACCACATAAGAAAATATGGTATGGATTGTATCTAGTAGAGACTGGAAGCTTGCCAATTAAAATGCCTGTATGGATCTTGGACCAGCTATATGAAGCAGGCAAGCGAGGCGTGAGGAAGCATACCTTGAATGGCTGTTGTGCGATTACCAGAATTATCTATAGATGCCTTGCATATGATGTGCCGAACGCAAGGGCCCTCAAATATTCACAACTAGAATTCTTCAAGGGGCGGAAGTTAGGAGTACAACCTACAAAAAGAATGCGTGGTTCGCTTTCCTAGGTTCTCATTCCCCGTGAGGCCACCACAGAAGCCTCCCCCAGAGAGGAGGAACAAGTAGCCCCTGTCACTATCCATCTCCAAGGAACACAATCAGGGGGTATGGTACAACCCACTCCATCTGCCCCTCCACTACCCACAGATGCTGAGTTTGCATCCATGGCCACTTTGGCAGAGGATCCCAATTTTGACTTTGAAAGCTTCTTGCTGATAGCCCATTTATCTGATAGTGAGTGTTTTCCTGACAACGATGGTTCCGGGACATCATCCCAAAGAGAACAACAATAGAGTGAAGCAAGAAGGGTACACTGGGAAGATGCTACACAACACCCTCATGCCCAAAGCACACAGACTCAGGAAGAAACACGGGGAAATGATCCAGAGGAGAGTGAAGAGGAAGCTCCTGCCTACATGGCACAGCTCACACGACTCTACAAGACAGAAAAGACACAGGTTATCAGAAGAGGCAAACAGGGCACTGGTGAACCAGATGTTGCATGCGGAGAACGTGGACCCGCATTTTGTTGACTCATTGAATCTCTTGGCGGAAACATGCGGAATAGGGGAAGCCATGAGGACCATGGTACAGCGCGCTACCCATCAATATGACCAACGGAGGATCGATACGCGACCGCGAAGGGGAAAAATGATTCAAATGGAAGTCTCTACCGCCTTGCTTACCACCACTTCAGAAGATGTTCAAATGGCCAGCCCACCTCACAGTGAGGAGCCTGATGTAAATACACAGATACCATCCCCACCATCACCTCCCATCCAGCCCTCAGAACCCTTCCCCACTAGTCTTCCTGAACAACCAGTATCCACCCATGGTGAGACCGTTATACACACCATCATTTCTCCATCCTTCCCTTTACCTACATCCACCACTTCCACCCAATTTTCTAAACCACATATAGGCCATCCTGCCACTGATCAAACTATAATAGGTCACCCTTCATATCTCCCAGCCCTCGGACAGCCACTTTCCACTAGCCAAACCATAACACACCCATTTCCATCCACCCATACATTTCCTCCCTCCCAACCCCTATCCACTGTACCCCTCTTAACCCCCTCGAAATCAACCCAAGTCACCCAACCTTCATTCTGGACAAACCTTGTAAATATACTCCAAAAAGTTGAGAATTATAATAAAAAGTCCCCTCCCCAACCCCACTTCCCCACATTCACTGCCACCACTAACACACCACCTACCGTTCCCGTATTCACAATTCACACTTCACACACTATCACTTCTGATCCCATGGATATTTCACCACCCACAGGAGCATCCACCACCACGTCTGTTCCACCATCATCACATGTCACTTCACTCATAGGCACATCATCCACTTTTCCCTTTCCCATTTCCCGACCGTTTGCATGTTCCACCTCTACCCATGCATCCAAATCATTTAGTAATGCACTAGATACCATGGTTGAAGCAGCCACTCAGCTTAAGCAAGAGTATAAGTTATTGGAAGAAAATAACTTAGAGATGTGCAATCTCTCGGCTCAACTCCAGGCACGTGTCGATGCCTTGGAACTAGGTAATACAGCACTACAACACCAAGTGACTGCCCTCCAACAATCGAATGCAGAACTGGAAGCTAAGTATACAGACACATGTAAAGCTATGGAGGAACAACTCAGAGATCAATTGGGCTGCAATGCTAGATTACAAAGAAACATGACTCTACTTCGTCGCCACTTAGCAGCAGCTCAAGAAGAAAACCGAAGGCTACAGCAGCAAAACCCAGAGAATCTACAAGCAGCCATTGAAAATACTCCAGGGGCACCCATCGACCCTACCAAATTCCAAGTACAACAAATATTGGAAACCTATGCCAATCTCTTAGAAGCACATGATCAGCTTGCCGACCAAGTAAAGGACCTACAGAGATCCCAAGTGCCTATACCACACCAACGAGAGCCGAAAGAGATGGCCAATGCTGCAACCTCTCCAGAGCCCGAATCATCAATGACAAATGAGGTACTTGAGCTACGACAGCAGGTGGCTGAATTGAAGCTCAAGTTGTTACAGTATGAACGACCCCCCTCTCCACCTGATCAACCAATAGAAGAAGAAACAATAGTCATTCCAGTGGAGGAGACATTTGAAGACAACTACGAGCCTCAACCCCTTCTAGGAGGTAGAATTATGGAGGAAGGCGAAGACACATATGAGGAGCCCCCGTCGGCATGGATGAAGCAGGTAGAGGAGATGGGTCACACTCACGAAGAGCGCGTAGCAACTCAGATGCTGGCCATGAAAACCATTGAGGAGACCATACTCAAGTCTGAATATTTCTCGAACTTGGCTCCTAGGCGGTTGATCACCAGTTCGGAGTTACAATATAAGCCCTATTTTGTACTGAGATCAAACGCATAACCAACCAGTACCCTACGTTCGCAACACAATTAGAACCCAAGGACATTCCAGAGGCAGCCAAAAAGGGGGCCATATTCCAACCCATATGGAGGCAAAAGTTACTAGAGACCTATCCGGAGATGTTACAAACATGGGATCACGCTCCCATGCATCTGAAATATAACCCTTGCTTTGGGCCAGTACAAAGAAGAAGATCATGGAAAGCATTTGCCATCAAGGTTCAGAACAATGTGAATTGCAAACAGTGGCTAAACTACCCCTCGATCGCACCACCAACAGGCACACCTACAGTAGCATATATGATGGCTACTATCTGACATTGGCTTCCACGCCTCCACCCCATGCGAGATGTAGCTGCCCAGATGATGCTCAAAATCTTGGATATGATGCAAGTCGTGCTCAAAACCTTCCGCAATGTATGTTAGATTCAGCCTCCGATTCTTGGCTTCATAAATGGTAATTATGACCTACTTTATGACATGAGCACAACCCCAAGCATAGGAGTTGCTTATGCATGGCAAGCACGAATGAGATACCTCCCTGCCTGCTACAAGCAAACCTTTGATGATATGTTCACCACGGGGTTTTGGGAGTCACACTCAGAAGTGTTCGCACCACGCCCAACCCACCTACTACAACTATTCGCATGTGAACAAACCATGCACTCGGAGCTCTACACCACACCACACCCTGATATGTCGGGAGCAGTCAATTGGGATGCCCTCCAAAGAGATTTTGTCCAGGGACTACGCATCAAGGAACAAGAAGTGGCAACCGACCTCCTGCAGAGGTACATTGATCAAACAGTGGAGCAGAGGTCTGTCAGAGGCGACAGACGCTAGGGGGGGAGAGTGTTGGTAGTATACGGGAAGAAGCAAGTACGGGCATACATGCAGATCTAGCACTAAGGCAACCCTATATTTTTTTCAAAACCCTTACACCATTTAAAAGTGATTCTCATGACTAAAAACCCTTGTAAATACCATTTTCACCTTTTTGTAGCTCCATTTTGTACAAGCACGGACACTAGGTCTGGACAGGGCCAAAGCTAGTCAAAAACTATAAATAGAGCTAGAGAGCTCATTTTTGGGGGAGCTTCTTGTAGTTTTGAGCTTGTATGAGAACTTTGTTGCAATAGAAGTGATTCCATTGTCTTACTCTCTTTGTTCTTGCCGTGTGTGCGCGTGTGTGTATGTGTGTGCATGTTAGTGTGCTTCTCACTCACACATTTGTGCCTTCACTTGCTCGAGGTCTTCATACCATCCTTATGTCTTCCCGGATTGACATTAAAGGAGGTGCAACTCATCACTGAGCTACACCATGTCACGAGGAAGGAGATAAGGAAGAGAGCTCACATACACTCTCACTCTCAAAGAGAAGCACACACACAGATTGAGGCAAGGAAGAATGATCTTCTTCTTCTTCTTCTTCTTCTATTACATAAAATGAATGTACAAGAATGACCTAAAACAAGAATACAAGTGCAATATATAAAGATCAATACATAAGGAGAAAGATAATGTATGTGAATGAGTGAGCTGGCAAGAAACAAATGTGCCATCACTCTCGGTAGATAAATCTAATAAAGCTCAATGAAGTACTCCTGACATATACTGGCGTGAGCACTATACATGTCAGAGAAACAAAAAACTCGTACGTGTCATCCTTGATCATCACATGTTGAGCTTGATATCTCAACATATTGGAGGTATCCATTGGATGTCAAAAGGACAACTGATTTTAGGGACCCATTTCAGAACTATGTTGGGCTGCATACAAGTCCTTGTTGACTTCTTCATTTTTGGTTGGTTGCTTAAATGTTGTATCCGGAGTGGTTCGTTCGTTGGTGTTGTGGATGCTACTAGTACCTTAGGCTTTCAAACCCATATCCTTGATGATTGTCTTCTTACTTTTGTGGAAGGGTTGATTTTATCGTCTTTTGGTGTTTGTGCTCTGTTCTTACCCTTTTCTCTCCTTGGCTTCTTTGTTGAGACCTTTTGCATGGTGGGGAGCACAGGTTGTGGTGTATGTAAGAGCTTCTTAGGTACCCACATATGTAATCACCCGTGTTGAGCTGGAGCTAATTTCTTAGGCACCCAAATTTTTCGGAGGCATTCTAGGTGAGCTAGTCCTGGTTGCTTGGTTCTTGTTTTTGCATGGTTGACTTGCTTGGGTGGGAATTGTGTTGGCACGGCTGGTGGTTGCTCTTCTTTTCGTACCCAAATCTGCTTCATGCCCAGAGCTACTTTCTTCTTGACTTCTCATTGTCTATTTGATATAGCAGTTGTCATGTACTATTTCACTTGCCTTTTTGGTTGATTGGTTGTGATGGCATTAGTCATTATACAAGAGGAGTCAGCTTGCCTATGAGTCTGTTCTTCTATGATTGAGCGCTTTGGGAACATAGAGCCTTTGACACATGCAATATTTTTTTTGCTAACATTAGTCCTAGAAGAACAAAGAGAAGGCGTGACATTTGGATTTGTGAGCATGCAATTTTCTAATTCTAATGTGATGCATTGTTCCTGTACCCAAACTTGAAGAAGTTGACTTCTTAAGTTCAAGTTGAGTGCATGGTCGTAGATCTAGTCTTGACCCAAGAAAGTGGTTTTGTAAGGTCCTCATCCTCACACACTAGCATTTTGACTCTCATTGGACATCTTGAAGATAGATGGGAAGCTCTACCTCACCCAAACAAGGGGTTTCCACACCTCCCAATCCTATGAGATAGGCTTCAATGGAATTGATGTTCAATTCTAGATCTTGACAGTATGAAAGTCTAACTGCACTAGTTGCTTGTTGGAAGCAGCCAGAGGCACAGACGACGCGGAAGCATGTAACGACGGAGCAGTGAGCCAGTGGAATCTTTTTTCAAAGAATCATGTTCTAAAAATACTTTTCAAAAACCTCCAACAGTGATTTTTATCACTATTGTAACATATGTAACATAGAAAACCCCATTTTGTAATCCATAGCTCCATTTTGTGCAAACCGAGGAGTCCTCGAGCTTAAGGAGCTTAGGTAGAACAAGCGTATCAATTTTCGTTATTTTTAGACACCGTTTACCCTTCCAAATAGCATCTAGGACCTAATTTTTAACTAGGCCGGTCACTAGATGTGAAACCTGTCAAAACTAGTCTAGAAACTATAAAAAGAGCTAGAGAGCTCATTTTTGAGGTTGGCTAGTGTGAGCTTAGAGCTATTTTGAGCTTGTAAGAGTGTTCTTGAGTAATAGAGTTGATTTCTCACCTTCCATTGTGTCTTGCTTGTCTCTTCATTGTGTGTGTGTGTGTGTGTGTGTGTGTGTGCATCTTGGTGCTTCTCACCTTCACTCTCACATCATCTCACATTCACGATCTTCATATCACTCCTATCTCTTCCGCGGATTGACAATTAAGGAGGTGAAGCTTCTTAACGTGGTACTTACCATTGTGCTAGAGCAACACCAAATTTGGCGCCGTTGCCGGGGATCGAGTCTAGGACGAATGTGTGATGGTAAGAGTATAGCAAGAAGTGGCATTGGAAGGTAAAAATTTCAGTTTTTGTTGTTGTTTTTACTTAGTTTTTAGTGTTTTTCACCTCCCCCACACTGCATCTTCATCACCGCATCATCATCTTCATCTCCAAAAAAATCAGAAAATTCACCATATCCACCCATTCTCCTCATTTCCCCTCATTTGTGCATGCGAGAGAGTGAGAGAGAGCTTTTGTGCTTGTGTGTGCTTTTGCTTTCTTGAGTTTTCTTGCATGTATAGTACTCCAGTGCATCAGGAAGGCTGCAAAAAGGTAAGAAAATCACCTTCTGTCAGAAATTTCCGAGTGTGTCAGACCATCGCGATGGTCTGCAAACTTTGGAATTTGAGGTAAGCGACCACACAGGCGTGTAGGCGACCCTTGCGCATCTACGAATCCACAGACGCATTTCAGAAATTCTCAGTTTGGTGGACCATCACGACGGTCTCAGACCATCGCGATTGTGTCACACCATCACGATTGGCTCACGCCATCGCGACGGCTCGGCCGGACCATCCGGACGGTCTCACGCCATCGCGACGGTTCATTTGGACCATCGCGACGGTTCGCGGACCATCGGGACTGTTCGGTTGATCCCACACCATCACGATTGGCTCACGCCATCACGCGGACGGTGCCACGTGGCAAGCTAGACCATCACGACAGCTCGCACCTCACACCATCGCGACAACCCGAAATTCGGACCATCGCGATTGGCTCATGCCATCGCGCCCAGACCATCGCGATTGGCTCAAGCCATCGCAACTGTGACCATCGCGACGGTTCACTTTGGACCATCGCGATTGTTCACGTTGACCGTTGACTGACGCCATCGCGATTGTCTGCCTGATCGAGCCATCGCGACGGTTCACTTCACGCCATCGCGATTGTCCACTTTCACGCCATCGCGACGGTCCCAGACCATCGCGATTGTCTCACACCATCGCGATTGTGCTCCCCCATCGCAAATTTTAGGGTTTCATTTTTTGGCCAATTTTGGGGCTATTTTTGGGAAATTTTTGGGTGATTATACTCATAGGAGACCCCTTAGCTCATATTTGGAGAAAAACCTATTTGTCAGTTTTTACCCCCCCAGGGCCTGAACGGTCATAACTTTTTCATCCGAAGTCCATTTTTTGAGCTTAATAGCTCATTAGAAAGCTCTCTACGAGTACTACGTGACCTCAACTATTTTTTTCTTAAAGAATACGTCTATTTTTAGATAAGCTATTTTGAGGTTGACCTAGTTTGGGACTAGAAAGCCACGGGGCAAGCATTGAAAAGTTGGGCAAAAGGGAAGGGACTTAAAAGGTGTATATACTCAAGTGCTTGATCATCCAACTGTGAATTGGTCTAATATTGGATTTTTCCAGGTCTAGCAAGGGCAATCGAAGGCAACCAAGGCAAGGCACTGAAGGGCATAAAGCTTGGGAAGCACGGCTTCTTGGGCATCAGAGCAACCAGAAAAGCTGACTCGAGGTTGGAAGATTACTCAACCCCCTCCGTCAATTCTTAGCTTAGGATAAACGTTAGCATTGTGGATTAAGACGATAGGAACGCCTCAAGTTCAAGAGAGTTAAATTTATCAAGTTCAAGACTAAAGTAAAGGTGTGTGACACGAAAACCTAAAGGGAAGAACATAAGTATGACAGAACGAGAACTCAAAGTACCACGCAAAGTCGAATTCCTGACGCATACATTAAGACAAGAATCTAAAGAAATCTAAAAAGAATCAAGACAGTAATAACAAAGAATCACTGACGATCTAAGCGTGTACTGAGTGTGCAAGGAACAAAATTAATGAACCTTAGATCGGGCAAACATATAGGTAAGTCAGACCGGCGAAGCCTTAGATCATCAGAGGCAAGTGTAAGAACTACTCCACGATCATGGGCTCAACAATTGAACACTAGTTACCCCTACGAGAGCTCAGATACTAGTGATTCAGAAATGGCATTTAGCACGGAAAGACCAGAAGGAGGGTCGAATGTAGCCTATTTAGAAAAACCAGAAGGACCCTATAGAACACAACTAGAGTTTCTCCGAACCAACCGATTAGGTGCTCGCATCTATGAGGATGGTTTGTGAAGGCAAGTGGTGCAAATGCACAACCCCGATCAACCCATTGGATTGGAACGTCCAGTGGTGAAATTCGAGAGAGACGCGTACATAGACAAGGAAGGAACGATGTACATCTTAAGTACGCAGCCAAACAATACCAACGAGTTTGGCGTGATTCAGCCAGAGACGGAAACTAAATCTCAAGGAAAAGAACCATTAGAAGAGCCTAGAACACCTAGAGGGAAATCTGTACTGACACGAGTACTAATCCTGGAATGGATCCCTCAGGACAACAGAAGCATAGAGTTGTTTGTAAATAAAGAAACTGATGAAGCCTTTTGGAGATACAAGACCGAACTACTTAGTGAGGTAGGTATCATCACTATATACGAGTTCAAGGACCCGGATACACCTGGAAAGGTTGTATACCTGGATGAGACTTCAGAAAGAGTCTTTGTGGTGCCTGATCGCGCTAAAAACACATACACATGGAGAGGTGAATTGGTATTCCCTCCATCTAGAACGAACATGAATACAAGTCAACAAGGGGTAGGAACATCCTGAGCCCATGGAAATCAAAGAGAGGGAAATAAAGAGAGACCGGAAGTAAGCTTTAATCACCCCATAGGGAGAGATAGAACAACCACGGACACTAATAGAGTAGATAGGCAAAGAGATCATGGAATACCAGGTGGTAGAGATGATTTTCCTCTACCTAGACCACGCGAACACGCAAGAATATTGAGACCCACACAGTTAGTAAAATCAATGAAGAATTACTTTGATGGGACAGGAGATCCCTATGACCACGTCGCAGAATTCAAGCAAGTACTAAGAGCCGAACAAGTTGAAGACATGTTCATGCAATACAACGCATTTGGACTAACGTTAAAGAATACAGCTTTAACTTGGTTCCAACCTTTGCAACAAAGGCAATTTAGAGACATCCATCACTTTTTAGAGTCATTTATCACTGAATTCTCTAAAAGTGGGATTAGACATGACACGTCTTCGCTGATTCATAGCTTTAAACAGACCCCTCAGGAAACAGTTAGACTGGCAGGACGTAGGTTTAGACAATATGTTGAACGATGTCCAATGCAAGAGCTACCCTCACAGGCCAAGCAAGTGTCATTGTTTCTAGATGGCTTGTTGAGCTCTAAACTACGCTCCTATGTGTACCTAAAAGAACCCAGAACGCTAGAGCAATGTGTGAGAATATGTATAGACATTGAGGATAACTTAGGAGATGAGTTGGGACTCTCAAAGGTCTATAAGGACTCAGACTGTTCATCTCTAGCATCCACAAAATTGTCCAACTCGATAGAAGACCTAGCAGAAAAAGTGGCCCAGAAATTAGGAGTTTCTAGTAAACCTAGGGTGCTAATGAACAAGCGTTGTTACACCTGTGGTGGTGATCATATGGCAAATGTGTGCCCCAATGCACCACAACCTCAAGCCAACCCTAGTGGCCAGTATTGTACAATTGAGAGAAGATACACGAATCATACGGCTCACGACTGCCCATACAACAAACAAACTGTGAGACAGAACTACCCGCAAGCATACCAGCAGCCAGGTAGGTATCAAGGCCATTACAATGCTCAGCTTTATTACTATAGGCCTCCTCAGAACTACCCATACCAGGCTCAACAGAGACCTCAACCTGTCTTAGCCCAGCAGCCACCCCCACCAGCGAATGTCATCTCAGTCAAATACGCTGCTGCAGAAGAGAATCTAAGTAGGGCCTTAGTGCCTTCTTCACCTTTGATCACAGAGGGTGACCCAAATTCGAACAGTTTTGACTCTACTCATGTAGATAGTCCACCCGCATATTACACAGAGTCACCAGAACACGTAGAAACCTATCATTATGATAGTCCACCAGTGGAACCTAGTTGGGACCCCGACTATGCTAATGTGATGTACACAAACCCAAATCCACGGCCCCAATGGAGACAACAAAGACCACAGGGCCCTAGAGGACCATGCTTTAGGTGCCAAGGAGATCACTTCATAAAGGATTGTCCACATCCTCCAATAATAGGGCAATCACAATACTATAACATCCAAGGCTTTTGTGCTGATTGTGGCAAAGAGCACATAATCAAAGATTGTCCTAAAAATCCAGTTAACGCTTTGAATGTGACACCGATCAACGTGATAGGTATTGTAAATAACGCAGATGGATCCAACCCTACATACGTGCCTATCCAAGCTATAACAAGAGCCCAGGCGCTCTTACAGAACCAACAGCTTAATCAAGGGAAAGTAGTTGGAGGTAGTGAAGTTGCAGAATCTAGCAGTAAAAAGACAAAATCTTGGAAAGATTCTAGAGAAAGAATTAAGAGAAAATGGAGTAAAAAGATAACTGAGTTGGAAGGAAGTTTGAAGGAATCTAGAGCCAAAATCCAAGAATTGACTTCACAGGAATTGAATCAAGAGAATCCAGCTCAGAAATCAGGATCAGTTTTAGCGGAACCCATACCAAAAAATCTAGACATGATGTTTCGTGCATATCAGGCTAGATTAAAAGAGGGACCTCAGATAGCTGAGATGAGCAAAAACTACCCTCGAGCTGATCTAGAAATTGAGAGAACTAAACTTTGCATGAAGATGGTAGAACTAGCAGAAGCTTTGTTCGAAGCCTCTAGATATCTTAATTGGAATAACATGGCAAAACCAGAATTACACTTTCAAGGACTAATGGAGAGGCTAGAATATTTGATTGAAAGCAAAGAGAAAAAGGATCAGCCTAGGAACCCTATTGTCCCAGAGACACAGGAAAGGAATGCACCATCCCTGTCTCAAGTACCCGACTCAGAAAGTCAAGACAATTTGTCTTCCATACATAGGTACTCACATGAATTTTTGAGAGAGATCCAAGAAGAGAAATGGAGAAAGGAACAAGGAACTCATCCTCCTATTCAAGAAATAAACGACTTGCAGGAACAATTTCCCCAAGACATTCCCTCTATTTACGATGGTGTAGAGGAAGAACAACTGAGTGAACACACAAGATTTGAATCCAATTCTTTACAAGAATTACCTCAGTTCACAGGACCTTGGGAAGCAAAGTCTATTAATATGAGAGCACCCACGATAATAGTGAGGAATGAAGAATCAGTAATCCCTAGAAACACGGAAGTCATCAAGAATACTAAAGTACAATGTAATCTCACTCTAGAGGAGTTATTAAAGGTAAAACCAGAACTGTGGAAACATGTAGCAAATCAATTCCCTGAGCTTGCTACTACTCCCTCACAAATAGGATCACATAAGAAGGTACCAGAGATACCCGTAGATAAGATTGGAGATGTAAGCGAAGGAGAGGAAGGTAACACTTATCTTCCAATAACCCATTAGGGCTACACCACGAAAGCCATCCTAGATTCAGGAGCCGGAGTAGCCATAGCTACCACCGCTTTATGGAAACTTTGGGGTAAGCCAGCATTAAGCCCCACCAGGATGAAGCTACAAATGGCTGACGGACACATAGAAAAACCATTAGGCTTACTAGAAGGCATATCTCTCACCACTTGTGGCGTAGAATTTGAGCATACCTTTGCCATTTGTGACTTTGCAAAAAACCATGCTTATGAGATGATATTGGGACGACCATTCATGCGTCAGTTGCAAATTGTACAAGATTGGGGAACTAATTCTTTGTACTTGCAACATTTAGGAGTGACTACCAAAGTCAATCTTAAGGACTATTCACATCGAGATGTACCCCCAATACAATGGAATACCATCCATAAGACACTAGTAGAAACGGAATCCGTGCACTCATTAGAATCAGACCCTTCTTGGTTGCATGAGGATACCCATTTATGGATGTGTAAAGTAGCAAAACAAGAGGAAGAAAGGTTAGAAGCCAGGACCTTAGGTGCAGAACAACATCCACGAACTCTTCAAGACCCAGCTTACGCACCTGTAGTATTCCCAGACGAAGAGTTTGAACCCCATGGTTGGGCAGAAATCCTAGCAACCATGGATGTAGCCATCAATGAAGAGCAATGGACACCCCACTGTGACGAGGATGGCTATGACATTTCAGTTTTCACGATAGAGCCAATCATGTGCGATGCAATTTTAGAAGAGTGTGAACCTAACACTGATGCATTTGAGGATGCGAGTGATTTCGATCTAGAATCAATTATCATGAACTCACCCTTTGCATCAGAAGAAGAATATTTTTTCGAAGTAGAGACTCACCCTCAAAGACACGAGGAAATTATGAATGACGTGAGAATAGCCACTCAAGTGACTAGCAAAAGTGAAGGCAAGAAAAGAAAGAAGAAAGAAAACATGTCAGAAAAAGAAGAATCTTTATTTGAAGTACCCGAGAACTTCAAGAAATATGAAATCGAAGATAGAAGAATCATGGTACGAATGCCTAATAGAAAGGCGAATGACGGACAAGTATATGATAACCGAGAGAAAACCAAGAAAATAATAGTTGCCATAGAAGGAGAAGAAGAAAAATGTACATACATAGGGCATGATTTGACGAAGGAAGAAGAAGAAGAATTAGTTGCCCTATTGCGCGAATATAGAGATGTTTTTGCTTGGAGTTTCAAAGATTTGAAAGGAGTAGATCCAGATATATGTTCTCATAGAATCCCTATGACTCCAGATGCAAAACCGACAAAACAGAAACCTTACACGTACAATGATAACTACGCTGTGAAGATTAAAGAGGAGATAGATCGCTTGATAGAAGCAGGATTCATTTACGAAATTGAGCATACCGAATGGGTATCTCCCATTGTGGTTGTGCCCAAGAAGAATGGAAAATTGCGTGTGTGTATTAACCTTAAAAAAGTTAATGCTGCCACGATTAGAGACAGTTATCCTCTTCCTATCACGAAACATTTATTGGAAAGAGTTGCGGGCAAGGAAGTTTACAGCTTTCTTGATGGATTTTCAGGCTATAATCAAGTAGCCATTGCTCCAGAAGATCAACACAAGACGGCATTTGCCACTGAATGGGGCATATTTGCATTTCGTGTGATGCCATTTGGCTTAACAAATGCACCCGCCACGTTCCAGCGACTCATGTGTCATGTTTTTAAGGAATTCCTACGCAAGAGTTTGGAAGTTTATGTCGATGACTTATGTGCACATTCAAATGTAAGACAGACACATATCCCAGAGTTAAGACAAATATTTGACAAATGTCGAGAATATCAGGTTTGTTTGAACCCAGAAAAATGCGTTTTCATGGTCAGACAAGGCAAAATTCTAGGACACATTGTGTCAAAAAATGGAATCTCTACGGATGAGGAAAAAGTGAAGGTAATTGCAGAATTACCTAGACCAACTAATGTGAAAGAGGTACAGGCATTTATGGGCCATTGCGGTTATTATAGGAGATTCATACACATGTATGCAATCATAGCCAAGCCTTTGTACTCTCTTTTAACTAATTTTGAATGGACAGAAGAATGTGAAAATTCATTTAATGAACTTAAACGACGCTTGTGCTCAGCACCTATATTCACTACCCCGGATTGGAGTAAGCCATTCCATGTACATGTGGATGCATCCAATTATGCCATAGGATGCGTGTTAGCACAACCCACGAATGAAGGTAACATAGATCTCCCCATAGCTTACGCTAGTAGACAATTGAACGCAGCAGAAAGAAATTACACCACAACGGAACGAGAAGGATTAGGGATGATCTACGCAGTAAAGAAGTTTAGGCACTACTTGTTGGCCAATAAGTTCAAGTTCTTTACAGATCATCAAGCCCTATTGTACTTGGTCAACAAACCATGTAACACAGGACGATTGATACGTTGGTTTCTATTACTCATGGAGTATGATGTTGAAGTCGTAGTCAGGAAAGGAAAGACACATCTTAGAGCTGACCACCTTTCAAGAGTAACCTCAGGAGAAGCTCCTCAAGGAGTAGTGGATGATCTACCAGATGCATACTTGTTTAATCTTGAGATAGCACCAGAATGGGCTAAACCTATAGTCCCTATTCTCACGTACGGACCCAAGAATCCGAGAATAAAGATCAAAGAAGGAGAGATTACCAAGTCTCAGAGATACCAAATAATGGCAGGAAGCATATATAAACAGGATAATCAAAAGATTCTTGCTTGTTGTGTTGATGAATCAGAACATGCGAATTGGTTGCAATTAGCACACATAGGTGCATTAAAGCAACATCATTCAAAACATCGAACATTACAGACTCTGCATAGATTAGGAGTATATTGGCCTTCGATGGAAGCAGATGTCTACAAGTTGTGTAAAGAATGCCATGCTTGTTGTGAAAGACCACCAGTAGAACATGCTACATTGTATCACGTGTCTCTCACACCAGACTGGAGTGAACAATTAGTGACATACTTGAGGACGAACACATTCCCTCAAGGAATGACCTTAGCTCGACAACACAGTCTAGAGCAGGAAGCTCATGACTATTCACTTATTGGCGATAACCTATACAAAAGAGAACGAGATGGATATCTAAGACAATGTGTTCATGAAAGCGATTATCTGAGCATACTAGAGACTACACACCAAGGTGTTGCAGGAGGTCATTTTGGACCCGATAGGATAATCAAAGCCATCCTCTTTGCAGGATTATGGTGGCCCACTCTTCACATGGATGCTCATACCTATGTTTAGAGATGTGATGTGTGCCAAAGAACTCAGTTTCCTACTCGCAGAGATGAAATGCCATTGAAACCCATGATGGGCGGACGTGCATTTTCTAAGTGGGGTATAGACTTTGTAGGACCCATTAACCCCCCTGCAAAAGGTACACATGCGGAATACATTATTGTTGCCACAGATTATCTTACGAAATGGGTAGAGGCAAAAGGCACGAAAAAGAATGATGCACACACAACTGCAAAATTCTTATTCGAGAATGTCTTTACAAGATATGGATTGCCTATAGAGTTAGTGAGCGATCGAGGAACTCACTTTCTAAACCAAGTCATTGAATATTTGTTACAGGATTTTATGGTGATTCACAAGAAATCCGCACCATATCATCCTCAGGCCAATGGTCAGGCTGAAAGCACTAATAAGATCCTTTGTAGCGTACTGACGAAACTCGTGAACAACAAACGTTCAGATTGGGACAAACAGTTACACCACGCTGTTTGGGCATATCGAGTGGCCTACAAGACCGTACTCAATGCAACTCCCTTTCAGATGGTTTTTGGTCAGAATGCTGTGCTTCCTTTGGACTTCTTGATACCGACCCTTAAGGTTGCACAAGAACATCAGTGGACCGGCCATGAATTATCAGCAAGAATAATGGACTTGGAACGATTAGGAGAAACCAGGCTAAAGGCAGCAGCAGGAATATATGCAGCGAAGAAGCGACAGAAAGCATATTTTGATGCACATGTGAAAGATAAAGGCCTAAAAGAAGGAGATTTAGTTCTAGTATATACGCTAAAGCAACACGCACGTAAGTTAGAAAAGCAAGGTTATGGACCTATGATCATTAACAGACTCTCAACAAGTGGAGCAGTACAGTTAGCCACTTAAAAAGGAGATATAATGCCTAATTACATTAGTGGCTGTAGAGTCAAGTTATATCAAGAACCTCTTACTGAGGATATGCTTAGACGACTCACGTTGGCAAAGAAGCGTAAGGAGGAAGAAAATAGAATACGAGCGGAAGCTCAGGCAGAAGCAATAGAACGCATTAAACGCATGAAGTTAAGAAGACAAGGACTAGGGAGAGAACATTATAACCATCTGGAAACTACACCCAGATACACCATGGCCATGTGTCAAGTAAAGTCAACCACTCATCCTAGTATAGTGGACAGGAGACCATTCATTACAGTCAGGCTAGAGCACGACAACCCTTGCCAAGAGCTCAGGGCTTTAATTGACTCTGGTGCTGCGACTAGTGCGATTAGATGGTCCCACTATAAGGATTCAGGAATAGAAATGTGGCCAATCGAGGCATACCTCATAGGGCTAGGAGGCATGGAAACCCCTTGCATGGGTGAGGTGGACCTTCCTATCCTCATTAAGGATGTGACCATGACAGCGAAGCTACTAGTGTGCCATGATGATGACCTGATAGAACCCCTAATCCTTGGCCAAGATTGGCTATACGATCATTCAGTGGACCTAAATCTTAGACAAGGCTCCTTACAGATTGGAACCTTAGAACAAAAGCGAGTGATACCGCTTGACTTCCCTAATGGCATTCCGATTGAGGTTTGTAACCCTAAACCCTATGAAACGCATGCGACGGAAGACCGGAAGATCTTAGGTCAGACCAGTCATGTTACATCTACACCAACCCACTCGGGCTTGGCTATGGACAGTTGTCAATCAGAAGGACGACAGGAGATCTTCGTTGGGGCTTCCTGCAAACTAGAAGGGGCAGCTACCCAACCGCTAGGGCAGATGGACAATATCAGCGGTCAGGTGGGTTGCATCAGCGGCCAAATGAGCACAACACCCTGCGGTGCTCATCCTTCCAAACTTGCTGCGGACTGGCCTAGATTAAAGATAAATAATGAATCACTGCCTAATGGGCAGGTCACGCAAGTGTTGGATCTCCCTTCTTTTCCAAAGCAGAGCGTCCAATGGACCTCTCAAACCCAACCACAAACGAGTCAACCACAACAGAGGAACCCAGACCGACGACACCACCAGACAAGGCAAGGAAAGCAGCAGTATCAACATCACAGAACAAGTGGCACGAAACAAATATGGGTGCCAAAAGGACAGCAACCACAGGCTATTGGCAACACTGGAGACGAGAACAGGACAAAGTTTCAACAAAAGCAGAGTCAGCATCCAAAGTCCCCTCGATCTTCTTCTACAATTACTCGATAGATTTGGATCGCCAAGAAATACCTTATCCATAGACCCACACCCATGCAGATTTGGGTACCCAAACAATGTATTATAGCCCAACCCTCTAGCCATGTAATATATACCCCTCCGAAATCTTTTCATCCTTCAATACCACCAAACCGGATACCACTTTTTGTCCCTCAGCAGAAACATACCACCCACTCCAAGACTCTTAGGAAATGGATACCTAAACGTATCCAAACGTCTTCTTGTACCCCATTATCTAACAATTCTCCCACCCCGTTTAAACTCCACCCTTGTAATAATTCACCCTCAACCAAACCTTGTATAAATTCATACACCCAAACCCCACATCATGCATAATAAAAGCTCATCAAGAAGTGTAGGCATAATCTGAACCATGTAGGTGTCGAGAGACCTGCATTAGCTCAGCAAAAAAATCATTGCATCAATCACTTCACGACACTTGGCTACACGGGTTACACATCGGTTATGGAAAGGGATTGCGGTCTCACCTTAATGGGATCATAATTAATTTCCATACTAATGTGCTAATCTTTTGTAGCAGATCTTTTCCATTAGCTCGTCAGCCATCATGCAAACCGAAGCAGGACCATCAGAAGCTGGCCCAAGCACACCAATGGCCAATATTGGAGAATTACTCGCAGAATCTTATCCTACGATGCAACCACCAGAGTTTCAAGGTTTTCCAGGACCCATGCCAATCGATGATCCTCCTAGAGGATATACTGAGAAGATTCATCGTAATTCTCACTGGTTTCAAGGCCTAACAAGACCATTAGCACACGCTGATTTCATATTTGAGGCCAATTTGGCATTTGATCTTTGCACATGGACCAAGTACCAGTTCTTGTCAAGAGAATTTGAAGGACTACAGAATACACAAGATCTAACGCACGTTTGGGCACGAGCGGGATTCACAGAGTATTTTAGCGATCCTCTGCCTAAACCCGATTTTTACAGATGTTTTTACTTGGTAACCACCTTAACAGCTTCAGAAAACAAGGATCTACGTGGCACATTCATGTTACCATCCTTGGTAAATGATCCTCCATTCATAAGGTTTTATTTGTCTAAAGATTTAATTCGCGCAGCTCTGAAAATACATGGAACACACACTCCGACGGAGAGAGAACGGCTAGTCCCAGAGCAGATGAAACGTGGTGACGTAACTAAGTGGGAGGATATTTCAGCTATAACCCCTGAGCTTTCCAAGCCATTATGGATATGCATGCAGCACTTTGCTTTCCCAGCTCAGGATCGTTTTACCATGCCCCACAAGAGAATCTGGTTTGGTTTATACTTAGCATGTACTGGACCTCAAACGGTTGATCTAGCCAGCTGGATAATTGATCAGCTCTATTTGGCACAACATAGATGGGAACGAAAGAAGGTCATCAATGGATGTTGTGCACTTACAAGGATTATATATATGTGTCTGGCATATGATTTACCCATAGAGCACGCCATGACTAGTGAGGAACTGAAAGCTTTTAAAGGGACCACTAAGAAGGCTAGAAAGTCTAGCAAAGGCAGAGCCGGAAAACGCATGAGAGGAACCATACCGTGCCTACAAGTCCCAGAATCACCCTCGCCACAACCATCTCCAGAGCAGTCACCAACAGCAGCCACTCCCACGGTACCACCAATTCGTATACGGTTATGAAGACCAGTTACGCCGGAGGGCACCACCAGTACTGTTGCACCCCAAGCAGCCACAACCACAGAACCTATCACCACACAGCTGAACTGATGCAAAAGCTTTCTCTTTTCCAATACCCCATTTAGAAGCAGGACAAGCAGAGCCACTGGACCAAACTTTTGATTTTGAGATGCCCGATGCATTCTCCAATGAGTTCTAGTTTTCAGAAGGACAATTGTTTTCTCAAGAATTTGAAAGGCCTAGCTACCCTACCACACCCAGGGATCAGCCACAAGGACAGATCGTGTCCAGCTCTGATGACGAAAGAACAGCAACCGATGACGACGAAGGAGACGACGAAGCTAGCCAGGGAACACAGGAATCCCAAGGGCATGCACAGACAGATGGCCAAGGCCAACAAACAGACACACATGGTGATACAAGTACCCATGAAGATGAAACTTACGAAGCAGCCGCTTACACACTGGCTATTAAGAAGCTGTATAGAACTATGGAAAAAGTTTGGGCATGCAAAAAGCTGACAGAGGAAGAGAGTCAAGCAATAATAGAACAAGAACTTGTCACAGGTGGATTCGAAGACGCATACATCAAAGGATTCAGAGAGTTAGTCAAATCAATAGGCTCCAACGAAGCACTCAGGTACTTGCAAAGAAAGCCACTACCACAGTTTGACCCCCGCAGAGTACGACTACTTTCAAAGCCCGGCGAATACATTCGTGTACCAGCAGGAGCACAGTCTTCTGAACAAGCCAGGGAGGCACGCCTCGTCCCCGAAAGTTCGTTGACTGTAGAAACCATCTTTGTAGATTCCCCACCCCGCGCTACAGCTGTACATACCTTAGTAGTCACCGAAGTACGGACCACCCCAACCGCTCCTCCATCACCGTCCGTCCATCCAGCCTCCCCTCTTCACCCTCCTTCGCCTAGACCAACATCTTCATTCGCCGGTGGTGTTGCAGAAATTGTCTTTACGACCACCAACCCCACAATTCCCGCACCCATTAGCCCTAGTCTACCCCCTCCCACACCCACCTTTCCATTCAACCCATTCCTCCTGTTAGTATATGATCAATGTCTACCCCTCATGATTGTATGCACATTTTGTAAGGCCCCCTTTATGAGGAGAAGCCAAGCATGTATTACCCAATTGATGGGAATCCCAACTTGAATGTTGGATGAAGGTCATGTAAGATATTATAAGGAAAGGGAGTTATCAAGGTCCCCAATTGTGGGGTCCGGGGCAGCGGTGAGCAGCCCCGGCTGGGGGGTCCAAGGGGGCCAGCGGGCCCCCTGGCTGGGGGGTCCCAGGGGGCCAGCGGGCCCCCTGGTGGGGGTCCGGGGGCAGCACCCTCGGCGCGACGGTAAAGGGAATATTCCATGGAATATTCCCTGTCGGAGTCAGAAATCATTTATATTTGTTAGGTCGGTTCAACCAATCTAAGCCGTGTATGGCAATTACGCGGGCGGTGGCCGCCCACGCTCTACCGCCCATGTATAGCGGTCCATGGCAGGCCACCCATAATCCTATATATACATGACTTCTGCACTACCTAAGACATGGAGTTGAGCCAGCATACCTCTACCTTGTATCTCCCTATCTAGAGTTGTCTAGATCACCATTTAAGCTCTACCTTGAGAGCGCACGGGTGGACAACGCCATCATCTTTGTACTTGCTGCTAGTAGAAAATTGTTGAGATTCTCCTATATCTGTTATCTTCTCTGTTATTGCTCCTGTGTTATATTGCGTAACTATTGTCTTACATGGTATCAGAGCTGTAAGGTTCGAATAGCTTGAGAAGTATCATTATTTTAGCCTACTAGCAGACTAGAATATCAGTAGATTATTCGAGTGATTACATGATGGCTTCATCATCGAACAGTAGTCTTGGTGCTTCAGCTAATGTTAATGCTGCACCTATTCGAATTCGTCCACCTGCATTCACTGAAGGGAAGCTGGATGGAACCAACTATACACTCTGGAAGTTCAAAATTTCTGCAATTTTGGACTCCTATGAATTACTTGACACTGTCATGGGACCGATGGGATTGGATCCAGAGCCTATACCAGTTGAAGATCCAGCAAATTCAAGATTGATGATTCAGCCAGATCCAGATCTTCTACGAGCTTGGAAGAGGCGGAATGCTGATGCATTATGTGCGATTGTCACTAGTGTAAGTGATTCTGTGCTTACTTTAGTTCAACATACTACTAAAGCACATGAGGCTTGGGGCATATTGGCTCGACAATATGAGACCAAGAACCACACTAGGATACAGAATTTAGAAAATCAGTTGGCAAATGAAAAACATTCTGATTCTGAAAAGGCTGAAGATTTTATCAAACGGATAAAGCATCTTCAAGATCAATTGGCTGCAGTTGGTGTTGTTATAACACCAGAAGAGCTGGCTCGAAGATCTGTACGTGTTCTTCCAGCAAAGTATGATGGATTAGTAACAGCCCTTAACACTCAGGTAAGGCCAACTCCTCTTACATTTGAAGAGTTTTGTGCCATGCTTTTAGAAGAAGAGATGCGGCTGAAGAATCGGCAAAGTACAACTGATGCTGCATTCTCAGCAAATGCAAAAGGTAAAGGCTCTTCAGAGGGATCAAAGAAGAAGCCAAAGAAGAAAAAGTTCACAGGAAGTTGCTTCTATTGTGAAAAGAAAGGCCATGCCATCAAGGATTGCAGAAAGAAGCAAGCTGATGAACGGAATGGGACTGTAAAATCATCATGGAAGAACAAAGAGTCTGCAAACAACACAGAGCTGGAACTTTGGGTAGCTATTGAAGAGGTATGTTCATCTGCTCAAGCTCGTGTTGATGAGCCATGGATTTTAGATAGTGGAGCTTCTCGCCATATGACTAGTAAAAAGGATTGGTATAGTTCCCTAGTGCCTCTGCGGGAATCCATCAATGTAGTGGTGGGAAATGACTCCAAGTGTCCAGCTGAAGGAACTGGAACCATCTCTTTTATCACTTCTCCAGGTGTTGAGAAAAAGTTATCCGATGTTCTCTATGTACCTACACTCAAAAGAAATTTGTTGTCAGTTTCTGCAATAACAGATCGTGGACTCGAAGTTCACTTCAATAAGAGTGGTGCGGAAATCATGGATTCATCAGGTAATGTTGTAGGTAAAGGCATACGACGGGATAACTTGTATGAGTTAAGTGCTTTAACTGCTACAGAAGATAAATATGTAAGCAGGTTATGGCACCGACGATTTGGGCATCTCGGATTTGCAGTTTTGAAGGAGATGCAACGAACAGGGATGGTTGCTCATATGCCTGCATTTTCAGAGTTGCAGGAACCTTGTGAAGCTTGTATGATGGGCAAGCAACAACGAAAGGCATTTCCAAGAGAGACCAGCAATCGATCTCAAGCTCCTCTAGAGTTGGTACATGCTGATCTCTGCGGTAAAATGTCTACACCTGCTTTAGGAGGATCTTTCTACTTCTTGCTGTTAGTCGACGATTATAGTAGAAAGATGTGGGTTTATTTCATTCGAGAGAAGGCTGATGCTTTTGAAAAATTTAAAACGTGGCATAAGTATGTAGAAAATGAATCAGGAAGGAAATTGAAGAAATTTAGAACAGATAGAGGAGGTGAATTCTTGTCAACAGAATTCAACAATTACTGTAAGGAGCATGGTGTGAAAAGGCAACTTACCACAGCTCATACACCCCAACAAAATGGCGTTGTTGAGCGCAGGAACAGGACAGTAGTTGAAATGGCTCGTTGTATGTTGAAGGCTCAAGACATGCCTGATTCATTCTGGGCAGAAGCAGTCAATACAACAGTCTACATCCTCAATCGAAGCTACACAAAAGCACTGAAGGGGATGACTCCTCAAGAAGCATATTCTGGTAAAAAGCCTTCAGTTTTGCATTTCAGAATTTTTGGTTGTTTATGTTATGCACATATTCCTGATTCAACAAGATCAAAGTTGGATTCAAAAAGCAAAAAGTGTGTCTTCCTAGGATATAGTGAAGAGTCTAAAGCATACAGGTTATGGGATCCTGAGGCAAGGAAGATTTTTGTCAGCCGAGATGTGGTGTTTGATGAACGACCACACTTAGTAGAAGATAAAGGTAAATCTACTATCTCATCAAGCGGAGAAATATCTCACCTTGTGCCTATCAAAAGACAGGTTAAAGTTGAGGAGGAGGAAACATCTGATGGAGAAATTTCCTCAATAAAAAGCCAACCAGTTGTAGCTGCACAGCGTAAGCCACTACCGAAGTGGGCACAACAGCTCTTTGATGATCTTAATCCACATGTAGATGTACCAGAATCATCATCGGATGGATTACGAAGATCAAAGAGAATAGAGGAGCAAAGAAGAGCCTCAGAACACATTGTTAACATGGCTCTAATGGCAAATATCATGGGTTCGATAAAGGAACCTACCACCATTGAAGAAGCCATTGATGATCCAGATTGGAGAGCGGCAATGCAGTCTGAGTATGATAGTATACTCAAAAATGATACATGGGATCTAGTCGACTTGCCGCCAAAGAAGAAGGTAATAGGTACTAAATGGATTTGGAAAGCTAAGTATAAAGCTGATGGAACATTAGAAAAGTATAAGGCACGATTAGTTGCACAGGGTTTTTCACAGATTGAAGGATTTGATGTTCAAGAAACTTTTGCACCAACAGCACGCATGACAACTATTCGGACGGTACTTGCAGTAGCTGCAGAAAAGTCTTGGCCTATTTTCCAGATGGATGTCAAATCTGCATTTTTGAATGGTCACCTCAAGGAGGAGGTATATGTATCTCAACCACCAGGTTTTGAGGTGCCCAATTCAGAAAATAAAGTTTGCAGGTTGAAGAAAGCTTTGTATGGACTTAAGCAAGCTCCACGGGCTTGGTACCAACGAATAGATCATTTTTTCAAAAATATGGGTTTTGAAAGAAGTACTTCTGATGCTAACTTGTATGTAACGAAAAGGGATAGCAAGCTAGTTGTTGTCATTGTATATGTAGATGATTTGATCATTACAGGAGATCATCAGGAACTCATCAATCAAACTCGGATCAGCTTGGGAACTGAGTTTGAAATGACAGACTTAGGTCTACTCCATTTTTGTCTGGGAATTGAAGTATGGCAAAGGAAGGATGGCATTTTCATCTCACAACAAAAATATTCCAAAGAAATTCTCAAGGCATTTGGAATGATGGACTGCAAACCAACTAGCACACCTATGGAGGTAAATCATAAGCTATCTATGGATGATAACATGCCTGATGTAGATGCTAAGAAGTATAGGAAGCTCGTTGGAAGTCTTATTTTTCTGTGCAACACTAGACCAGACATTTGCTATGCTGTTGGAGTGTTAAGCAGGTTTTCCAACAAACCTAAGGAGAGTCACTGGAATGCTGGAATGCGAATTCTAAGGTACATTGCAGGAACCTTGGATTTTGGTATTTTGTATACCACAGGTGATACACTCCAAGGATATTGTGATTCAGATTGGGCTGGAGATTGTGATTCTAGAAAATCAGTTTCTGGATATTGTTTCTCACTTGGTTCAGGAATATTTTCTTGGGTAAGTAGGAAGCAACCAACTCTCGCACTCTCCTCCACTGAAGCAGAGTACAAAGCAGCTTGTTTTGCTTCTTGTGAGGCAGTCTGGTTAAGGAGAATTCTTGCAGATCTTGGCTTTCCATCAAATATGCCAACTGTACTCAAGTGTGATAATCAAAGTTGTATGGCTATTGCAAAGAACCCAGTATTTCATGCTCGCACCAAGCACATAGAAGTACAGTACCATTACATTCGTGAGCTAATTGAAAATGAAATTGTGGAGCTAGAATATTGCCCAACAGAGGCAAATTGTGCTGACATATTCACTAAAGCACTTGGAAGAGAGCAGCTCAACAAGCATCTTCAACAGATGGGCATAGGACCGAGACCTACTTGATTTATCATCGGTAAACATTGAGGGGGGGTGTTAGTATATGATCAATGTCTACCCCTCATGATTGTATGCACATTTTGTAAGGCCCCCTTTATGAGGAGAAGCCAAGCATGCATTACCCAATTGATGGGAATCCCAACTTGAATGTTGGATGAAGGTCATGTAAGATATTATAAGGAAAGGGAGTTATCAAGGTCCCCAATTGTGGGGTCCGGGGCAGCGGTGAGCAGCCCCGGCTGGGGGGTCCAAGGGGGCCAGCGGGCCCCCTGGCTGGGGGGTCCCAGGGGGCCAGCGGGCCCCCTGGTGGGGGTCCGGGGGCAGCACCCCCGGCGCGACGGTAAAGGGAATATTCCATGGAATATTCCCTGTCGGAGTCAGAAATCATTTATATTTGTTAGGTCGGTTCAACCAGTCTAAGCCGTGTATGGCAATTACGCGGGCGGTGGCCGCCCACGCTCTACCGCCCATGTATAGCCGTCCATGGCAGGCCACCCATAATCCTATATATACATGACTTCTGCACTACCTAAGACATGGAGTTGAGCCAGCATACCTCTACCTTGTATCTCCCTATCTAGAGTTGTCTAGATCACCATTTAAGCTCTACCTTGAGAGCGCACGGGTGGACAACGCCATCATCTTTGTACTTGCTGCTAGTAGAAAATTGTTGAGATTCTCCTATATCTGTTATCTTCTCTGTTATTGCTCCTGTGTTATATTGCGTAACTATTGTCTTACACCTCCATCCATCTTTCCCGTCCTTCCCCACAACTCCAAGACCTCTTTTTCCATTCCCACCGCCCTTAACCTTCTCCCCCGTCTCACCTCCCCGACCCACGGTAACCCCTCTTTCCCCTTTCCACCAAGCTGCACTAGCCAGCCCCCCTGTAAATTACTCCTCAACCTTTGTAAATCCCGTATTTACACCAGCACAAGCACCCACGGTCACACCCATATTCACGGTCACCGCACTAGACACGTCCAATGACATGGACATCTCACCACCCCCTGCACCATCACTCACTTCACTCACGGCACAAACATTTTTAGGCACATCACAATTTTCAACAATCACCACAGCATCCACCTTCCCACCCCCATTCCTCGTTCCCTTCGCATCTACAACCACTGCATCTTCATTTAGCACCCCACTAATACTATCACCCACTGTAGATAATGCATTCCGACAGATGTTCATGTGTATGACGCAAGTCAGAGATGAGTTCACATCTCTTGGCGATAATTACCAGCAGCTGCAGAGGACAACCAATGACTTACAGTCGCAGCTTAATTTATTGTCTATTGAGAATGCCTCACTGAACAGCCAATACCAGGAATTACGAGAGGCCTATCATAAATTAGAACTAGAAAGCGAAGAAAAGACCAAGGAAGCCAGTACTGACCTGGATAACTTATTACGAGCCCAGACAGTCCGCAATGCAACGCTAACACGGAACATGGGCTTACTACGAAGACACCTAGCAGCCGCCAAGGAAGAAAACCAGCGCTTACAGGATCAGAACCGAGAAAACTTAGAAGCAGTGCTCGACCATCCAGACCAACCACTCAGTCCTAGCAGGTTCAAAGCCATTCCCTCAGACTCCATGAGGATGCTACTAGAAGATCATGTAAGATTGCTAGTTGAATACGACCGCATGAACGAGGAATTACAGAAACTCAAAGAAGATCACAAATTACTCCAGTTACGAGCACCGGCACACCCAGACCTACCAGCACCTGTGGACCCCTCTCCTGACATCTTAGAGGAACTCAACGCATTACGGGCCCAGGTATCGAACCTGGAATCAAGGATTGCAGTATATGAAGCACCACCAAGGCCAGATTCCCCACCTGAGCTACGAGCTGAGGAAGAAACTGTCACCATTCCGGTGGAGGAAACGTTTGAAGAGGCGTACGAGCCACAACCCATCCCAGGCGGACGCGTCACGCCCGAAGGCCAGATGAATTACGAACTCCCGACCCCCGCGTGGATGAAGACAATTGAGGAACTTGGAACAACACCCTCAGCTAGAGTAGAGGCACAATTACATGCCATGGCGATGATAGAAGAAAGAATTTTACAGTCTCCATTCTTTGCTCATTTAGCCCCGTGACGATACATATCTGGGCATGAGTTATAGTATAAACCATATTTTATGTTAATGGCTGAATACCAGTTAGCCATTGAGAAGGAGACAGGTAAGAAACCATCGCATGCAACTCAATTCGAGGAGGCCGATCTACCACTTGATGCGCAGCAAGGAAAGATCTATCAACCAGAGTGGTGAAAAGATTTACTACAGAAATATCCAGAAATGATGAGTACATGGGTAAAGGCACCTTTGCACTTAAAGTACAACCCATGTTGGGGACTAGTACCACGACGCCGCTCCTGGACTGCCTTTGCTATTAAGGTACAAAACAATAAGCAATGCCAAGACTGGTTGAATTACCCCTATTTTAAGCCACCCATTGAGTTACCCACTGTTGGCTACATGATGGCTACAATTCACCACTAGCTCCCTAGATTAAAGCATATGGATGATATAGCGGCGCATATGACTGTCAAAATCTTTGACATGATGCAAATGATTTTTAAAGTCTTCCGACGCGTCAAGGCACCTCATGTAAACACCCCGGGCTTTGAGCATGGCAATTTCGATCTCGTATATGATATGAGTACAACGCCATCGCTACGGGTGTGTTATGCCTGGCATTGCAGAATAAAGTACCTACTGGCGTGCTACAAGTAGACATTCGAAGAGATGTTCACAACCGGCTTCTGGGAATACCATTCAAAGGTATTCATAAGCAGGCCTACACATTTATTACAATTATTTGCCTGTGAACGAATGGTCTATTCCACAAACTATCAGCTCCCGCAACCGGAAGAACCGCAACCTATCGATTGGGAGAAACTCGAGGCAGATCTGGCCCGAGGCATTCGTATCTCCGAGCACACCCTCGCTCAAGACCTCCTACAGAACTATATCCGGCAGACCTCACAACAAGGTTCTGTCAGGGAGGACAGAAGCGAGAGGGAGGGGGGTGTTGGAAGCAGCCAGAGGCACAGACGACGCGGAAGCATGTAACGACGGAGCAGTGAGCCAGTGGAATCTTTTTTCAAAGAATCATGTTCTAAAAATACTTTTCAAAAACCTCCAACAGTGATTTTTATCACTATTGTAAAATATGTAACATAGAAAACCCCATTTTGTAATCCATAGCTCCATTTTGTCCAAGCCGAGGAGTCCTCGAGCTTAAGGAGCTTAGGTAGAACAAGCGTATCAATTTTTGTTATTTTTAGACACCGTTTACCCTTCCAAATAGCATCTAGGACCTAATTTTTAACTAGGCCGGTCACTAGATGTGAAACCGGTCAAAACTAGTCTAGAAACTATAAAAAGAGCTAGAGAGCTCATTTTTGAGGTTGGCTAGTGTGAGCTTAGAGCTATTTTGAGCTTGTAAGAGTGTTCTTGAGTAATAGAGTTGATTTCTCACCTTCCATTGTGTCTTGCTTGTCTCTTCATTGTGTGTGTGTGTGTGTGCATCTTGGTGCTTCTCACCTTCACTCTCACATCATCTCACATTCACGATCTTCATATCACTCCTATCTCTTCCGCGGATTGACAATTAAGGAGGTGAAGCTTCTTAACGTGGTACTTACCATTGTGCTAGAGCAACATTGCTGCAGTCAATTAATGCTCTCATATTCCTTACATTCTTCCCTTGTCCTACCTCTATGGTCACAAATGGATGTGGATCAATTATTTGACAAGCAATTGCACTTGATGTTTGACACATGGCCATGTGGTATCTTGGAGCCTAAAGATTGATATCTAGGCCTAGGTGTCTTAACTTATTTCTCCTAATGCGTTCTCTAGCCTCCGCTTGTGCTTCTTCTCTAACCCTTAGTTCTTGTTCTTTTCGCTTCTTAGCAATGTTGAGTCTCTGTAGCATATCCTTTGTAAGAGGTTCTTGATATAGCTTGATTGGACAACCACTGATGTAGTTTGGTAGGATATCACCTTCTAGTGTGGCCAATCGAACTGCACCGCTAGTGGAAGTTCTATTAATGATCATGGGTTCATATCCTCTTTTTTTTCTCCAATTTATGGGCATGTTGCTTTAGTGTATAAACCAACACTAGGTCTCCCTCTTTTAGTCTTTTATCCTTAATAAGTGCATCGAAGTATGCCTTTTCCCTTTTCTTTGCAATATAGATGCCTGTTGTCATGCATAGCCTTGTCTCACCTAAGCGTTCTAGATCAAAGATGCGAGCTGACAACTCGTGGCCATTCCACTCATGCCCTTGTTCTACTTTTAAAGTTGGGATTAAGAAGTCCAATGGTAGCACATCATTTTGTCCGAAGACCATCTGAAATGGGGTGGCATTGAGCACTGTTTTATAGGGAACTCGATAGGACCAAACATCATGATGAAGTTGTTTGTCCCAATCAGAGTGTTTGTTATTTACTAGTTTTGTCAGTACATTACATAGGATCTTATTGTGCTCTCAGCTTGTCCGTTAGCTTGTGGATGATAGGGGGGAGACTTTTTATGTATCATCAAGAACTCTTGGAGGAGATTCTCAGTGACTTCATTCAAGAAGTGTGTTCCTCTATCACTCACTAACTCTATTGGAAGTCCATATCTCGTGAACATATTCTCAAATAAGAACCTTGTTGTCATTTGAGAATCACTCTTTGTTGTGGCCTTGACTTCTACCCCACTTTGTAAGGTAGCCGATGGATACAATAATGTATTCAACATGCGAGTTTCTAGCTGGGGGTTTAATAGGACCCACAAAGTCGATACCCCACTTTGAGAATGCACTTCGTCCCATCATTGACCTCAAAGGCATCTCATCTTTCCTTATCGGATATTATGCACATTGGCATGTATCACATTTATTCACATAGGTATGTGCATCCATATGTAGAGTGGGCCACCAAAGTCTTGAGAATAGAATGGTCTTGATTACTCGATCAAGCCCAAAATGTCCGCCTACAACACTACTATGGCCAGTTTCTAAGACTTTCAAGTTGTCTGATTCATGAATGCAGAGACTTAGGTAACCATCTTTGCCTCTTGGATATAGGTTGTCTCCTACTAAGGCATAGTGTTGAGCCTCTTGATCCATGCTTCGTTTTCTTGCTAGACTAGCCTCGCTAGGTAGTGTTCTTGATCTCATAAATTCTACCAATGGAGCACTCCAATATGGAATTAATGATCCATGATAAAGGGTAGCATGCTCTGTTGGGGGTCTCTTCTAGCACACTGGACAATTCTTGATCCACTCATGAATTTCTTTGTCCATACTAGGCCAATACACTCCTAAACATTTGAGATTTTGCAATGTTTGTTGTTTAGAATAGTGATTCCCTAGAAATCCTTCATGGGCTTGTTGCAACCAACTACTATGTTCATCGTCCTCGACACAACAAGCTAGAACACCTTCCGTATCTTGCTTATACATGCTTCCTGCCAATATTTGATAGTTTTGTGATCATACAAGGTCATCCTTGTTCGTCTTCATATTCTTATTTTGCAAGTCCAAAGGTTAGGACTGGTACCAACTGATTTGCCCATTTAGGAACAACTTCTAGATTGAACAGATAAGCATCGGGCAATTCATCAGACACTCCTTGTGGGGGCTCTCCTGAAGTGATGCGTGAAAGGTGATCTGCTCTGAGGTGAGTCTTACCTTGCCTAACAACAACTTCAAAGTCATATTCCATTAGTAAGAGGAACCATCTTACTAAGCATCTTGTATTGCAAGGTTTATTGACCAAGTATAATAAAGCTTGATGATCAGTGAAAAACTTAAACTTGTTGGCCAATAAGTAGTGTCTAAACTTCTTCACATCATATACCATGCCTAAATCTTCTCTTTCGGTTGTGGTGTAGTTTCGTTCAACATCATTCAATTGCCTACTAGCATATCCTATAGTCCAATCTAAATTTCCTTCTCCTGTTGGTTTTGACAACACACATCCTATTGAATAATTGGATGCATCTACGTGTACATGGAATGGCTTGTTCCAATCAGGAGTGGTCAATATTGGTGCTGTGCACAAGCCTCTCTTGAGCTCATTGAAGGACTTCTTGCATTCGTCATTCCACTCAAATTTTGTCAACAAGGCATAAAGAGGCTTAGCTTTAATTGCATACATGTGAATAAACCTACGGTAATATCCACAATGGCCCATAAAGGCTTGTACCTCTTTAACATTCCTTGGCCTCGATAGCTCCGCTATGGCTTTTACTTTGTCCTCATCTGTTGATATTCCATTCTTAGAAACAATATGACCTAAGATTTTACCTTGACGTACCATGAACACACACTTTTCTGGGTTCAGACACACACGGTATTCTCTGCACTTGTTGAAGATCTATCTAAGCTCAGGAATGTGACATCTCCTTTCTTGGGAATGGGCACATAAATCTTCCACATATACTTCTAAGCTCTTTCGCAAGAACTCTTTGAAGACATGACACATGAGCCTTTGGCATGTTGTAGGTGCATTGGTGAGCCCAAATGGCATCACACAAAATGCAAAGACTCCCCACTCTGTGGCAAAGGCCGCTTTATGTTGATCTTCTGGGGCAATGGCTACTTGGTTGTAACCTGAAAATCCATCAAGGAAGCTATAAACTTCCTTGCCTCCAACACGCTCCAATAAATGATCAGTGATTGGAAGCGGATAACTATCTCTTACCATGACAGCATTAACTTTTTTAAGGTTAATACATACACGCAACTTTTCATTCTTCTTGGGCACCACTACAATGGGGGACACCCGATCAGTATGCTCAATCTCATAGATAAATCCGGCTTCAATCAATCTGTAAATTTCTTCTTTTATTTTAGGTGCATAGGTGTCATTATAGGTGTAGGGCTTCTATTTGGTGGGCTTGGCATCTGCTATCATGGGGATCATATGAGAGAAAATTTGTGGATCTACTCCCTTCAAGTCTCTATAGTGCCATGCAAACACGTCCCTATATTTACTTAATAAGGCTACCAACTCTGCCTCCTCTTCTTTACTTAGGTCATCTCCTATATATGTACATCTCTCTTTTTCTCTTCAATGGTGACTATGATTTTTTTGGTCTTTTCTTTATTATCATATGCTTCTCCTGTGGTGGCCTCTCCCTTAGGCATTCGTACCAAAATTTTGTGGTCCTCAGCTTCGTATTTCTTGAAATTTTTTGGTACCTCAAACAATGGTTCCTCCTCTTCTTGTTTCACTCCTTGTCTTTTTTTTTTCTTTTGACCACCTTCACTTCCATCCTTTGAATTTACCTTTTTAATGCTTGTGAGAGGTTCTTCTTCTTTTTGTGTAAATACTCCTATGTCTTCTAGATAGTGCTCCTCTGAAATAAAGCAACTATCCATCACAATGGACTCTAGATCATCATCATTCTCTTCTTCTTCTACTAAGTTACTAGGTTCACATTCTTCTAGCAAGGGCTGACACATGAACACTGAAATATCATAACCCTCCTCATCACAATGAGGTGTCCATTGTTCTTCATTGATCGCAATGTCCATCATGGCTAAGATTTTTTCCTAGCCATGAAGGTCAAATTCCTCATCCAAAAAGATTATTGGCGTATAGGCTAGGTCTCTAGCTGGTCTATCTCCTTGAGAAGTTCCTTCTTCTCTTGCTTTTAAGCATTTTTGCTCTTCCTTGGTGACCTTACACATCCACAAATGAGCATCTTCATGCATCCAAGATGTATCAAATGAACTTTTGGAATGCACAGAGATTGAATCTTCCTGCTCCTTGTGGATAGGATTGCATTGTAGGGGTGGTACATCTCTGAAGGTGTAATCCTTCAAGTTGGCCTTGGTTGTGACCCCTAAGTGCACAAGTATAAGGAGTTGGTTACCCAATCCTGTACAACTTGCAATTGTCGTAGGAAGGGTCTTCCTAGGATCATTTCATAGGTATTAGTTTTACCACAGTCACATATAGCAAATCTGTGCTCAAACTCTACACCACAAGTGGTTAGAGTTATCCCTTATGGAAATCCTAGAGGTCTTTCCACATGGCTGTTAGCCATTTGAAGCTTCATTCTAGTTGTGCTTAATGTGGGTTTACCCCATTGCTTCTACAAGGAGATGGTTGCAATAGCAACACGAGTTCTTGAATCTATGATCGCTTTGGTTGTGTAACCTTTGTAGGTGATCGAAAGATAAGTATTACCTTCCTAACCTTCGCTCATGTCCCCTATTTTGTCTAGAGGTATCTCTGGTACTTTCTCTTTAGAGTCTGCTTTTGGCATTTTAGAATCAAGTTCTGGAACCTGATCCTTCACATGATTCCCTAGCTCAAGTTTTGCTTTGAGCAGCTCCCCTACTGTGAGATGACACTGAACCTTAGTGTTCTCCATGATGTCAGTGTTTCTTGGAACCACCAAGTCTTCGTTTTTTATCAGATTGTGGGGGCTTTGATCTGGATATATTCAGATTCCCATGGGCCTGTGAACTTTGGCAATTCTTGTAAAGAATTGGATTCAAATCCTGAACTTTTTTTCTCTTGTTGCTCTACTTGGCCTCCATAAATAGATGGAATGTCTTGTGGAAATTGATCATGAAGGTCATCAATC
This sequence comes from Ceratopteris richardii, assembly GCA_020310875.1. NCBI lineage: Eukaryota > Viridiplantae > Streptophyta > Polypodiopsida > Polypodiales > Pteridaceae > Ceratopteris > Ceratopteris richardii. The sequence goes on from CM035414.1 coordinate 178,596,198, forward strand.
TCGAGAATAGGAGGGGAAACATCCTTCTCCTTGGCCCATTTCCCTTTTTGTATTTCTCGCAAGAACGTTGGAGTGTGCTGTTGAATTGAAACAGGTTCTTCATTACCTATGGAGTCAGGTACATATACTTTCTTGGGTGATGGGCTTCCTCTTTCAATAGGTGGTTGAGCCTGTGGAGGTAAAGAAACTTGTGGTTTATTTATGAGTTGCTCTAATCTGTCTAGTAAGCCCTGAAAGTGCGAACCTAGTGTGATAGCATTTGTCTGATTGAACGATTGATTGGCCTCAAACATAGCTTGAGCTAGTTCCACCATTTTTATGCACATTTTTGTCCGTTCAATCTCTAAATCTACTCTAGGGTAGCTCTTGTCTAGGTTTGTAGGTGTTGGCCCTTCTTGAAGTTGAGCGTGGTATGCCTTGAACGTCATGTCCAAGTCTTCTAGGGTTGAATCTGCAAGAACAAATCCTGGTTGTGGTTTATTTACAATGGTTGGTGGGTTGGGATGAGGTGGTGTGGATGGAGTTTTGACATGCAAGGGGCGTTGAGAGGCAATATCTTCTATTTTTGTCTTTGCATTTTTTAGGCTCTTTTCTAGTTCAAATAACTTTTTTGGTCCACTTATGACTGGCCTTTTCTCTAGTATCCTTCCATGTACTTGCTTTTCTCTTAGTAGGATCTCCTGACTCACTTGGCTCAGTTGTTTAGCTTGTTGTAAGGCTTGTGCCCTAGTAACTGCATGTATAGGAGCCACATTATCGTTACTAGAAATTGAATCCCCAACTAGACCTACCACATTAACGGGTGTAATCTTTGGTGCACTTGAAGGATGTCTAGGAAAATCTCTCAAGAGTTGTTCTTTGCCACACTCAAGACAAACGACTTGTATCGTGATGTTCTACCCTTGTATCGGAGCTAGTGTGTGGGGTGGTTGTTGTCCTAGTATAGGTTGAGGTTGTCTATATCCTCCATGTTCATACGATCTAGTTGCTTCTCGTGGTCCTAGACAGGGGTTATACCTAGGAATTTCTTTGCCTTGTTCTCTAGGAGGGTACTCGTATGGTCTACATTGGGGTGGTACAAATGGTCGTGGCTATCTACTCATTGGATAGTTTTTAGTGTTGTGGTTGGGATACTTCTGCTCACTATAAGAGTATATGTTAGGCTCCTAAGTTGGGTGTCTATTGTAAGGGTAAGGTTGTGATAACCCTAATCCTTCTCTTGTGCAGAAACGAGATGGATAATCTCCACCACAACATGTGCAACTTCCTAACATTGGCACTCTCAAGGAAGAGTTCTGGTAGTTCCTTTGTCCTTGTACCCCTAATTTCTTGGCCACTAACTCTGTCGCTTCTTCCACATAACTCGAACTAGAAGTCTCATTGCTCCTTATATTCTCTATTTCGGTAGGATCTTGTGTGATTTTGAGATCCACAACTAAGTTGTCTTCCAAATCTATGCATTCTTGAAGGCACTCACTCAGAGTTTGCAGTCGTTTCATGTATACCAAGATTCTCAATGTTCCAGTGGTTAGACCTTCTAAAAATAGGGATATCATTTTTTGTTGAGAAGGTTTCTTTGTCATAGGGCATGGAATCATGTATTGATTAAATCTTTGGGCTGCATTTTTTACTGTCTCGTTAGGAGCTTGCTTGAAACTATGTAGTAAGGATGATGAATTGTGCTTAATCCCTCGCTTAGTAAATTCCCAAATAAATTCTTGAAAGAATTGTTCTATATGGCTAAAGCAACTTGGACCCAAGGATTGAAACCAATTTAAGGCTATTCACGTGAGGATTAGCCCAAAGGATTCATATTGCATGAAAAATTCATCCACTTGCTCTGCTCGCAACACCTACTTATATTCTACAATGTGGTCATAGGCTCTCTTGGGCCATTATAATGATTTCGCATACATTTGAACAATTGGATTGGTCTTCGTCTTTTGCTTGGCTATGGGGATCGACTTATGATGGGAAAAGCGGGTTTTGCTGGGTGTATTCTAGCTCCTACACCTTGGGGTGGTTCTGCCTAAGGGTGGTTCTATTCATATTCCCCATTCCCTGGCTAGTTTGGTTGTGGGATTTAATTCCTAGCATGGTGGAGTGTACCTGAGGTCTGTTCGACCTACTATGTTGGCTCCTTTGTCCTAAAATTGCATTTTCCATTCTTTGTTGGTTCTGGAATGGGTTTTATGAGGTGGTTGCCTGATCTCGAGGAGGGAATATAGGCATACCCATGTACCTTAATCTAGACCACTCCACTTCATCTAGAGGCCAATATGTCCTTTGATTTTGATCTAGGTATGTAGCTCTAGATGGATTTTCCGAATCCCTTAACTGGTATATAGTTATTGGGCTGATGCCTTCTCCTTGTGTTAGTGAATTAGTTTGTAGGAGTAGGTATAATCCATGTACTAAGTACACATCCATTAGATAGTCATTTTGGGTATCTTATCTGCTTGAAATACTTGAGTCGTTACCGACTTCCCCATAGGGGTAGTCACCATATCTCCACTGTTGGTTCTCCCAGAAGTTTCTTGTCCCTCTAATTCTCCTCTTTCATTCATCTGATCAGCCACACTGGGACTGAGACACGGCATATACCTGGCCCATCTTGTCCATGTAGACTCCATCTTCGTACTTGATAGCTGGCCTTGGGACTATTTCAGATTTTGCAATGTTTATCATTCTTGCTACTGACCTATGTAGACCATTGAGGTGGATGGGTACTCCTTGCAAATTAGTGGATATGCATTGAAGAGACATCTGATATTCTCCTTCCACTCTACACATAAAATCTTCCCTAGGTACTGAACTATGCATGTCTTTAGAAGCCAAGAGTCTCTCCCAGTTAAACGACATTTCTGACTCACTTGTCTGTGAACTGAGCACGTAGTGCTAACCACTGAGTTGTGAGTCACCGACTTGGTTGTATGATTGACACTGGCCTGAGATGATCTAATACTTTGTCTATCTCTTCCTAAGTGTCAACTTGATCTTAGGTTCATAAACCTTGTCCAAAAGTCCAAAATTGTCCTTTGTATTGCTCAAAATCTTGTGGAACCCCTTGCTTCCTAGTCCAACCTTAGGGTCCCCACGAGCTTTCCAACAAACCCAAAATCACTCCAAACGGATTTCATATGAGAAAGTTATGCCAGTTCAGGGTTCTGTTATGAGGGAGTGCCTCAGGACAGGTGATACGATACCAGATTTTCCATGATACACGATACCACAATGGACGATACCAACTTCCACGATACGATACCACTCGTTAGATGATACCACCAAGCCCACGATACGATACAAAACAATCGAGGATAGGATACTTGGTCTATTGACGATACGATACCTCTGCACTAGACGATACGATACCAAGTTAGTGGATGATACGATACCAGATTGCTCGTGATATGATACCAAGGTGATAGTCGATACGATACCAAAAATTTACACGATATGATACTGGAGCTTTCACAGTACAATATTGGTTTTATGGACGATATGATACCACTTTTGGTACGATATGATACCACTTTTTTGCACGATATGATACTAGAATAAGCACGATATGATACCAAGTTGGCGATACGATACCAACCATGCACGTGATATGATACTACTTGGTCAATGATACGATTCCGTGTGCTTGCAGCCACAAGTGAAAACGAGGTGAATCTACAGCCAAAAATGGAAAAAATCAGAGAATATGAAGATGGGAGAAGATGGTGATGATGATGAAGATGAAGAAGAAGGAAAACTCAGAAGCTGAACTAAAAAAGGTGATTTTTTTACCTTCCAATGTCGCTACTCTACGTCTCACCATCACACGCTCATCCTCAAAGCTCTCTCCCTGGAAACAGCGCCAAATTTGGTGTCACTCTAGCACAATGGCAAGTACCAACATGAAGAGCTACACCTCATAAATGTCAATCCACGGGGACGTGAGGACGAGTATAAGGACCAAGAGCAAGTGAAGTGCACAAGTGCGTGAGTGAAAGCGCACAAGCATGCACACACATACACACACACACACACAAGGTAAGAGCAAAGAGTGGAACAATGGAAAGCTTCAATTACAAAAGAACTCTCTTAACAAGCTGAAATCTACAACAAGCTAACCCCAAAAATGAGCTCTCCAACTCTTTTTTTAGTTTTTTGAGTAGTTTTGGCCCTATCCATACCTAGTGTCTGGCCTAGTTAAAAATTAGGTTCCAGTGCTTATTTGGGGGCTCAAATAGAGTCTAAAAATTATGAAAATTGATAGGATGATAGTTCTAGTACTCCTCAAGCTCGAGGTCTGCTTGGCTTGAACAAAATGGAGTTGAAAAAAAGGAAAATGGTATTTACAATGGTTCTTAGTTATGCAAATCTTTATTTTTATAGGGATTTCTTCTGAAAATTTGACAGGTGCTTCTCGGAGCTCCCTAGTTGCTCCTTCTTCTTGTGTGTCCACTTCCTTGATGTGCTTCCATGCTTTGTCCTTCACCTTGAGCTTCAACAGCATGCATTGATGCTCTCTCATGAAACCCATCTCTATGATCCCATCTAATTGGTTTCCTTAGTAGTATAGAAAACGCTTCACTACTTGCTCAAGTGATGTGCATGAGTGAAACTAGCCACTCATTGGGTATTCCTAATAATACCCCATAGTATCCTAATCATACTGTGAGACTCTTGTAAAGATAAGTAAATCTTCACTACCTTGGAGATTATCATAAATGTATCTCCAGTGCTTGTATGCAAATTCCTATAACCTATAGGATGGCTTGTGCACATTCTAATGGTGAAGGTGTAGCTCCTTCCCCTTAGCAATCCTATGATTTAGATCTATAAGGATTATGTGTAGGGATCCTATTACTAATTAACTTGTCTTATCTATACTACTATGATGGTCCTAAGTCCATCAAATACATGCTTACAAACATGCTAACACCTTACTGATGTTTTCAGAAAAGAAATGTTGCCATGCCATAACATTCCTGCCTAAAGGTAAGTGCATATATAATGCCATGAGGTAGGAAAAATTTCGACAATATTTCCCCAAGGAAATGGAGTCCCAAAAAACTTTAACCATGAACACAATGGCACAAAGGCCATCCACTACAACATAGGGCTTGGCAAGCCCATGGCATGCATGCCATATAGTCATACATGGACTCCAAAACCTACAAAAACATAAAAACAAATGCTAGCAACAATCTCTTTGTTTGATAACCATGTATTTCTTGCAACCATCTTTCTTGCAAACAATCAAAAAGTGTACTCCTAGAAAGTTGATCCATACTTTTAGAATTAGAAAAATGATCAACTTTGATGTATGCATTCCAATCCATGCATGTACATACAAAACATGCCATAATATAAAGTAAAAAAGCATATGTCCCTGAATGGTTTTGTATTGGAATTACATGCATCCAATCCTTTTTGATGAGCTTTGAGACCTTTGCACCTTCCTCTTTAGATCCTAAGATAAAATTTGAAGTGTCCAAAAGTATCGGATCACTTCCCAAAACATAAAGCATGATTAGATGATCAGCAAAATAATGCAAATTTACCAAAACAAGTGCATTTGTAATCTCTCTTTAGACCTAAAAGGACCTTTCTAGGACCTATAATTAATCATAAAATGAGATATGCATCATGTGCACGTGGCTCGAAGTGAAATTACTTCAATCCCCTTCCCAGTTTGTAAAATATGGCTTTTGGAAGGTAGTTGCCAAAATTTGTTCAGAATTTGTAGACCTATATAGACCTACAAAAATTTTTAGTTTCCAAAATTTCTTTTCATAAACTCGAATTAGATCTTGTGCGCTGCTAAATGACCCATAGCACGTCCAATTCAGAGCTCTCTAGCCCAAGATATGGCCTTTCCAAGTGTGACATGCCAAACTAGTAGACTAGTGGAGGGGCTAGAAAAAGTATGAAAATGTGACTTTTAGAGTGCCCAAAAACATTCTTCCATCAAGCAAATCCTAGAATTCTCTTCATAATTTCATAGAGTAATATATGAAGATGCCTGGGCCTATTTTCATCTTACCAAATCCTCCCTTCATGCGTGCTAATTTTCTCCCCAAAAGAGGCCTAAATAAGGATTTTAACTTTCTTGAAAAAAGTTATATGGGAGATTTTAGCAAGCTTCTAATCCACTCCAAATGTGGATTTTTCTTGGATTTTCTAATTCTCCATGATAGTATATACACCATACTTCATGTATGTATACATTAATCCATGGGAAGCCTCTTAAATAGTCTCTTTTCTTACTCCCAAAAGTGGATTTTGACAAAAAAATAACATCAAAATTTTTTCCAAAAACTATGGAAGGGGGTTTTTTAGGATACAAAATTACTCCTTAACTTATTATTTTAATGAATCTAATGATTCCATTATGAATTCCATATACCATACTCTTAGTATATATACTTTTTCCCATCCATCGGTAGCTAGTGCACCTCGTTTTCCCTCTTCCAAAATGGGAATTTCTTAAATTCGGGTGCTAAAATTTTTCTCAAATAGTGATGGAAGGGGATTTTGTGGAGCTTCAAACTCCCATCATATCGAGCCAATCTTTAAATTTCTTGATTTTATATGGAAATCCATATACTATACTATATGTGTGCATGAGTTTTCCTAACAATCCATGAAAAATCCCACTTCATATCCCCTTCCCGAAATGTCTACTTATCAAAATAGACTCTAAAAATTAAGTGAATATCATGAAAGAGGGCTACTGTGGAAATACCTAAAACCTATGTTTTTTTTGCATTTTTGAGGGAATCTTTGACTCTAGATGAGAGTACATACCTCATACTCTCCAAATATGTGATTTACCTCCAAACTCTTAGCCCTCAAGCCTTTTTATTCTCCTTCTCTCAAAAGGTGTCAATTAAACAAGCTCAAGGGTGGTTTTAACAACTTCCAAAAATAATGGAAATGGGATTTTAAGATTTCCATATTATTGTTCTCACATCGACTCATGGTTCTTATGAACTCTCAAGAAAGTTCATGTATTACACTTCATTTATACCGAATTTCCCTTCCAATTTTTTTCACATGGTCTCTATCTCAATCTTCGGACATGGAGGTTTTGTAAAAGAAAAAACACAATAAATATGTGAAACTTAAACCATAAAGGATTACCTCCATTTCTCTGTTCACTTGAATGCATCAGGTGAGGCCATGTGATGTGAATTGAGTTCCAAGAAGAGAAACATGAGAAATACTTCCCCATGAACAACCTATGCTTGCTTCAAAAGTCTGGGGAATTCTTCTCTTCCAAAGCATAGCTTTATTAAGCTGTTTTGATGCAATCTCAAATAGATCTTTCAGATAGCAGCGAAAGTACACATGCTTCTTCAAAATACCTCTCATCACTTCATGAAGCTCACATGGATTCTTGTGTGTGCAGAGAAGCACTCTTCTAGGCCGGCAGAATAGCATTTCAAAGCAGCTTGAAGTGATGGTGTCTTGGTTAAGCCATGTGCCCCTTATCCTTGAGTCATGGGTTCCATTCCCATTTTCTGCACCATGGAAGCAACTTGGAACGCCTCTTTGATATGAGTGATAAATAAGATCTCTTTTTGAATGCCGATTACGATAGTTGTCCCAACTCTTTGTCCACCTGCCATCACACACACTTCATCTTGGTTCTCCTCCTAGCCACATCCGAGCGCCCTAGTCTCTATATAATGAGTTACCCTTATAAAAGGCTCACATGAGAGTCCTAATAGAAGGTTCTCTCAAGTCCTCTACTAAGTGGGGCTGAATGCCTCAAATGATGCCATCTCACTGAAGAAGTAGTGCATCTATGATGTGACATTACACATTATTGATATTTGTAGTGAGTGCATATTTATCATGCCATGAAATTCTTACCTAAACATAAGTGTGTATAGAATGCCATGAGGTGGGAAAAATTTTGATAGCATTTTCCCAAGGAAATGGAGTTCCAAAGAATTTTAACCATAAGATCCAATCAAAGGTCTTGCATGCCAATGGTGCACAAGTCATTCACTAAAGCAAAGGTCTTGGAAAGCGCATGGCATACAAACCATATACTTATATATGAACTCCATAACCTGCGGATCACTTCATAAAACATCAAGCATGGTCAAATGATTACCAAAATAATGCAATATACCCAAAAAAGTGAATGTGTAATCCATGTTTAGACATCCAAAAACTTTTTAAGGATCTAGAAATAATCATACAATACAATATATATAATGTGCAAGTGGCTCAATGTGAAATTACTTCAAGATTCGGATTTGCAAGATATGGCTTCCGAAAGGTAGTTATAAAAAACTATTCAAATTTTGTAGACCTGCATAAAGCTAAAAAATACATAATTTCCAAAAATATTTTTCATAAAATTAGGCTATATTATGTGCTCTTCAAAACTACCCATAACATCTCCATTTTGGAGTTTTTTAGACCAAGCTTTGGCCACTACAAGTGTGACATGCTAAACTAGTGGGCTGGTGGAGGTGCTAGAAAAAAGTGTGGAAATGTGATTTTTGAAGTGCTCAAAGGCATTATTCTGTTAAAAAATTTGTATATTTATTGCCATAACCTCAGAGATTAATATACGAAGATACTTCCTCATATTTTCAAATTTCCAAACCCTCCGTTCTTGCATGATAATTTGCTCCCCAAAAGAGGCTTAAACCAAGATTTTGACTTTCTTGAAAAAGTTATATGGGAGATTTTAGCAAGCTTCTAATCCATTCCTAATGTGGATTTTACTCTATGGTAATATATATACCATACTTCATGTACATATTCACTAATCCATGGGAATCCTCTTAAACTATCTCTTTTCTTGCTCCCAAACATGGAGATTTACAAAAATTAGCAATTGAACTTTTTTCCAAAAAGTGTGGAAAGGGGATCTTTGAGGATGCAATATTTCCTCATTAACTTATTCTTTTCATGAATCTAATGATTCCATAGGGAATTCCGTATAACATACTCTCAGTATATATATTTTTCCCCAAATACTTAATGCACCTCTATTTCACTCCTCCAAAATGGGAATTTATTAAATTTAGGTGCTTAAATTTTCCTCAAGCAGTGATGGAAGGGGGTTTTGTGGAGCCTCAAGATACCATCATACTGAGCCAATTTTGTCTTCCTTAATTCTAGATGGAATTCCATGCACTATCCTATATTCATGCATGATTTTTCCCACCAATCTATGGAAAATCCCTCTTTATTTCCCTTTCATAAAATGGCTACTTATCAAAATAGCCCCTGAAATTTATGTAAAAGTCATGCAAGAGAGTTATTGAGGAGATACCTAAAGGCTATTCTTTCTTATGTTTTGAGGGATTCCTTGAGTTTAGATGGGATTACATATGCCATACTCCCCATACATATTTTTCTCTCAAAGGGATTATCCCCCAAACCCTTCGTTCCTTCTCTCAAAATAAGGATTTTACAAAAATTCAAAAAACACTCAAACCTGGAACTTGAGGCCATAAATCCTCCTTGCTAGATCCCATAGAGGAAAATGTCATATTTGATTGCTCCTTGTCACCTTGAGGATCATCTCACTCCTCTCACATCCATGTGTGGGCATCACTTATGTCTTTGATGGTGTTGATATGACCTTAGATAATCTTCATAGTGTTGCCATCCCAAAAGACCATCGGCTTCTATATTGTAGATTTTAAAGATCAAAATCTCTCTTATCAATATAGTCATCATCCGACTTCTCCCTCAAATAAGCTTTTTCCTTGCTCCATAGGCATTCAAGGTTGAGGAGGAGCTTTTCTGAAAATTTAGAGGGAGGTAGTGAGAGAGGAACAAAGCCTCTGTCTGATTCAAGGCATTCGGGCAATATCATTGCCCTTAGTCAGGCCTACATGGATGAGGAGAGACCTTAGAAGAAGTTTGGTATCACCATAGAGGCATGGCATCTTATGGTCTACCTCCCAACCGTGTGAAAAAGTTTTGATTCCCATCTGTACCAAGTCATAAAGTGCCCTTATTGCTTGCTCTGATACCAATATAAGATCAAACCCCTTTTGCCTTGCCGTTTTCCTCATGAGACCGTTGCCATCACAAACACATAGAGAGATATGTTCTTTGTTCCACCTTGCACCCTCGAACTATCCTCCTCTTAGATAGATTTGTGAGAGACTTCTCCTTCCTTGCTTCCACCAAATGAGGAGTAACCCCAAAGGATTCCATGTGGCATTCTCTTCAAGAATCAAGATTCCCATATATATATATATACACACACACACACACACACACACACACACACACACACATATATATATATATATATATATATATATATATATATATATATATATATATATATATATATATATATATATATATATATATATATATATATATATATATATATATATATATATATATATATTGTTAGGCCCATAAAAAGACATATTGGTCAAAGTCAATTGTAGTCAAAGCCAAAGGTCGAATTCAAACTAGTAAAAGTAAACATGTTCAAGGTCAAAGGTCAACATGCTTGAAGTCAAAGCATTCAAAGTTGGGTGTCAAGGTGCACAAGTAGTGCACAATTAATTGTTCACAAAGGGTAAAATTGTACAAAGTCGGTTGTAGGTTGCAGGGGTATTTCTCTAATTTCTCTAAGGTTCAAAGTGTTTTTAAAGTGTCTTGGAAGGTTTAGGTGAACCCTCTCTTAGGTGCACAATTGAAGACTTAAAAGGGCAAAATGTGAAGGTATGTGAAGCGGCAGTGTACGGAGAAGTGAAAGTATGGCCCCCCAATTAAAATTTTGTTTTAGTCTAATGTCACTACAGGACAAAACAAGGATTTATTGGCTTCCCACTTTTGTAGATAATCTTGGGACATCAAAGTGAGCACCAAGATACTCTTGCAGTTAAGAGTGTACATGAATCGACACTCAAATCAAGGAAAAGATTATTCTTGGAGGACTAAGCAAGGTGAGCATAGTCTAAGCTAAGCAAGAGAGAGAAGTGCACGGGACACATAGTGTGTGACGTAGAGAAGTGAAGTGCAAGGTGTGCATGAAGAGGACTTAGAAGTGTGCAGATAAGTGCTAAGCTATACAACCAGAGATCACAAGGTCCCATTGAAACTGTGCGCGTTGTCGGAAAGTTTTCAACCTTCCCATTGACGACCAAGAGAATTAAAAAATGTTTATTGGAAAATTCTAATCTCATTATTACAATGTTTTTTCTTGGAACTAAACTCTTGTTAAGTATTTGCAGGATCAAATGGATGAAGAAAACAAAAGTTCAAACTATGGTTTACCCTAAACTGCTTAAATAATGTGTGTTTAGGCCATAGAAGTATTGAATCATGGGTTTAAAACCCTAGATTTACATTTAATCTTGTGCATTTAAGTTAGGAGTATTAATTCCTAGTTAATGCTGGGGTGAAAGTTAGGTTTTTAATGGGTTATCAGGGGTTTCCAAAAGGTTTCAAGAAGATTTTTCAGGGTTTTATTGAATTTTAAGGGTTAAAATAATAGGTATTTAATTAAATTAATCTTTAAAATGAACATTTATGTATTAAAAAAAATAAAATATGATTAAATTAATTAATTTACTCATGTGTGTGCATTTAAATACTAAGATTTTAATTAATTAAACCTTAAACTAAGCTTAAATTAAATGATTTATTTAAATAAGAAATGTAGGCTAATTAAATTAAAATGATAAATCAAATGGATAAATAACTAGTGGTCTATATGAGTGCTAGAAAAAAGAATGCTATGTGAGTAATATGTAACTAAAGTGATTTAAGGAGTGGTCTCAATAGAAGATGCACTTAAAGTAGGTTAAAAAGAAACTTTAAATGAATGGTATATATGAAAAAAGGTTAAAAGAATGGAGCAAGTGTGTTGTGGAATTAAAGTCAATTTAAAGTGTGGTGAAAGTAAGGAGATTAAAGTGTGGATGTAAATAAAAGTCAAAACCAAAAGAGTGGATTAGAAATGACTTGTGTATGTATTTAAATGTGTGTTGAGCTCAAGTTTTTCCTAATGTTTCTTTGCAGACATTGAAGTAAAGAATATTGAAAGAAGAGTTGATAAAGATTGAAGAAAAGTATCAAGCCATGTCATGATCAGAGAATAGGAGCTGCTCATTCACAGCTTCACCTCATTATCTTTGTATCGAATTCACTAGGATTCATTATCTTATTAGCAAAATGTATCATGTAGAAAGATTTAGCATTTGAATAACTATTGTTGAAAATTATTCTTATGACATTGATGAATTTGTTTATTATTTTCCATCTTCATTGTTGATGTTCATAGAGTATTATGTGTATCCAAAAGTATTGCACATGAGTTGACTTTAAAATATTTTTATTCCTTTCAGAAAGTAGGTAATTAAAATTGTTTCCATCACTTATTTTCCGTATTTTTCGCATGTTTAATTCTTAGAATTTCTTTTATCTTAGACTAAAGAAAAATTTCCCCTTGTACCTACGATTGTCTCATACACCCTGCGTGTGCCGAGGGATTTAGTGGTTGACTGATCCACCAGCCTTATGTCCGCAACTTCCCGACAATTTGGTGAACCCGACATGAAGGGTCGGCATGACACCGTAGGTATAAAAGTATATTTACTTTTTTTTTTGCATATGCATATATAGGCAATTTGGCGATTGAAGGAGAAGTATCAACATCCTTTGTAGCTACAGCTGATTGTTCCTCGTCACGTCACCTTTATCCATCAACTTTCGTGAAAGTAACGATTGCACATGCATGTAAAGATTTTGCATTGAGCACATTCACAAAGAGCTTCTTCATCAAGGTTGATCAGGTATATTTTTTTAATTTTTGTTTGCAAAATAGTAGGAATATTTTTTATATTTCTGTTTGCAAAATCGTAGGAATATTTTCTATATTTTTGTTGCAAAATAGTAGGAAAGTTTTTTTTTTCTATTTACAAAGTAGTAAGAAAAGTTTCTTATTTATATGCAAAGTAGTAGGAAAATTTTCTACATTTCTGTTTGCAAAGAAGTAGGAAAAATTTCTATATTTTTGTTTGCAAAGCAATAGGAAATTCTTCTTTATTTTTTCTATTGCAAAATAGTAGGAAAGGTTTTCTTTATTTTTATTTCTAAAGTATTAGGAAAGGATTCCTTATTTCTATTTACAAAATTATAGAAAAAAGTTTCTTTATTGCCAAATCATAGGGAAATTTTCTTTTTGTTTGCAAAATAGTAGGAAAGTTTTCTTTTGCAAAGAAGTAGGAAAATTTTCTTTATTTTTGTTGGCAAAGGAGTAGGAATATTTTCTATATTTCTGTTTCTTTTACAACGGAGTCGTATCAGGATCAAGAAATAGACGTACTATTACAAGAATTATATACTTATATTTCATATTTATCTGTAAAGTTAGTCTTATCTACTATGGCTGACCACTTTGAAGAGCAGCGTATTTGGAAGATCATAGATGCAGTTAAAACGGATAGGGGGGAATTTACTGGAATAAATGTAACAGATTATCTTAAATATTATGAACAATTGTCAGAACAATATGGGTTACCTGAAGACAATAAAAAAGATACATTTATACGAATTGCTCATGGTTTCACTAGAGAGAGAATCCAATTGAGAGTAGTTCAACCAAACATGACTTGGGCGGATTTCAAGACTTGGCTTCTTACTGAATTTTCGCATGAAGATTACAGTAAGAATAATAGAGCCACATTCATGCGATGGGTAGGAACATCAAAATTAGACCAACACATAACTCAGGGATTAACTGAGTTTGATATAAAATTTAACCAAATGCCTCAAGCAGACCGAACAGATCTAGAACCAGATAAATTAAGAAATTTCCTAAATATGTTAGATCCTTCTCTTAGACGTGAGCTAGAACCGATGCTTGAGGATGGAGCGACTGCGAGTGGGCTTACTGGAAATTGGGATAACGTTCGAGCAACTGTCCATAGGTTAGCCCAAAGACAGGAGCGAAATCAGATGCAAACTCCAAGAATATATGAAAGAGATGTGCCAGGAAAGATAGATAATGACCCCACTTCTCATAACCCTAGAAAGGATGACTCAGAAATTACAATGTTAAAAACATCAGTAGAATCACTTGTCAAACATGTGGAGACTTTGGCGATTGAAATAGCTACTATAAAGAGTATGCAAGAGCTTAAATTGAGAGATCAGGAGAAACCAAAAGAATTAGAACAAAATCCTGGGAATCAGATGCCAGTTAGAAGACCACTTAACCAAGCACGTAGATGTCTCTGGTGTGATGATTTGGAGCATCCACACTGGACATGCAACTTATTCAAAGAGGCCAAGGATAAGAATTGGGTCACAGAAGTAGATCAAAAGATCTGTGACTATGTAACAAAAAGGCCTTTGGCATCAAACTATGGACAAGGGTGTATGAAAACCTTCTTTGAAGCCTACACAAGCCAAAATACTTATGCTTGTAGACTTGATAGTGATGACTCTAATTGTGACTTTTGGAATGAAGTTTATGATACTGCTAGTAGAGGAAAGTTGTCAGTTGAGAACTTATATGCTACGAGCTCAGATATTAGATCAAAGACATGTTGGAATGAGCCAGTAGATATGTTCTCAGTATATGCTCATGAAATTAATGTAGACGAGAAAAGAAAACGGGATGAAGAGGGACAGTCTAAACGAACAACTACGGCTAGAAAAGAGGGTGAAACTACTGATACAATTAAAGAACCGCCTATGATGGAGCCTAGTCAGGATCCAAAACAATAGGAACAAGAAAAGAAACCTCAAAATAAGGGTAAAGGAAAGAAAGTAGGAGAAAATTTAGAAAAGAAAACTACAAGTGAAGATAGAAGTCAGGATAAACCAAATGAAACGCAACCTATACGTGAAGAAGGTACTAAGGAAGAAAAACCGAAAAAGAAACCTCCGACTTTTCGATTGATCTCGCAAATCGAGAAACAAATAGACATTCGGAAAGTTATGGATGAAAAAATTATGAAGGCAGAGGTAACCATGACATTGGAGGAATGGTTAGCATTTTCAAGAACAGATGTGAAGGAAGATTTCATGAGTATCATTAAAAGACGAAGAGAACCTATAGAGTATAGAATGGAAGATATAGAAATGGAGGAAAGGAAAGAAGAGGATGAACCGAAAGTGAGTGTTGTACAAATTAATGAATCTGAGTATCGAGAATCTTTTGATCGTAAAAATTATTTGGGTCCTGTTATTGGACATTTGGAAAAAGGAAATGATGACCCAAATAGCCATTATACTTAGAAACATTGGGCTAGGGGTACCACTGAAACTATGGTTAAGATAGGTAATAATAATAAACCGCAAGTAGCATTAATGGATTCAGGATCAGAAATCAATGTAGTCTCGAGGGAGATTTATAACGAAAGAAAATGGCCCATAGATAGGGACCATGGATGGACAATGAAGGCAGCCAACAATGCTTCTGGCTATTTACTAGGAGCTTGTGCAAATGTTCCTATTACTATTGGAGATGTAAAAGAGGAACATAATTTCTTCGTTCATGATGACTGCTCGTACCCAATTATTTTGGGGCAACCATTCATTTGTGAACAAAGAATGGACACAAAAGTATTGGACGATGGAAGTGCTTTTGCAAGAATTCGTTCTCCTGATGGCCTTAAATCTGTCCAATTCATGACACTTTGTATAAACCATCCTCGTAATCGTAGGTCTCTAAGAAAAACTCCTTTAAGACACTTAGATCAGGATTTCGAATAAATGCCACTGTTGAGCGAGATGATAGTGGACTTTGGTTCGAAATCTCGCAAAATCTTGTACAGAACTTAGATAAAATGATTGTTTATTTTCCATCTGCTACTTTAAATATTTCTCATTTTAAACAAATTCCAAGAAAACTTATAAAAAAATATGAAAAATATTTGAAAATCAAAGGAAATTTGTTAATGGATGAAAGTATTGAACATATTATTGAAACTACACATTGCTTCTCAACATTAGAAGAATTAGAAATTTGTTATCAAGATAAGTCTAATTCCCATATTCTTATCTCTTCAGTTGATGTCTATGCATTAATTTAGGAATATGCCTCTAGTATTAATCATGAGTATGATGCCTTAGTGGAGACCAAATACAAAACTGTTAGTAAAAAGGTTAAACCCGTAGCACAACCACTACCAAAATTTAGTAATGATATTATAAAGAATGTAAGTCATGAGCCAATCCTCAGAAATCCGCCAAATATTGGTCATGTATTTACTAAAAAATCCTTAAATCAAATTAAATTAGATGCTAGTGGTTTCCTTCTTCCAGTAGAAAAAGAGTATTTTCTGAAGATTATTGAGCAACATGGAAGAGCATTTTCTCTAGAGCCTTCAGAGATAGGATGTGCAGATCCTAAGATAGTTTCACCGATGATTATTTTCACTATTCCCCATATTCCTTGGAATTTGCGCCCTATTCCTGTACCTAAAGCTCATCTTCCAGAGCTGATTATATTACTTAAAGAAAAGATTCATATGCATATTTTTGAATCCTCTTCAGCTCCCTATTCAAACCGTTGGTTTACTGTGCCCAAGAAGAGGGGTACAGGTCCAATTGTGGATGAATTTGCGAAAGCATTTTCAGGCAATTCTATATATTCAATGGGTGATCTCTACTCTGGGTATGATCAATTTCAATTGGCACTAGAGAGTAGAGACATTACTTCCATGAAAACACCTTTGGGATTAGTTAGGATGTGTACATTAGCTCAAGGTGCGACCAATTCAGTAGCACACATGATGAGTGCAATGAATTTGGTTTTGCACGATTTTATTCCTCACATTACTATGCCCTTTATAGAGGACATTCCCATTAAGGGTTGCTTGGAAGAAGAGAAAGATAGCACTCTAGATGAAGATGGTTGTCGAAGATTTGTAAAGGCTCATATCCTTGATTGCAAAAAAATCTTTGAGCGATTTATTCAAGTTGGCTTAACATTATCTATAGAAAAATCTACTTTTGGTGTTAATGAGGTCCTCATTGTAGGTCATCTTTGTGGCCATTATGGACGAAAGCCATACCCTCAAAAAATTGACGCCATTAGTAAGATTTCGGAGATATGTCAAAATGTGAGTGAAGTTCGACGATTCTTAGGAGCCTGTATCTTCTATGTCATATGGATACCACATTTTGCACATGTAGCTGACTATCTTTATGATTTATTAAGGAAGAAAAGAAAATTTTTATGGACAGAAAAACATACTCAAGCAATGCGTAGATTAAAGAAGTTATTACGAGTAGATTATACGAATAATAAGCCTATTATTTTGACTGTTGACACTAGCCCTATTGGGATAGGCTGGGTCATAAGTCAGGATGATGAAGAGGGTAGAAGATATGCTGTGAGATTTGGAGCGAAAATTTTGCATAACACTCAAAGACATTACCCGCAAATTAAAAGAGAACTTTGGGGTTTAGTCACAGCTCTAAAGTCTGATAAAGAATATTTCATAGGAGCAAATGTGATTGTGGAGACATATTGTTTACCGCTAATTGGAATGATCACAAACTGTTCTTCACCGGATATTGCAATGCTTCGCTGGATTTCTTATATTAAATTTATAAATCCAGTTTTAATCCATATTTCAGGAAAGTCTAATTTTGTTGCTGATATGCTCTCAAGAGCTAGGTATGATGAGAATGATGAAGCCAAAGTAGATACTAATACGATAAATTATGATTCCCAAGTTTATGAAAAATTTAAATCAGATGAATACGAAGGAGAGTGGCTAGAGATTGGAAAGTATCTTAGTACTTTAGTTAGATCACCTTCATGGTCTTCAAATAGATTTAGAAATATTAGAAAAAGAGCATTTAACTTTTTCTTAAAAGATGGGTTAATTTGGAGACATGCAAGGGGGAAGATCAAAATGCCACAAAGAGTACTAGGTACTAAGAATCTTCAGATGCAAGTCATGAAGAGCATGCATGATACTTTATGGGCCGGGCATAAAGGATTTGTTGCCACTTATGAAAAAATTAGAGAGTGTTACTAGTGGCCAGGTATTTATGTTAATATAAAGAAATATGTGGATTCTTGCGATGTATGTCAAGTTTATTCATCGGTCAAGCATAGGGATCCACTGCATCCTACGTATCCACCATGCATACACTATAAGTGGGTAGTAGACTTAGTAACCATGCCCAAAGGTATCGATAGAATGAGATACATAGTTCTTGCTCGAGAAGATCTTACTAATCATGTTGAAGGCCGAGCTCTAAGATCAAAAACTACTTTCAATGTATGTAAATTTCTTCTTGAAGATGTGATTTCAAGATTTGGGTATATTGAGAAGATAGTAGCCGATAGGGGTGAATTAGATGCGCAAGAGGCTAGGGAATTCTTTGCTAGGCGTGGAATTCGTTTAGCTCTTACGACTGCATATAACCCTAAAGCTAACGGAAAGATTGAAAGAGGGCATTCTCCTATCATAAAAGCGATTTCTAAAGCTTCCAAAGGAGAACTTAAGAATTGGCCAAAATTTTTGCCATTTGCTTTGTGGGCTGACAAAATGACCTGTACTAGAACGACAGGGTTTATGCCGGCAGAACTCATGTACTGCCAAAAACCAATTTTTCCAGTGAATACTCAAATTCTTACTTGGACTGCGCTTCCTTGGGAAGATAATCTATCTACTGAAGACTTGTTAGCTCTAAGAATTCAGCAACTAGAGCAAGGGAATGAAAGATTAAATGAAGTTGTAGCTAAATTGAAAGATTCTAGGCTTAAAAATAAAAAATATTTTGATAAATCACATATTTTGATATATGATAGCACATTCGATACACAGTATGATGCTCGTAGAAAATTTAAAAAGCGATGGTTTGGACCTTATGTGGTGGTCAAAATTTATGAAAATGGAACGTATGCCTTACGAGAGTTAGATGGAACTCCACTTAAAACTTTAATTGCAGGTAAAAGAGTTAAAATATTTAAACAAATAAATGAAGAATTTTATGATTTAATATATGATGAAGGAAATGATGAATGATTTTTTTTAATAAAAATAATGTTTAAATTTTCTTTTAAATATGTTTTTTTATTTCTTTTACATGTATGAAAATAAAAAATTATTTATGAAAACTAATTTTCCTGTGAGTTTACATGTTGTTGCTTGATAGCAGGAGTTGAAGATGCTTTTTGAACCAATTAGTTAAAGATTGATTTATGATAAAGATGAAGCGCAGGAGATTGAAGATAGTACATGCAGTTTAAAATTTAAGCAATCAAAGCGATATTTGGATGAAAGGTGATGTTGCAGAAGAATTCTATGTCAATCAGGTGAAATAGTTCTAACCCTGATTAATGTTTTATGTTTTGTTTTTCCCTGCATTATCATAATTAGATATGTACATTCTTCAGATAGGTTAAGAAAATTCTTAAAATTATGAAAGTAGAATTTACACTAAAGTAGGAGCGTGTTTGAAGAGAAGATAGGGATTAGAGACCTATAGCTGTCATATGAATAGTTGACAGAACCCTTAACTTGCAACTCCTAGTAGAAGTAGACTTGTTTTATATAGGTAAGCTTCCTTAAATCTGACCCATTTTACTAAAGAGATCCTAGTTCCCTCTTTAGCTTACCTCTAGATCCTTTGCTCTGATTAGGGGTTAAGCCTTTCCCCTTCATTAAAAAAAAAGTTGCGAAGAAAAATTGAAAGCAGTACATTAATGGTTGCTGCATATGAAAAAAATAAATAAATAATAATAATAATAATAATAAAGAAAAATTATGATGAAAAAAGAGATAAAAGAAAAATCAAATAAATTAGTTGTGGTCTCGAAATCACTTCTGAATTGAAAAGCGGGCTATATAAGGCGGATGTATGCTAAAGGGGAGTTAGTTTTTTGTATCTTAATGGCAGATGGTTAGGAGATGAGGATAGAAGGCCTATATAACATATGCTTTACTTATGAACAGAGTTAATAGAAGAGTTAGTACGAACACTATTTGAATGACTTCTATAGTTTCTTTCTAAAACTTGTTTTCCAACTCATGCATTGAACGAAAAGGTTGAAATTCAAGCTTACATAATTTTATAATTTTTTTTTGCTATCAGAAGATGTACTAATAACTGAAGCATTTTTTATAGACTATTTGCATTTGAGTCATTAATAATTTTCAAACGAATTTGATATTGCCTTCTATGATCTGCAGGTTTGGCCCATCGAGGACGATGTGCAGGTTTGGTAGGGGCGAATGTCGGAAAGTTTTCAACCTTCCCGTTGACGACCAGGAAAATTAAAAAATGTTTATTGGACAATTCTAATCTCATTATTACAATGTTTTTTCTTGGAATTAAACTCTTGTTAAGTATTTGCAAGATCAAATGGATGAAGAAAACAAAAGTTCAAACTATGGTTTACCCTAAACTACTTAAATATTGTGTGTTTAGGCCATAGAAGTATTGAATCATGGGTTTAAAACCCTAGATTTACATTTAATCTTGTGCATTTAAGTTAGGAGTATTAATTCCTGGTTAATGCTAGGGTAAAAGTTAGGTTTTTAATGGGTTATCAAGGGTTTCCAAAAGGTTTCAAGAAGATTTTTCAGGGGTTTTATTGAATTTTAAGGGTTAAAATAATAGGTATTTAATTAAATTAATCTTTAAAATGAACATTTATGTATTAAAAAAAATAAAATATGATTTAATTAATTAATTTACTCATCTGTGTGCATTTAAATACTAAGATTTTAATTAATTAAACCTTAAACTAAGCTTAAATTAAATGATTTATTTAAATAAGAAATGTAGGCTAATTAAATTAAAATGATAAATTAAATGGATAAATAACTAGTGGTCTATATGAGTGCTAGAAAAAAGAATGTTATGTCAATAATATGTAACTAAAGTGATTTAAGGAGTGGTCTCAATAGAAGATGCACTTAAACTAGGTTAAAAAGAAAATTTAAATGAATGTTATATATGAAAAAGGTTAAAAGAATGGAGCAAGTGTGTTGTGGAATTAAAGTCAATTTAAAGTGTGGTAAAAGTAAGGAGATTAAAGTGTGGATGTAAATAAAAGTCAAAACCAAAAGAGTGGATTAGAAATGACTTGTGTATGTATTTAAATGTGTGTTGAGCTCAAGTTTTTCCTAATGTTTCTTTGCAGACATTGAAGTAAAGAATATTGAAAGAAGAGTTGATAAAGATTGAAGAAAAGTATCAAGCCATGTCATGATCAGAGAATAGGAGCTGCTCATTCACAGCTTCACCTCATTATCTTTGTATCGAATTCACTAGGATTCATTATCTTATTAGCAAAATGTATCATGTAAAAAGATTTAGCATTTGAATAACTATTCTTGAAAATTATTCTTATGACATTGATGAATTTATTTATTATTTTCCATCTTCATTGTCGATGTTCATAGAGTATTATGTGTATCCAAAAGTATTGCACATTAGTTGACTTTAAAATATTTTTATTCCTTTCAGAAAGTAGTTAATTAAAATTGTTTCCATCACTTATTTTCCGTATCTTTCGCACGTTTAATTCTTAGAATTTATTTTATCTTAGACTAAAGAAAAATTTCCCCTTGTACCTACGATTGTCTCATACACCCTGCGTGTGTCGAGGGATTTAGTGGCTGACTGATCCACCAGCCTTATGTCCGCAACTTCCCGACAACGTACCGACAGAAGGTAACCATCCCTCCCCCTATTGGAAGCTTGAGTGCAAAGTGTGCACAAGTGCAAGCTTGGAGAAGATGGAGGTCTGGTGCAGAGAAGGTCAGCAACAACAAGACCCTTGGGCATTTTGTATTTCGTGATTGTGCACTGTGTGGGATTTTGCACAGAAAGTGGGATTTTGCACATAAAGCATTGGATTGTATTGTGCATCACCATTGTCTTTGTCTTCTTATAATCAGTCGACAGAGGTTTCCAGTGTTGTATCTTTCTTCTTATCTTTCCCTTTTTTCCTACAAACATTCAAATCCCTTTTTGCACAAGAATCCCCCAACAAAATTTGGCATGCTCGGTGGGACCACAAGGAGATCTGACCATAGGTGTGGAGAAGCATTATTCAAGTGCCGATGGTACTACTTCATCTGGTTAAAAGATAAATATACTATTAATTATCTCATATTAAGAGGATTATGAATAGCTCATGACCGCAACCTGATCTCAAGCATTGAGGGTCGCTTGCAAAGCAATGAGAAGGAAGATTGTTAGAAGATCCTCCTGTCCACTATCATCAATATCATCAGTAAAGAACATGGCAGGTCAGGTTGATTTGGAGACTTTACTTTCTAGATTAATTAATTTCCTTATTTCAAAGGCTTAGCTTAGGAAGATCCAGACAAGCACATTAGGAGGTTCTTAGCATTATGCAAAACAAGAGGGTTCATGGGAAGAGAGGATGTCTTTTTTATCCTTTTTTCTGCCACATTAGAAGGGCTAGCAGATAAATGGTTCAACCAATTTGCTGAGAATCATTTCACCACTTGGGATTTAATGAAAGATGCATTCAAAACTCAATTCGAGCATGGGAATACTACAGAGATAATCATACAGGAATTAGAAAACTTGAAACTAGGTCCTGGTGAAACGTTTCTAGAGTTTGTAACCAGGGCCAAGGCACTAATGTCTAAGTTGCGAATTCTGATTAGAACTCTTACTAGATAATTGATGAGGCTTCCACAAAAAGTTTAGTGGCAAAGGCTATTGTTATGCATAAACATAAAATTGGAGGGGAAGCACGCCTAACAGATTATAAGAGCCCTCAATTAACAGTCTCTATCAAGGGTCATGAGTTTCGAGGCATTATTGTAGATGGGGGTTCTAGCATTAACTTGATGCCTGAACATACCATGAAAAATATTGGACTACACCCTTCAAGACCTACCAACTTTACTGTAACAATGGAAGAACAAAGCATAGTAAAGCCTATGGGAGTGGTCCTTCGAGTCATAGTCAAGATACACTTGGTATGAAAAGATACATGCCTATCTGATTACATATGATTTTGAGAATACTCTAACCAAAAGCACCTTATATGTTAAGCGTGAATGATGTACTTTTCATTGTGGTGTAGGTCACATAATTTTTCAAGGAGAAATATTTCCCAAAGAATGATTTTAGTCACTTCACACCATTATAAATACCATTTTTTATTATTCCTATTCCATTTTGTGCAAGCCAAGGAGTCCTCGAGCTTGAGGAGTATCATAAGTATCTATGTACCAATTTTCATAATTTCTAGAGCTCGTTTGAGCCTCCAAAATAGCATAGGAACCAAATTTTTAACTAGACCGGACAAGGTCAGAACCTAGTCAAAAACTATAAAAAGAGCTAGAGAGCTCATTTTTGAGGTTAGCTTGTTAGAGGTTTGAGGTATTGTAAGAGATTTCTTAAGTAATAGAAAGCACTCCATTGTTCCTGTCTTTGTTCTTGCCTTGTGTGTATGTGTGTGCATGCTAGTGTGCTTCTCACTCATGCACTTGTGCCATCACTTGCTCTTGGTCATCAATGTCTCCACATTTGGACATTTATGAGGTGGATTTCCTCACGTTGGTACTTGCCATTGTGCTAGAGTGACACCAAATTAGGCGTTGTTGTCAGGGAGAGAGCTTCAAGGACGAGCATGTGATGGTAAGATGTAGAGACATAACGTTGGAGTCATAGTTAATTTCTTTAGTTTTCCTTATTTTCTCTTTCTTACTTCATCACCATCATCATCCTCACTGTCTCCCACCTCCATCTCCATCTTGGTTGAAATTTTCAGTTTTTTGGTTGTCTCACCTTCCCCACTCCATTCCTCTCATTTCACTTGTGAGAGAGAGCAATAGAGGGATTTACGTGTGTTTTTTTTTCATGTTTCTTGAGCGTTCTTTCATATAAGAGCATCCACAGTACTTGTAGTAACTCCAATAGGTACAAAAATGTTTGCACAAGTCTCAGGGCATTGAGCTCTATCAATTGTGATTGATAGAAAAATCAGCCTTTTGGTAAAACTCAGTGCACATTCATAGTCTAGAGGCCTTGCACATCACTAATCTACAAAAAAAAAATTGCATCTTCTCTATCCATTGTGAATGAGACCATGAGTCATGATTGAGAGTGTCCATCACAAATGCCTGTATCACAATTGACAGACCTCAATAGACACCTCTGTTCATCATGATAGATGGTATCCATCATGAGGAACACCCCTGTCCATCGCGATTGACAACAAAAGGATGATTGATAGTGAGATTCGGCTAAAATCTAGTCCATCGCGATGTATAAAGGCACAATCGACACAAGAAAACATGAAAAATGAAAATTTATGTCCATCATGATCAACACCATCAATCACGATTGATAGTGTCCATTGTGATGGATTGCCTATCCATCAAGATTGACAGGTGCCAATTGTGACGGACACCCCTCTCCATCGCAATCGATTGATAAATTGTGACTGACACCCCAATTAAGTAAGAAACTTATCTGTCGTGACTTACATGCCACGGTTCACACAAAATCATACAAAAAAGCTGAGAAAATTTACCCATCGCGATTCATCGTGACCGACACCATCAATCGCGACCGGTTGCATTTCCATCGCGATTCACATCATCAATCGTGATTGACACTATCCATCGTGATTGAGAGGCCACGACGGACAGCTCTATTCATCATGATTAATAGCCTTGTCAATCGCGATTAACAAGCAAATTCAGACAACTTTTTAGGGTTTTTTATTGTCAAATTTTGACTAAATTTTGGGAATAAATTATAAATTATAGGAGCATAGTGAGGCCCCAAGCATATAATTCAAGAAATCCGGGCCTGTTTGCATGTTTTAACCCCCAGAATCTTGAATCGACATAATTTTTTCATATGAAATCTATTTTTTGAGCTCTAGAGCTCATTGAAAAGCTATTTGTGAAGCCTACGGAGTCTGAACTATCTTTTTTAAGAATAATGCATTAGCGTTTAGATAAGGTAATTGGAAGTTGACCCTCAATGGAGTTAGGAACCAAGGGAGCTCTAGAAGAAATTTTTCATCGATACAAAGGGGGAGAAAAGGGTCTTTAAAAGTGTCCGAATAACATTGTCTCTCAATTGAAGGTAGAAGCTTGAACTAAACTTGCAATTTTTTTAGGTCCATTGAGAGCATCGAAGGGCATTCAGAGCATGAGCATATTGCAAGCTTGAGAATGATTGTGTGGAGCACTCAACTGCGAGCAAGGGATAAGCAACTTGAGGTTGGATCATTCTCAACCCCCTCTATCAATTCCTAGCTTATGCTAAGTATGGATAGAGGTATTGATTAATTAGGGCTACACTATGCACGACACAAGTTCAAGAACCCTAATTACTGAAGTGCAAGCATAATTAGGCTACTTTTGTGACAAACCCTAAAGTGAAAGGACATAAATCCATCAGCCAAAACTTCACGTGCATTCAAAATCAAGTATTCCTCATGATGAAAACTGTTGGACAAGAAGTGAAATTCTAAGGAGAATAAAAAGAATAAGTGACTAATACAAAAGAACTTTGCAACAAGGTTGTACATGGAACAATCGGGATAACCACCAAGACTTATGAACCTTACTTGAGGAAGATATCTAGGACGGGATAGACAAAGCTCTAGATCTTCTAAAGCTAGTGTCAATCATACTGCTAGGTCTTGGGCCTAGCAGTTGAGTGATAACCCATACATTCTAAGTTAAGAAACGAGTGACTTTGAGATGCCGTATACCATGGAGAGACCTGTAGGTAGCTCAAGAATGGTGTATGTCACTCTAGCACAATGGTAAGAATCAACGTGAGGAGATTCAACTCATAAATGTCAATGATGTGAGGACCGGTATGAAGACTGTGAGCAAGTGATGGCACAAGTGAAAGCGCACAAGCATCCACACACATACACACACAAGCGTACAAAGTAAGAGCAAAGAGTGGAACAATGAAAGGACTTCGATTACAAATGAACTCTCTTACAAAAGCTCAAATCTACAACAAGCTAACCTCTAAAATGAGCTCTCCATCCGTTTCTATAGTTTTTGAGTAGTTTTGACCCTGTCTAGACCTAGTGTTTGGCCTAGTTAAAAGTTAGGTTCCACGGCTTATTTGGGGGCTCAAACAGAGTCTAAAAATTATGAAAATGGGCAGGGTGATACTTCTAATACTCCTCAAGCTCAAGGACTCCTCGGCTTGAAGAAAATGAAGTTTAAGAATGAAAGATGGTATTTAAAATGGTTTTTAGTGATAAAAATCACTATTTTGACATGTGCTTCTTGGAGCTCCCTACATGCTCCTTCTTCTTGTGCGTCCACTTCCTTGATGTGCTTCTATGCTTTTGTTTGACCTTGACTGTCAACACTCCCCCCTTCTCGAGTATGTGATCCTTGACAAACCCTTGTTGTAGTGGTTGTTCCATGTAGTACTTTGAGAGGTAGAGTTCCTCATGCCTCCACCAGAGCAGTCTGTCTTCCACCTGTAGCAGGGTCTGTTGTCCTTTTCTTCAATTTGTAATTGTTGATCCATGGAAATGTTTTTCCCTTTGCATGTAGTTCTTCCTAGGATTCCACCATAAATGTATTATTGTGAGCTTCCAAAAAATGCTAGTTGCTCAGAAGAGGTTGTCAATGTTGATTTTGAGCAATTGTTGATCGTGAATTACATGGTAGGTACCGATGTTGTAGCATGGATATCCTTTGGATCTTCCAATCATAGCTTTTACAATTTTTATGCCAAGTACTTAGAACCCGTAATTAATGATGGGTAAGTGCATTAGTGCATGGGTCGAAGAAAATATGTGCCTTGTGCATGGCCTTGTAATATGGCCCTATGTATGCGTACTTGGGAAATGCATTGGAAGAAATATGGTGCAAGAAATTGGGTCTTGCACAAAGTGCTCAAGGGTATGCTGATGAAGAGGTTTCCTAAACTATCATGGTTGTAATGTTTCCAAAGTAGGCGATCCTTACCATGGTGAAAGGTTGGTCGATGTTTATCTCTTCATGTTGTACTCCCATCACCATGACTGATCATTAGCTTGTCTTTCTTGTTGACAGATGTCCTTGGTGATGGTTCCCTGATGAGATTCTTTGTGCACTTGGTCCTCTTTCCTCTGCCTCTTTTTTGTTTCTCTTTTTTTTTCTCTCTCTTCTTCTTTTTTGAAAAATGTCATAAAACAAGAAAAAAGGTGTTAGCATTAATAAAATATTTTACATATGTCAGATGTGTTGCATGTGCATGGGATCCTCAATTGTGTCTATGCACAGCCTTGTAAGGTGGCCCTATATTAATGCATAATGTAGCTCAGTGATGAGTAGCACCTCCTTTAATGTCAATCCGGGAAGACGTGAGGATGGTATGAAGACCTCGAGCAAGTGGAGGCACAAGTGCGTGAGTGAGAAGCACACAAGCATGCACACACATACACACACACGCACACACACGGCAAGACAAAGAGTGAGAAGCAATGGAGTTCTTAGATTACTTTCAAAAAGCTCTTACAAGTTCGTTTCAATTACAATCTCCACTCAAAAATGAGCTCTCTAGCTCTTTTTATAGTTTTTGACTAGGTTTTGGCCCTGTCCAGACCTAGTGTCCGGCCTAGTTAAAAATTAGGTTCCAGGGCCAATTTGAGGGCTTAAACGGAGTCTAAAAAATACGAAAATTGATATGTAGGTATTTCTAAGGCTCCTCAAGCTCAAGGACTCCTTGGCTTGCACAAAATGGAGCTACAAAAATATGAAATGGTATTTACAATGATTGTTAGTGATAAGAATCACTGTTATAAAGATGTTGATTTGGAAAAATTTGCAGGGCCTATCTGCTAGATTTGCGTCGACTGCTTTGTCTACTTACTCCTTCACCTCGCTCTGACTCTCTCCGCTGGCTTGCTTGTCTAGTCAGTCCTTGGGTGCCCATACTGCTCTCAACACCCCCCCCCCTCTCTCGCGTCTGTCGTCCCTGACAGACCCTTGTTGCTGGGAGTGTTGGATGTAATATTCCACAACCTGAGTGGCAAGCTGATGTTCTTGTAGGCGTAGTCCTCTGGCCAAGTCTGTCATCATACGATCCCAATCAATTGGTCCTGGAATGTCCGGATGTGGCAGACGTAACTGATCTACATGGATCGCTTGTTCTACTGCGAATAGATGTAGCAAATGTGTGGGTCTGGGAATGAAAATTTCGGAATGATATTCCCAAAATCCCGTAGAGAATATTTCCTCAAATGTCTGCTTGAAGCATGCGGGTAAGTACTTTATTCGTGCATGCCAGGCAAAGATTATAGTAACCGAGGGAGTCTGGCTCATGTCGTAGACTAAATCCTTGTTACCTTGAGAGAATCCAGGGGCAGAGATGTATGGAGCTTGTACATTCCGAAAGGTTTTGAAGACAATGGTCATGAGCTCGAATATCTTCATACACATTTTCGCTGCTATGTCGGGTACATTATTTAGACGTGTAGACCAGTGCCGAATCGTTGATATCATGTAGGCTACGGTTGGGGTCCCTCGAGGTGGAGCAAAATATGGATAGTTAACCCAAGCCGAGCATTCTTTATTGTTGCGTACCTTGATTGCAAATGCTTGCCAGGATCTGCGACGTACCACTGGGCAATAGCATGGATTATACTTGATATATAGTGGCATGGTTGCCCAGGTGCTCATCATCTCTGGGTAATCGGTTAGTAGACGTGCACGCCAATTAGGTTGGAAGATCGAGCCAGCAGGTGCATTTGTCGGTAAATCCCCTAGCTCAAATTGAGTGGCGAATGTGGGCTCTTTCCCTGTATGTCTTTTGACTTCTGCATTATAATCATGTAGCAAGACGAAATAAGGCATGTATTGTGACTCTGATGTTGTGATTAACCGTTGATGGGATAGATTTTGAAAGTAAGAAGACCGAAGGACAATTTCTTCCAGATTTGTGAGAGATTGCATTTGCACAGCCACACGATCATCATGTGTCTTACCCACTTTCTCGACCCTTTTGACCCAATCTGGAACTTGAATTTCTAAAGTGTCTTGTCCTTCCTCTGTAGTTCGACCACCGGGTGTCGGCATCGGCTCATATGGCTCTTCATAGCTGTCATCGACGGGGATTTCCACTACTGTTTCAGGTTCTGGTTCTTCAATGGGCGAGGGTGGCCTTTCATATGGTAAGAGGCGTGCTTGGAGTTCTGCCATCTGTTTCCGGAGGGTCTCTACTTCTTCTGTAGAGTGTTGCAAGATTACCGGCTCTTGTTGAGCTGTGGGGGCACTGGCTATCTGTTTCTTTAGGTCTGCACATTCAGTCTCTAACTTTTCATATGACTCCAAGAAATTTGCATGCTCCTCAAGTAAGATGCGAATGTCTTCCGATGGGACTGCTCTATATCTGGTAGGGCTAATGGTTGCTCCTACAGTTCCTTCCATAGCCGCTTCAAAGTTGTCTTGGTTTTGTTGTTGAAGTCTCTTGTTCTCTTCTAGTGCTGCTGCCATATGCTTCCTTAATAGCCCAATGTTGCGTCTGAGTGTAGCATTAGATATCATTTGCGCATGGAGCACTGTTTCTAGTTCCTTGACTGCTTGATCATCTACTGTTGGTGTCTTTGATTCCAATTCGGAGTGATCCTGCTGTAAGGTGGTATGCTCGGTTAGGAGCGTTTGGTAATCAGCTTCAAGAGTGGTGACTCTAGCTTGCAGACGTTGAGATTCCGCCTGGAGGGCAGCAGTACGTTCTTCCAACTGATGGTATTCTTGTTGTAGTTGATGTGCACACTGAAGTAATGTGTTGAACGTGCTATTTACATTATGAGATGCAAGGGGAAAAGTTTGAAATGCAGGGGAGGTGGGATTGGGTAGGGGGGTAGTGAATGCTGTGTGTGCCAATGATGTGAGTGGTGAGGTGGGGGGTAAGGGAGGGGGAGGTGGTGGAATCGTGGGGAGAGGTGCTGTGGTTGGTGAAATGTCCATTGGATCAGACAAGGTGGTGTGTACAGGGGCTACCATGTAGGTGGGTATGGTAGGTGAAGTGAGTGTGGTGTTCGTGTAAATTGATGTCGTTGCGAACATCGGGAAAATGTGCCTCTGAAACATTGGAAAGCGGATGAACTGCTCCACAAAGGACGGGTATTGGGGTGGTGAGGTCAGGTTGAGAGAGGTGTAGGGGCCAGATGGGAAGTGAGGGTCATGGAATGGAGGTACCCGTAGTGGGGAATAGGCTGGAAAACACAGGGTGCCTTCAGTGGGTGCCGGGTTTCCAACCACACTTGGAATTATGGGATGGCCAGTTATGGGTTCGGAGGATAGAAGCGTTGAAGTGTACAAGGGATTGGTGACAAAGGAGAAGAGGGTTTCTTGTGAGGTGGGTTCTCGAAAGGAGAATGATGTGAATGAGGATGGGTTATAAGTGAAGCTAGAGGTGATGACTGTCGTTTCTTCCATGGTGGGAGGTGGTGGTGGGGGTGGAGAAGGTGGTGATGGAGGATGCTGGGGTGAGATGGGTGATGTCTGAATGAAAGTTTCAGCAGAGAGGTCAGTGGTGGTTGTGGGAGTAGCTGTGGTTTCAATGGGTATTTCTTGTTCTGTGACTGGTATCCTGATAGTCTTACCTGCTCGTGGTAATGTGTCAACTCTGTGTTTGTCATACCTTGCGGACTGGCGGACTGCAGTGTGGACAGCCTCCAAAACTCCTAAAGATTCTGACACTAATTTGAGGGTGTCAATGAACTGTTGGTCCACCCCCTCATCTGATCGCATTTCTTGCATCAAAGCTTGACCTGATACAAGAGAGAGTTGATGCCTTTCTTGTACTGCTTTGATTGTGTCGTATAACCTTTGTAGTTGAGCTGTATATGCTGGTTCACCTACAAGTTCTGGCACTTCTTGTTGCTCATCTTGATGCTCTTGATCATAATCCTCCTCATCTTCCTCCTGTTCTTCATCTCCATCATCCTCTTCATCCACTTCAACTGTTGTGGCAGGTGCTTGGGGGGTTGTGGTCTGCGTTTGCACGTTCTCCACTTGTTGTGCCTCTTCTGCCTCCAGCTCTACATCTTGTAATAATTGTTCGAAATCTTCATTAGTGAGTTCTTCCAAAGGTGCACCACTGGGAAATTCAAGATCGGTTGGCATAGGAGGGAATATCAAGGTGGAACCATCGGTGCTGCGTCTTGGAAGTCGGAGTGTGAATGGTCGGACTCTTCGGGGTGGAGGGGTGACGTCTGGTGTTAGGGTGGCTCCACGTGGTTGAGCACATGGGACTTGGACAGTGCCTCTCATCTTCTTAGAAGGGGGTCCAGTGGATGTCCTGCCTCTAAACTGCTCTACACGATTCCACATTAGGGCCCGTTGAATAGGAATGTCATAAGCCAAACACCTATAAATGATTCTCGTCAGAGCACAGCAACCATATAAAACCTGTTTCCGCGGCCATCGTTTGTGAGCTAGGTGTATCTAATCAATTATCCAGTGGGGTAAGTTGATGGTGAGGCTCTGTGTCTCTGCCAGATACAAACTAAACCAAATCTTTTTGGGCGGCATGGTGAATCTATCTTGTGCCGAGAAAGAAAAGTGTTGCATGCACATGCGAAGGTGTATTGCAATATTAGGCGTCATGGACACCATTTCCTTGAGTTTGGTGAGACTTCGATTCTTCATGTAATCCGGTACTAGTGTTTCCTTCTCTGTAGGAATATGCATTCCGCGCATATCTAGAGCCTCTCTCACCAAGTTGTTTGATAGCCTGAACCTCTTGAGGTCATTCCCCTTTGTCAGAGATGGAATCACAAATGAGCTTGCACCTTTTGGGTTCTGGTTTGGAGTCAAGGTGTTGATGAGATAGTAGCATCGCATGAAGTCAGGCTTTGGGAGCCGTGCACTGAAATATGCATTCAATCCTGCCTTTTCCCATATCGAACGTAGACCTTCTGCATTTTGTAATTTCTTGAATTCTCTTGTAAAGAAATGGTATATGCCTTGCTTCCCATTGAAGTCCAACTCTGATTCCCATAGGTACGTTCCTTCACCCAAGGGTCCTGCCACTTCAGTAAACCAGTGGGAAGTCTTTCCTACGGGCATGGTGTGGCCACGCGGAGGGTCCGCAATAGGTATGATTTTGATGGCCTGCAATTCTTCTGGTCTTTCATTTGTCTCAGGCAAAACGGGTAAACTGTCTAAGTCCACGACTTGCGGGCTTGTTTCTGTGTGAGAGCTAGTTCCTGCTACCTCAGCCATGTTGAAAACATCGCAGCTGGTTCTGTGAGAATATATGAATAAATGTTAACATTGCAATGGACACAAAAATGACACAGTGTCCCCTGTTACAACATTAACCTAAAGTTCGGGAGAGGTTAGGGGTTAATAAGTGCTCGGTGCTAGTGTGTGTAGTCAGAAATCGGGTAGACCTACGAGCTAAGCGGAATGATGTGATGTGATAGTGAAGTAGTTAGTAGGTGGACATGGATTTACAATTGGGGTCCGGGGTTTATTACAAGCTTTAGGTTGCCAAATGCAACGGATAGGTTTTGAGTTTGACTTTGTGGAGGCTCTGGAAAGTGTGATAGGGTATTTACTTGAAAAAGGGGGTTGTTTAAGGACCCATCTACAAGTGAGTCTGTGCGTGCTTCTATGTGGCAGTGTGTTCGAGTGTATCAGACAAGAGTGGGTGGCGGCTGCTTGAGCGAGTGAACCCTGTCGTGTATGATGTGAATTGTGTGGGGTTATTTGAGCCCGCAAGCAAGCCTTAGGCACCCAAATTTGTCTTGAGTGTGGGTCAGCCTTCATCGACTTCTTGGGTACCCAAATGGACTTCACTTTCTCAACAGAGGTTTTAGGAGTCCTCTTATTAGCATCAAGTTGTTGATTACTAATAGGAAGTTGAGACCGTTGTTGCGACTTAGTTACGGTCGGCAGCTCGTCTTTCCGCACCCACATTTGTTTCATTGGCTGAGTTGTTCTGCTTCGCGCGTTCTTTTGGTCTCTTGCCTGGAGAGTCTTCAATGATTGATCTGCCTTTAGTTGCTGCCTCCTTCTGGCCTTTGGAAAAGAAGGGAATTCCATTGTGGTTCTGACTCCTTCTTTGAGATCTTCATTCTTCTGCATCACATAGCCTTGGACAAGAACAGCATGGTCAACTTCATGTGCACCCCTTGAGGGACCAGGAGTCCATGTCTTTTCTAGTTCCTTGAGTGCTCCATTATTTAACTCAATTGTAATTCTAGTCTGATTCACCCATACCTGAAGAATTCCACTTCTTAGGTTTAAGTTGACTGCTTGGTTATAGATCCAGTCTTGACCCAAGACAAGGGGTTCAGTGAGGTCCTCATCTTGACACACTAGTACTTTAACTGTCATTGCCTCATCATGAATATAGAGCGGAAGTTCCACCTCGCCCATGCAAGGGGTTTCCACGCCTCCCAATCCTATGAGATATGCTTCCACAGGATTGACAATTAATTGCAACTCTTGACAGTGAGACAATTTAACAGCACTAGTGGCTGCACCTGAGTCAATCAAGGCTCTTACAGTCCTTGCACTCTTTCCTTGCCCTATATCTAAGGTTATGAAAGGACGTCGATCAATTATCCTATGTGAGCTAGCACCGGAAACTTCACACATAGCCACGTCGTATCCTTGATCTGCATATGTATCTTGCCTAGGGTGCTCTCTACCTTGTCTTCTTAATTTCATTCTCCGTATGCGCTCTAAGGCTTCTGCTTGAGCTTCTTCTCGAATTCGTTTTTCTTCCTCTTTGCGTTTCTTAGCAGTGTTGAGTCGACTTAGCATTTCCTCTGTGAGAGGTTCCTGATACAACTTGACTCTGCATCCGCTAATATAGTTTGGGAGAACATCACCCTCTAAAGTGGCTAGTTGTACTGCTCCACTCGTGGAGATCCTATTGATGATCATAGGTCCGTAGCCTCTCTTCTCCAGTTTCCTCGCATGTTGCTTCAATGTGTAGACTAAAACTAAGTCGCCTGCCTTTAAACCTTTATCCTTAACGTGGGCATCAAAGTATGCCTTCTATCGTTTCTTAGCTGCATATATCCCTACAGCTGCTCTCAGTCTTGTTTCTCCTAATCGTTCAAGGTCAAAAAGTCTAGAGGAGAGTTCATGACCCGTCCATTCATGCTCTTGTGCCACTTTCAATGTAGGTATCAAAAAGTCTAAAGGTAGCACAGCATTTTGACCAAATACCATCTGAAAGGGGGTGGCTTGGAGTACCGTCTTGTAGGCGACTCGGTATGCCCAAACAGCATGGTGTAGCTGTTTGTCCCAATCAGAGCGTTTAGTGTTCCATAATTTTGTCAGTACATTGCATAAGATCTTGTTGGTGCTTTCGGCTTGTCCATTAGCTTGAGGGTGATAAGGGGCAGACTTCTTATGTATTACGAAGAATTCTTGGAGCAGATTTTCAATCACTTCATTCAAGAAGTGAGTGCCTCTATCACTAACTAGCTCTATGGGTAGCCCGTATCTAGTGAACACATTCTCAAATAAAAACTTAGCTGTTGTTTGAGCATTGTTCTTCGTTGTGGCTTTTACCTCTACCCACTTAGTTAGATAGTCTGTTGCAACAATGATGTATTCTGCATGAGAACCCTTAGCTGGGGGATTAATAGGACCTACGAAGTCTATTCCCCACTTAGAGAATGCACGTCCACCCATCATGGGTTTCAGTGGCATCTCGTCTTTTCGTATAGGATACTGAGTTCTCTGGCAGACATCACACCGTTTCACATAGGTATGTGCATCCATGTGAAGGGTCAGCCACCAGAAGCCCACAAATAGTATTGCCTTGATCACCCGATCTGGTCCAAAGTGTCCTCCTGCTACCCCTTGGTGAGCAGTTTCCAAGATCTTGAGATATTCACTTTCATGGACACATAGTCTCAAGTAACCGTCTTTACCACGTTTGTATAGATTATCGCCAATGAGAGAGTAATCCTGGGCCTCTTGTTCTAAACTCTTGGCACTATGGACACTTGATAAAGAGTGGCATGTTCCACAGGTGGTTTAGTGCGACAGATTGGGCATTCCTTGCACAACTTTTGGACATCCGCTTCCATAGTTGGCCAATGCACTCCGAGTCTCCTTAGGGTCTGTAAGGTTCGTTGCTTTGAGTAGTGTTGCTCTAATGCACCTACATGTGCTAATTGCAACCACTTCGCATACTCGTCCTCTTCTACACAACAAGCCAAGATCCCTTGATCTGTGTGCTTGTACATACTTCCTGCCATGATGTGATACTTTTGGGCTTTTACTACCTCTCTATCCTGTGTGGCTATTACTGGGTGGTTAGGCCCGTACGTCAATACTGGCACTAATGGCTTAGCCCACTGCGGTACCACTTCCAAGTTAAACAAGAAAGCATCAGGAAGGTCATCTGATACTCCTTGTGGGGCTTCTCCAGATGTGAGCCTAGAAAGATGATCAGCTCTCAAATGAGTCCTCCCTTTCCTTACCACAATCTCGAAATCATATTCCATTAGTAAGAGAAACCATCTTACTAATCTTCCTGTATTGCATGGCTTGTTTACGAGGTATAGCAATGCCTGATGGTCAGTAAAAAATTTAAACTTATTTGCAAGCAAATAATGTCTAAACTTTTTAACTGCATATATCATGCCTAAGCCTTCTCTCTCAGTAGTGGTATAATTTCGTTCAGCTGCATTCAATTGTCTACTGGCATAGGCAATTGGAAGATCCATGTTACCTTCACCAGTAGGTTGAGCAAGCACACACCCAATAGCATAATTGGATGCATCCACGTGAACATGGAATGGCTTATTCCAATCTGGTGTGGTTAAGATTGGTGCTGAGCATAATCTTCGTTTACGCTCATTGAAGGAATTCTCACATTCCTCAGTCCACTCAAAGTTTGTCAGAAGTCCGTACATGGGCTTTGCAATGACGGCATACATGTGAATGAACCGGCGGTAGTAACCACAATGCCCCATGAAAGCTTGTACTTCCTTGACATTCCTTGGCCTAGGTAGCTCTGCTATGGCTCTCACTTTCTCTTCGTCAGTAGATATGCCATTCTTTGACACTATGTGCCCTAGAATCTTGCCTTGCCTGACCATAAAAATGCACTTTTCTAGGTTCAGGCAGACTTGATATTCTCTACATTTGTCAAAGATTTGTTTGAGTTCAGGAATATGGGTTTGTCTGATGTTGGAATGAGCACAAAGATCATCAACATAGACTTCCAAGTTCTTCCTCAGGAACTCTTTAAATACATGGCACATCAGCCTCTGGAAGGTAGCTGGTGCATTGGTCAGCCCAAATGGCATTACACGAAAGGCAAATATACCCCACTCTATGGCAAAAGCTGTTTTATGCTGATCTTCTGGAGCTATGGCTACTTGATTGTAGCCCGAAAATCGATCGAGGAAGCTGTACACTTCCTTGCCTGCTACTCTTTCTAAGAGATGTTCTGTGATGGGAAGCGGATAGTTATCTCGAATTGTGGCTGCATTGACCTTCTTCAAGTTAATGCATACACGCAGCTTGCCATTCTTCTTGGGCACCACTACGATGGGGGATACCCACTGAGTGTGCTCAATTTCATAGATAAATCCAGCTTCAACCAGTCTATCTATCTCCTCTTTGATCTTGGCAG
Source organism: Ceratopteris richardii (assembly GCA_020310875.1). Classification (NCBI taxonomy): domain Eukaryota; kingdom Viridiplantae; phylum Streptophyta; class Polypodiopsida; order Polypodiales; family Pteridaceae; genus Ceratopteris; species Ceratopteris richardii. The sequence continues at coordinate 178,632,759 of CM035414.1, forward strand.
CGTAATTATCGTTATATGTATAGGGCTTTTGCTTAGAGGGTTTAGCATCTGAGGTCATGGGGATAGTGTGTGAACATATGTCAGGGTCAACACCTTTCAAATCCTTGTAACTCCAAGCGAATACATCTATGTATTCTCTTAGCAAGGCTATTAACGCATGCTCTTCTTCCTCTGTTAGGTCATGGCCTATGTACGTGCATCTCTCCTCTCCTTCTTCTAGGGCCACTACTATTTCCTTGGTGGTTTCTTTGTTATCATAGGCCTCTCCTGATTGTGCCTCTCGTTTAGGCATTCTTATCATGGCTCTCCTGTTGTCTATCTCATACTTCTTAAAATTTTCCGGGACCTCAAACAAAGATTCTTCCTCTTCTGGGGAGACTTGTCTCTTCTTTCGTTTCTTTCCTTCTTCCTTCGGGGTCACATGTGTGGCTAATCTTACATCATTTGTAAGCTCTCCATGCCTCTCGGGTTGAAATTCTACTTCATGGAAGTATTCTTCATCTGATGCAAAAGGTGGGTCCATAATGATTGACTCTAGATTGGAGTCACTTGCATCCTCAAATGCATCAGGGCTAGGTTCGCATTCTTCTAGAACTGCCTCTCCCATGATTGGCTCTATGGAGAAGACTGAAATGTCATAGCCATCCTCATCACAGTGAGGTGTCCATTGTTCTTCATTGATGGCTACATCCATTGTTGCTAGGATTTCTGCCCAACCATGGGGTTCAAATTCCTCATCAGGGAAGACTACAGGTGCATAGGCTGGGTCTTGAATTGATCTATGGTTTTCTTTTGCACCTACCTCTCTGGCTTTCTCTCTCTTCTCTTCTTCTACTGCTACCTTACACATCCATAAGTGAGTGTCTTCGTGCATCCACGAGGATCCGGATTCTATGGAATGCACAGGCTCAGTCTCATCTTTGGCTCTATGGATGGGGTTCCATTGGATGGGAGGGACATCTCTATGAGAGTAATCTTTGAGATTGACTTTGGTCGTAACACCTAAGTGCTGCAAGTACAAAGAATTGGTTCCCCAATCCTGTACCACTTGCAACTGTCGCATAAAGGGTCGTCTCAAGATCATTTCATAGGCATGGTTCTTGCTAAAATCACATATGGCAAAGGTATGCTCGAACTCGACACCACAGGTGGTGAGAGTTATTCCTTCTAGCAACCCTAGGGGTCTCTCTATGTGACCATCCGCCATCTGCAATTTCATCCTCGTGGGCCTGAGTGCTGGCTTGCCCCAATGCTTCCATAGGGAAGTGGTGGCAATTGCAACTCCTGCACCTGAGTCCAAAATTGCCTTGGTGGTGTACTCCTGGTAGGTAATGGGAAGATAGGTGTTCCCTTCTTCACCTTCACACATATCTCCTATCTTATCCAAGGGTATCTCTGGCACTGTCCTATGTGATCCTACCTGGGAACGAGGTTTTGCTATCTCGGGCACTTGATTGGCTACATGTTTCCACACTTCTGGTCTAACCTTGAGTAGCTCTTCCAAAGTGAGATTGCACTTCACTTTGGTGTTTTTCACTACCCCTGTGTTCCTAGGTAAGACTGAGTCCTCATTTCGTACCATGACCATGGGTGCTCTCATACAAGTAGACTTAGCTTCCCATGGGCCTGTGAAGTGGGGTAATTCTTGTAGAGAGTTAGACTCAAAGTCTAGTCTGTCCTGAGAGTGGGTGCTCTCCTGCTCCTCATAAATGGATGGGATGTCTTGTGGGAATTGGTCGCGTGCATCATCCACAAGTTCAATAGGAGAAGGGACTTCACTCTCTTTAGCCCATTTGTCTTCTTGAATCTCGCGTAGGAATTGTGGTGTGAACCCATTCATAGAAGATGATGTGTCTGGCTCCGTAGAGTTAGGCACATAGGCTTCAGGCACATAGGCTTCCTGAGCAGGAATGCTTAATCTTTCACTGGCCTTGTCCTTGTGTTGAGAGGCGGGTTCCTTTTCTGATTGTGCAATCAGCTTCTTTATTCTTTCTAACAGTCCATCAAAGTGCAACTGTGTCTTCGCTGAACTAGAGATGTTAAACAGGCGACTGGCCTCAAACATGGTCTGAGCCAATTCCACCACCTTAGCACAAATTTTGGTTCGTTCTAACTCTAGTTCTGCTCTTGGGTAACATTTTTCATGATCAGTTACGTTTGGCCCTTCTTGGATTCTGGCCTGATATGCTTGAAGCATCATATTAAGGTCTTCGGGAGTGGGATCTGCTAGGACTGATCCTACTCTAGGGGGTGGTGGAATTAGTTGAGGCGGATTGGAAGGTGGCGGGTAGGATGGAGTTGGGAATGGTGGAGGTGGAGTAGTGTGAGAGGGAGTTTGAGATGTGAGTTCAGTTATCCTGGCCTTTGTTTCTCTGAGGCTTTCCTCAAGTTCACTCATCTTTTTTGCCCATTGCCGTTTCATTCTTTCACGTCTATCTTTCCAAGCTCTAGTCCTCTTTTTTGTCATGCTCCCTGTTTCACTAACATCTAGGCTTTTCTCTTGATCTACCCCTTGGTTTTGCTGCAATGCTTGAGCTCTAGTGATCACTTGCACGGGTGTAGTGGAAGTGACACTTCCTGTGGAATCTACCACTAACCCAATAACGTTAATAGGAGTAATTTTTGGCATATTACTAGGATTCCTAGGGCAGTCTCGTAAGAGATGTTCCTTTCCACAGTCTTGGCAAAAACCCTGGATCGTTACTGACTGGGGTTGTGTCGGTGGAGGCACAGGACAATCACGAATGAGATGATCTCCTTGACATCTGTAGCATGGTCCTCTAGGGAATGGAGGTCTTACCTGTCTAGGTTGAGGTCTAGGGTTGGGGTTTGCATACATGACGTTTGTGTAATCTGACTCCCAACTAGGTTCATTTGGCTCTTCACTATAGTAGGATTCACCATGTTCAGGAGATTGCATGTAGTAAGCCTGGGGACTATCGACATGTGTGGAATCAAAGCTATGGTCACTAGGGTCACTTTCAGAAAGCACTGATGTTACAGGGACTATAGCTCTATTCAGGTTTTCTTCCGCCGCAGCATACTTTACCGGAATCACATTAGCTGGAGCTGGGGCTTGTTGTGCTAGTACAGGCTGAGGCCTTTGTTGGTTTTGGTAGGGTTGGTAGGTTTGTTGAGGCCTAGCATACTGCTGAGGTGGGTACGGGTTCTGGTATCTTCCTTGTTGAGGGTATGGCTGTGGGTACATCTGCCTAACGGTTTGCTTATTGTAGGGGCAATCTTGCGCGGTGTGATTGGTGTACCTTCGTTCTATAGTGTAGTACTGGCTACTAGGATTAACTTGGGGTTGAGCCATAATGGGACATACATTCGCCATGTGGTCGCCACCACAAGTATAGCACCTTTTCACAAGGTCAAACCTTGGGATTTGTTTGTTAGTGACACCTAATTTCTGAGCTACTTTCTCTGCAAGTTCCTCAATTGATGTGGATTGCGTGGAAGAGAGGTTAGAGGCACTATCTGAATCTTTATATATCTTGGAAAGCTCTAACTCCTCCCCTAGGTTATCCTCGATGTCAATGCACATGCGCACACACTCTTCTATGGTCCTAGGGTCCTTCAAGTACACATAAGATCTCAATTTAGTACTTAGCAATCCATCCAGGAATAAAGCCACTTGCTTAGCTGGTGTGGGTAGCTCCGAAACAGGGCATCTTTCTAAGTATTGCCTAAATCTTCTTCCTGCAAGTCTCACAGTTTCTTGAGGGGTTTGCTTGAAGCTGTGAATCAGCGAGGAGGTATTATGCCTTATGCCACTCTTAGAGAATTCAATAATGAAAGCCTCTAAGAGTTGGTCTATGCTCCTAAACTGCCTCTCATTTAGTGGCTGAAACCATGTCAGGGCAGTGTTCCTAAGGGTTAGACCAAAGGCATTGTACTGTGTGAATAGATCCTCCACTTGTTCAGCTCTCAGGACTTGCCTAAATTCAGCCACATGATCGTATGGATCTCCAGTGCCATCGAAGTAGTTCTTCATGGACTTAACTAGCTGAGTCGGTCTCAAAGTCCTTGTGTGCTCTCTAGGTCGTGGTAGAGGGAACTCATCCGCATTTCTTTGATTCCTTTGAGCCCTAAGTATCTCAGGTTCTACTCTATTTGTTTCCGTCCTCGTTCTTTCTCTGCCCACTGGGTTGGCAAAGCTTACTTCTGGTCTATCTCTACTTCTGTCTCTTTGCATTCCATGAGCTTGGGATGTTCCAGCTCCAGGGTGACCATAGGATACATTCGATCTTGGTTGGGGAAAAACGAATTCACCCTTCCAAGTGTAAGCATGCCTATCATTTTCTATCACCACAAAGATCCTCTCCGAAGCGTGATCTAAATAGGTCACTCTACCTGGGCTATCAGGATCCTTAAACTCATAGATCATGATTGTTCCTATATCAATTGGCTGGTCAGGTTTGTACCTCCAAAAGGCTTCGTCAGTCTCTCGATTGAGGAGAAAATCTATGCTCTTATTATCCTGGGGAATCGACTTTGGTGTGATAATCCTAGTGAGAACCGATTTACCTCGAGGAGTTCTAAGTTCTGCACCCATGTTTCCTTGCTCCAGGTCACCTACGTCTGCTTCGGGGATCACATTTCCAAATTCGTCCGTCCTATCTGGGTGACTGGTGACTACGTATATGGTTCCTTCTTTGTCCAAGTATGCTCCATTTTCAAACTTGACAGCTGGGTGCTCTAGTCCAATGGATTGATCAGGATTCTTAATCTGTACCACAGATCTTCCTAGGCCGTCCTCATAGATGGTGGCACCTAATCGGTTGGTCCTAAGGTATTCTAGCTGTGTCTTGTACGGGCCTTCTACTCTGTGCAAGTATGGCACTCGTGAACTTCCCGTAGGTCTGTCCATGCCTTGAGACATCTCTGATTCACTGGTCTCAGAGCTAGGGTAGTATGAGTGGTGACTCAACTGTTGGGCCCAAGACCTAGCAGTGTGGTTGACACTAGCCTCTGAAGACCTAAGGCTTTGTCTATCCCTTACTAGATGTCGCCTTGATCTAAGGTTCATAAGCCTAATTGAATAACCCAAATTTGCCCAAGTACAACCTCGTTGCAGAGTCCTTTTGTATCAGTTACTTGATTCTTTTTAGTTGATTCCTGTGTTAAAGTTCTTGTCTGATATCACGTCGCAAGGTATATTTGAGTGTAGTTCCGCACTTAAAGTTGCTCGTTCCACGTTAAGTTCTTTTCCTTTAAAGTTCTCGATAGTACAAAGATAATGTCCTTAGCTTGAACTTGAGAGTTTAGGTCTGCCTCAACTTGATAATTGCCTATCGTCGCCCTGACTTACTCCTACCTCTAGTCGTTCTTAGCCTAAGCTAGGAATTGACAGAGGGGGTTGAAAGTTTCCAACCTTTTGTTTCCTGCTTGGTTGCCCTTGAATGCCCAGGAAGTGTGTTCCCAAGCTTGCACTTACACTTGCTTAGAACGCCTTTCGATGCTCTCAATAGATCTGTAGAGTTCCAAAGTTAGCTTTAAGATTTAAATTCCAAAGACAGAACCAATGATTCTCATTCCTGTAGCACAAATACTAATTTGCATAGTGATTTTTAGGAAAACAAATCTTAAGACCCCTGACTTTGATCCCCCTGGGTATGGTCAATCTTCAAAATACCCTAGCTAAAAATCAACGCATTATCTTTATAAAAAACAGTTGAGGGCATGTAGTATATGCCACAAGCTTTCCAACAAGCCCTAGAGCTCAAAAAATGGATTTCGTATGAAAAAGTTATGATCGTTCAAGGTTCTAGGGTTAAGACAGGGTTCAAACAGGATCACTGTGCAACAGATTTTCCCAAAGTTGTTTTCCTAAGGCCCCCTTATGTGCTCTAGAGTAAAATGTTTATGCCCAGAATTAGCCCAACTCTTCAATTTAAAAACCCTAAAAAATTTGGCTAAAATTGGCTGTCAATAGCGATCGACATGGCTGTTAATCGCGATGGACAGGGCTGTCAATCGCGATGGACAGAGTATCAATCGCGATGGACAGGCGGTCAGTCAATCGCGATGGACAGGCGGTCAGTCAATCGCGACGGACAGGAGTCGGTCGCGACGGACAGGCAATCAATCGCGATGGACAGGGGTCAGTCAATCGCGATGGACAGGCGGTTAGTCAATCGCGATGGACAGGGGTCAGTCAATCGCGATGGACAGGCGGTCAGTCAATCGCGATGGACAGGCAGTCAATCGCGATGGACAGGCAGTCAGTCGCGATGGACAGAGCTGTCAATCGCGATGGACTGAAATTTTGCAAAATTTTCAAAAATTTTTATGGAAATGTGGTGTGCAGGGTCTCTAGTCCACTGTGGTGCACTCAGATTTACCAAAAGATGAAAATTTCTGTCAATCGCGATCGACAGGAGTCGGCGACTACGAGACAGTTCTGCACATTTTCGTACCTGCGCGGCGTGCTGGAGGGGATGATGAAGCTGAAACCTGCAAGAAACTCCAAAAAGCATGCAGAAAATAGCACACAACAGTTCGCTCTCTCGCTCTCTCTCACAAGTGAAATGAGGGAAATGAGGTGGAGAAGGTGATATGATAAAAAAACTGAAATTTTCGCAATGATGGAAGTGGAGGTGGAAGATGGTGATGATGATGATGGTGATGATGGTGGTAAGGTAAGAAAAAGAAAAATAGGAAAAGTAAAGAAATTACCTACAACGCCAATGTCTCCAATCTACGTCTTACCATCACACGCTCGTCCTCAAAGTTCGATCCCCGGCAACGGCGCCAAAATTTGGTGTAGCTCAGTGATGAGTAGCACCTCCTTTAATGTCAACCCGGGAAGACGTGAGGATGGTATGAAGACCTCGAGCAAGTGGAGGCACAAGTGCGTGAGTGAGAAGCACACAAGCATGCACACACATACACACACACGCGCACACACGGCAAGACAAAGAGTGAGAAGCAATGGAGTTCTTAGATTACTTTCAAAAAGCTCTTACAAGTTCGTTTCAATTACAATCTCCACTCAAAAATGAGCTCTCTAGCTCTTTTTATAGTTTTTGACTAGGTTTTGGCCCTGTCCAGACCTAGTGTCCGGCCTAGTTAAAAATTAGGTTCCAGGGCCAATTTTAGGGCTTAAACGGAGTCTAAAAAATACGAAATTTGATATGTAGGTATTTCTAAGGCTCCTCAAGCTCAAGGGCTCCTTGGCTTGCACAAAATGGAGCTACAAAAATATGAAATGGTATTTACAATGATTGTTAGTGATAAGAATCACTGTTATAAAGATGTTGATTTGGAAAAATTTGCAGGGCCTATCTGCTAGATTTGCGTCGACTGCTTTGTCTACTTACTCCTTCACCTCGCTCTGACTCTCTCCGCTGGCTTCCTTTTCTAGTCAGTCCTTGGGTGCCCATACTGCTCTCAACACATACTATGGAAATGCATGACCTGAATGGTGCAAAGACAAGGTTATGCCAAAGGCACATGGTTGTTGCACGTCAAAGCTCTCAATGTTGCTGGTGGACGTTGATGCAGTCTTTGTTGGAGTTAGCCAATGGATCTTGAAATGTTGTGATAAGTGGATGGTTAAATGACAACTCTCAATTCCTCCCTTTAGGGATCCATTTGAGAACAGTGTTTGACTGTGTAGAGATCAAATTTAGCTTCTTCATCTGTGGATGGTTGCCTGAATTTTGTATCCCTCGTGGTTGGTGCTTTGCTTTTGTGGGTGCTATTGATGCTTTTAGCTTCCAAATCCATATCCCTGATGAGTGTCTTCTTATGTTTGCCAAAGGGGTGAGCTCATCTTCTTGTGCTCTTTGTGCTCAGTTATTACCCTTTTCTCTCCTTGACTTCTTTGTTGAGATTTTTTGCATGGTGGAGAGCATAGGTCTTTGTGCGTGTAACAATTTCTTGGGTACCCACATGTGTGATTGTCCTTGTTCAGTTGCAGCTAATTTCTTAGGCACCCAAATTTGTCAGAGAACTTCTCGTAGAGCTGGTTGTGGTGTCTTGGTTCTTGTCTTCTCATGGTTGGTTTGCATGGGTGGGAACTGTGTTCGCAAGGTTGGTGGTTGCTTTCCTTTTGATACCCAGATCTACTTTATGCTTGGAACTTCTTTCATCTTCAATGCTCTTTGCCTATTTGGTATGGTGATTGTCTTGTACTATTTTTCTTGTATTTTTCGTTGAGTGGTTGTGGTGGCATTAGTCTTTGCACAAGAGGAGGAGTCAGTTTGCCTTTTAGCTTGTTCTTCCATGATTTATTTCTTCTGGAACAGAGATCCTTTGACACATACAACATCCTTTTTGCTAAGATTAGTCCTAGAAAAAATAAGAGAATGTGTGAACTTTGGACTTGTCAACATGCAATTCTCTAATTCTAATGTAATGCATTGTTCCTGTAAGTTGACTTCTTAGGTTCAAGTTGACTACATGGTCATAAATCCAATCTAGACTCAAGACAAATGGCTTCGTAAGGTCTTCATTGTGACATACTAGGATTTTGACTTTCATTGGAACATCTTGAAGGTAGATGGGAAGTTCCACCTCGCCCAAACAAGGGGTTTCCACCCCTCCAAAACCTATGAGATAGTCTTCTATGGGCTTGAGGTTCAATTGGAGGTCTTGGCAGTATGAAAGTCTAATTGCACTAGTTGTTGCACTTGAGTCAACTAATGCTCTCATAGTCCTTACACTCTTTCCTCGTCCTACATCCACACTCACAAAGGGGCGTTCATCGATCATGCGAGAAGTAATTATGCCCGATTTTTGGCACATGTCCATGTGATATTTTGGGGCATTTGGGTTGACATCTAGGCCTAGTCGCCTTAACTTATTTCTCCTGATGCGATCTCTTGCCTCATCTTGTGCTTCTTCTCTAACCCTCAATTCTTCTTCTTTTCGCTTCTTAGCAGTGTTGAGTCTCATTAGCATATCTTCCGTAAGAGGTTCTTGATATAACTTGACTCGGCATCCACCAATATAGTTTGGCAAAATGTCACCTTCTAAGGTGGCCAATTGAATTGCAAGACTAGTGGAGATTTTATTAATGATCATGGGTCCATATCCTCGTTTCTCCAATTTGCGGGTGTGCTTATTTAGTGTGTATACTAGCACTAAATCTCCTTCTTTAAATCCCTTATCTTTGATGTGTGCATCAAAGTATGCCTTTTGTCTTTTCTTTGTAGCATAGATGCCTGTTGCTGCTCGTAGCCTTGTCTCACCTAAGCATTCTAGATCAAAGATCCTAGAAGACAACTCATGTCCATTCCACTCATGCTCTTGTGCTACTCTTAATGCTCGGATTAAAAAGTCCAATGGTAGCATTGCATTCTGTCTGAAGACCATCTAAAATGGGGTAGCATTTAGTACTATTTTGTAAGCAACTCGATAAGCCCAAACAACATGATGAAGTTGTTTGTTCCAATCATAACGTTTATTATTTACGAGTTTTGTCAATATGTTACATAGGATCTTATTCGTGTTCTCCACTTGTCAATTAGCTTGTGGATGATAGGGGTAGACTTCTTATGAATTACCAATAATTCTTGGAGAAGGTTTTCAATAGCATCATTCAAGAAGTGTGTACCTCTATCACTTACTAACTCTATTCATAACCCATATCTGGTAAACACATTCTCAAATAAGAACTTAGCTTTCATTTAAGCATCATTCTTTGTCCTGGCTTTTACTTCTACCCACTTGGTAAGGTAATCGGTGGCTACAATAATGTATTCTGCATGGAAGTTTCTAGCTGGGGGGTTAATGGGACCTACACAGTCTATGACCCACTTTGAGAATGCACGTCCTCCCATCATTGGCCTCAAAGGCATCTCATCTTTTCTAATCGGATATTGCGCCTATTGACATGTGTCACATTTCTTCACATACGTATGTGCATCCATATGAAGAGTGATCCACTAAATTCTTGAGAATAGAATAGTCTTAATTACTCGGTCAAGACCAAAATGTCCGCGTGCAACACTACTATGGGCAATTTCTAATATTGTCAAATAGTCTGATTCGTGAACGCACAATCTTAAGTAACCATCTCTGCCTCTTTGATATAGGTTGTCTCCAACTAAGGCATAGTCTTGAGCCTCTTGCTCCATGCTTCGTTTTATTGCTAGACTAGCCTCATTGGGTAATGTTCTAGATCTCATGAATTCTACCAATGGAGCACTCCACTCCGGAACTAATGACACGTGATAAAGGGTAGCATGCTCCACTAGGGGTCTCTCTTTGCACACTAGACAATTTTGAATCCACTCATGTATTTCTTTGTCCATGCTAGGCCAATACACTCCTAAACATTTTAGATTCTACAATGTTCATTTTTTAGAAGCAATCCTTCATGGGATTGTTGCAACCAACTGCTATGTTCATCGTCCTCAACACAACATGCTAATACACCTTGTGTACCTTGTTTGTACATGCTACCTGCCAATATTTGACGTTTTTGCGATTTTACAATTTCATCTTTGTTTGTTTTTACATTCTTGTTTGTAGGTCCAAAGGTTAGGACTGGTACCAACTTATTTGCCCATTTAGAAACAACTTCTAAATTGAACAGATAAGCGTCAGGTAGCTCATCAGACACTCCTTGAGGTGACTCTCTTGAAGTGATGCGAGAAAGATGGTCTAACCTAAAATGGGTTCTACCTTTTGTAACAACCACTTCAAAATCATATTCCATTAATAAGAGGAACCATCTTACTAAGCATCCTATATTGCAAGGTTTATTGACCAAATATAATAACTCTTGATGGTCAATGAAAAATTTGAACTTGTTGGCCAATAAGTAGTGTCTAAACTTCTTCACAGCATATACCATGCCTAAGCCTTCTCGCTCAACTGTGGTATAGTTTTGTTCAACAGTGTTCAATTGGCTATTAGCATGCTATCGGCAAATCTAAATTTCCTTCACCTGTGGGTTGTGCTAGCACACATCCTATTGCATAATTGGATGCATCCACGTGGACATGGAATGGCTTATTCTAATCAAGAGTGGTCAATATTTGGGTTGTGCACAAACGTCTCTTCAATTCATTGAAGGAATTTTTGCATTCATCATTCCACTCAAAGTTTGTTAGCAAGGCATAAAAAGGTTTGGCTATGATTGCATACATGTGGATGAACCTGTGACAATATCCACAATGGCCCATAAAGGCTTGTACCTCTTCAACATTCCTTGGCTTGAGCAGCTCCGCTATGGCTCTTACTTTGTCCTCATCTATTGATATTCCATTCTTAGAAACAATGTCACCTAAGATCTTACCTTGTCGTACCATGAACACACACTTCTCTGGGTTCAGACACACTCGATATTCTCTCCACTTATTGAAGATTTGTCTGAGCTCAAGGATGTGGAGTCTTCTTTCTTGGGAATGAGCACATAAATCATCCACATATACTTCTAAACTCTTTCGCAAGGACTCCTTGAATACATGACACATGAGCCTTTGGAATGTTGCAGGTGCATTGGTGAGACCAAATGGCATTACGCAGAATGCAAAGATTCCCCATTCTGTGGCAAAGGTCATTTTGTGTTGATCTTCTGGGGTAATGTCTACTTGGTTGTAACCCGAGAATCCATCAAGGAAGCTATAAACTTCCTTTCCTACAACATGCTCCAATAGATGCTCCATGATTGGAAGCGGATAGCTATCTCGTATTGTAGCGGCATTAACTTTTTTAAGGTTAATATAGACTCGGAACTTTCAATTCTTTCTCGGCACCACTACAATGGCGGATACCCATTCCGTATGCTCAATCTCGTAAATAAATCTCACTCACCTTGGAGAATGTAAAACTCCTTATTGCCACTCATAAATTAAAATTGGTTCGCGTGTAGCCAACGGCTGCCAATGGTCGCCAAGGGAGCCTTGGGTGCCAAAGATGTCAAAGTAATGCCTTAGTTATGCCTAAGCTCTATGCCTTAGTTATGCCTTAAGTTATGCATTAAATTATGCCTAAGTCCTATGCCTTAGTCGACACCTTTGTAGCTTAAGCCTGTTGGGGCTTCACTCACTAATTAGGCATGGATATATGAAGATATATGAAGGCATATGATGGAGGAAAGAAGAAGTGAAGGAAAGACTTACAGAAAATCAAGCCTAAGTGAAGGGACAATTTCACTATTGTAAATTAGTGCAAAATTAGAGTCTAGATTTGTATTTGATCTTCAGAACTTACGAGTTCAAGTCTAGAAGAATGTAAACCATAGGTATATAAGTTAATTTGAGTCAGAAACATGAAGGAGAGAACTCAATTTTGGAATCTGAGTGAGTAGAGAAAAGTCGTGTCTTTTCTGAGAGAGATGGTGAGAGAAAACTTCTGAGTCTGAGAGAGTTTTCCATGGCTGTGAGCAAAATTAGGCCAAGCCATTTTGTACACATCTTCTCTGATAATCAACACATGTTTGTGTAGAAGGATTGAGTCTAATTCCTCTTGTACATTGAGTTCCAAGTCATTTCATATGACTGTGTAAGGTAGTTGACAGTTACGACTTTTCTGGCGCATATTTGACTGATCTTCTGAAAGTCAGATCTCGAAGCATGGTGTAAAGTTTTTGGTAAGTGATAGCTCGTTTGAAAGCTATTATCCTCAACTACATTTGGTCAAAAGATCTTTGAGAAACGGGACGCATACTCAGAGAAATCAGTTTAAGAGTGGAGGTATGTCAAATCGATGAAGTAAATTTTCAGTTTTCAGACATAGTGGAAAAGTTGAAGCTAAATCAGAAGATTTTGAAGTTATTACTTGAAAGTTTTGGTTATTATGTGTTGCTTAACATTAGCAAGAACATTCTTTAGCAAGTGATCAAAAGATTTTGCAAAGATTGAGTTAATACAGGTCAGATTGAAGGATTGAAGAAAAGGCGCAGATTTCTGTGAAGTGAAATTTTGTTTTCACTAAGTTCAGAGATGAAGACTCATAATGTGAGTATTGCTAAGCTAATGGTGGTTATGGAGGTCTTCTAATACCACATTAGTTTGGTTCTTGTGGTGTTTCACACACCAACAAGTGGTATCAGAGCAGATAAGGTCCTCGAGACTAAAGGAAGAGCAGATACAAGAAGAATTGAAGAGTTCTTTATCAAAGAAGGAGGAAGCTGAGGTGTTCAACAACCAAAAGTCATCAGGAGATTGTTTCGAAGTTTCTCCCAAGGGTAAAGGTCTACAAAAGGTATCATTTTTTAACCTTATACTTACAGGTTGAAGCAGAAGCAAGGATACCATGGCAGATCATGTGTCCATTGACAAATTGGACAGAGATAACTATCCTGCTTGGGTAATGAGGATGGAGGCCTTACTTATGAGTAAGGATCTAATGGTATATGTGACAGGTGAAGAGGAGAAGCCTAAATTTGAAGATGAAAGTCATCCAAGAAAGGAAGAGCTAGAAGCTTTGAAGTTATGGCAGAAGAGAGATGCAAGTGCAAGAGCTTATATATACAACACTATTACAGATCATTTGTTGCCTCACATCAGAGGTTTAGAAACAGCTGAAGATATTTGGAATGCTTTGGAAGATCACTTCCAAAACACTACTAAAGCTAGGAAAGCTAGCTTATGGTCAGAGTTCACCACATTCAAGAAAAAGCAAAATCAGAGTATTAGTGATTATGTCACTAAGATGAAAGACTTGGCAGATAGTCTTGGATCTATTGATGAGGATATTGAAGATCATAGGTTGATAGCTCAATTACTTGCAGGATTAAGAGGTGATGAGAGATGGAAGCCTTTTGTACTTTCAACAAAACTCTCATTAAACCATTATGTGCCAGAATTAAATCAATTACTTGGATTGATGCTCACATTTGAGCAAGACTTGAAGTCAGATGGAGACAAAGGTCAAAGTTCTGCAATGTATGTGAAGAACAAAAAGAAAGGAGATAAAGGCAAGGCAAAGGATGAAGAAGAGTCAACAACTCAAGCAAATTATGCAAGAGGAAGAGGTTTTGGCAGAGGTAAAGGTCGAGGAAATGGAAGAGGTAGAGGTAATCAGAACAATAATAAGAAGACATGTTGGATTTGTGGATTGAGCAATCATCTAGCATATGATTGTTGGCACAATCAACAAGGAGCAAGCCAAAATCAGAATAACAATGGCAGAGGAAGAGGTGGAAGGTTTCAGAATCAATTTCAAAGAGGAAGACAAAATTCAAGAGGAAATTATGGAAGAGGTGGTGGAAGAAATTGGAATCAGAACCAATCATACAACACCACATATTATAATTATGCAAATGATACACAGAATGACAACCATACAACATTGATGATGAATTCAATTAGTTCATCAGAGAAGGAGGATCGTAAGGTATTCTATATTGATTCTGGTTGTTCAAATCATTTGTCAGGTAATATAGAATTGTTGTCAGAATTGGAAGAAGGCAATTCAAGTCATACAGTACAAACAGGTGACAATACAAAGCATAGTGTGCATTCAATTGGAAAAGTGAAGTGCAGGAGTGGAGCTGATTTATTAACAAATGTTTTGTATGTTCCAACAATACCAAAGAATCTGATTAGTGTTGGACAAAAAGTGGAGAAAGATTTTCAAGTCAGATTTACAAATGAAGGGGTATTTGTTGAAGATCCAGAGGATGAATACAAGCCCATTGTTTGTGGTAAGAAGGAAGGTAGACTTTTTACTCTCAAAGTACAAGGAAATGTTGGTCAAGCCCTAATCACACATGGTGATGAAGTAATTACAGAGTTAGATCTTTGGCATAAGAGATTGGGACACTTCAATGAAAGAGGAATCAAAACTATGGTGGAGAATCAATCTGTATTGGGACTACCAAATGTGAAGAATCAACATATGATATACAAGTGTGAAGCTTGTCAGATGGGAAAAGCTCATAGACAACCATTTCAGAAGAAAGGTTTCAAGCATGATGATTTGCTTGAACTCATACATACAGATGTATGGGGGCCAACAAAAGAAGGTTCAATAAATGGATCTAGGTATTATGTTTTGTTTATTGATGATGCTACAAGGTGGATAACCCTTTATGTTCTAAAGGAAAGGTCAGAAGTTTTTGGAGCTTTTAAACATTTTCATGCCTATGCAGAAAGAGTTACAGGTCACAAACTCAAGAGGCTAAGGTCTGATGGAGGGGGAGAATACTTCTCCCAAGAGTTTAATGACTATCTTTGGAATGCAGGTATCAAGAGAGAGATAACTTGCAGGTATACACCTCAACATAATGGGGTGGCAGAAAGGAGGAATAGAACATTGGTTGAATTTGCAAGAGCAATGTTAAAGGAAAAGAATTGCCCTAATTATCTTTGGGCTGAGGCTGTAAATACAGCCACATACCTTGTGAATAGGCTACCATGTGGAGCTTTGAATGGTATGACCCCCTATGAAGCTTGGTGGGGTAAGAAACCAACACTTGACCATTGTAAAGTGTTTGGGTCAATTGCCTATGCTTATGTGCCATCACAACTCAGACATAAGCTTGAACCAAAGGCAGAAAAATATGTATTTATTGGGTATGATGAAAAACAAATGGGTTATAGGCTATGGAGTCCTTTAACTAAACATTTTATTGTTTCCAGAGATGTGACCTTTGATGAACAGAAGAGTTGGTATGCAGATAAAGAATGTGGTCTTGAAACATTTGAAGAAGAGATAAGAAGGAGTGCAAGAGGTAAGTCACATATGCAAATAGATGGAGATGAAGAACATATGCAAGCAAGCACATCAAGAGTTGGATCATACAGAAGAAATGAAGATGGGCCAATATTTGATGAAGAAGTACATCCAGATATACATGAAGAGTGTGAACCAAGAAGGTCAACCAGAATGAGGAAGCAACCTACAAGGTATTCATATGACACTTCTTATTTGACTCAGAAAAATTATGCTTACATGGTTAAGGAAGATGAAGAACCTCAAAGCTATGATGAAGCAAAGGGTAAAAGACAATGGGAAGTAGCAATGAAGGAAGAGTTTGATGCTCTTGAAGAGAACAAAACTTGGGAACTTGTCCCAAAGCCTAATGGTAAGAAAGTGATTGGAAATAAATGGGTTTACAAAGTTAAGAAGCATGCAGATGGAACTATAGCAAGATACAAAGCCAGATTGGTGGTTAAAGGCTATGCTCAAACATTTGGCATAGATTATGATGAGACATTCAGTCCTGTAGCAAAGATGTCAACCATAAGGACAATCATTGCCATTGCAGCATCAAGAGGATGGACATTGAGTCAATTGGACATTAAGAATGCATTTTTGAATGGATATATATCAGATGAGGTTTACATGGAGCAACCTCAAGGGTTTGCAGATCATAAGTTTCCAAATTATGTTTGCAGGTTGAGAAGAGCCCTTTATGGTTTGAAGCAAGCTCCAAGAGCTTGGAATTATAGACTTGTAAAGTATCTTAATGATCTTGGATATCAAAGTTCAAAGGCAGATGCAAGTTTACTTATCAAAAGAACAGATGAAGGTATGATCTACATTTGTATATATGTAGATGATATTATAATTACAGGTACCTCAAATGAAGGAATCAAGGAGGTGAAGAAGCTACTTGAGAAGGAATTCAAGATAAGTGATCTAGGAAAATTGTCATATTTTCTTGGAATGGAAATCACTTATGCAGAGCATGGTATTTATGTATCACAAGAAAGGTATCTCTTGAATCTTCTAAAGAAGTTTAACATGGAGAATTGCAGAGAGGCATCTACACCACTAGAAGTCAATCACAAACTCAGTAGATATGATGGTGCAGAGTTCAAAGACATGAGGAAGTATCAATCTTTAGTGGGAAGTTTGATTTATGCAACTCTAACAAGGCCTGATCTTAGTTATGCAGTTGGTGTCCTTTCTCAATTCATGCATTGTCCAAAGGATCCACATTGGATTGCAGGTCAAAGAGTCCTTAGATATATCAAAGGGACTTTGAAAGAAGGATTGTATTATCCTTTTACATCAGATATAAGATTGAGAGCCTATAGTGATTCAGATTGGGCAGGAAGTCAAGATGACAGAAGGTCTACACATGGCTACCTTATATATATTGGAGATAAGCTTGTGAGTTGGTGTTCAAAGAAACAACACACAGTGGCCTTATCATCAACAGAAGCTGAATACAAAGGACTTGTGGAAGCAGCAAAGGAAGTCATATGGATGCAGACATTATTCAAAAGCTTGGGAATTGATCAAGGTATACCCATCATTCATGGAGATAACATGAGTTCATTATATCTTGCAGCAAATCCTGTGTTTCATGCAAGGACAAAGCACATAGAGATACAGTACCATTTTCTTAGAGAAAAGGTAATGGAGAAAGAAATTGAAGTGGTGTACACTTCTACAAAAGATCAGATTGCAGATATTATGACAAAAAGCTTGGATGGAGTGAAGACAAGTAAGTTCAAGGAGATGGCAGGAATAAAAGAGAAGAAGATTATGTGAAGAAGTCAAAGCATGCTAATTAGTGATTGAGGGGGAGCTGTTGGGGCTTCACTCACTAATTAGGCATGGATATATGAAGATATATGAAGGCATATGATGGAGGAAAGAAGAAGTGAAGGAAAGACTTACAGAAAATCAAGCCTAAGTGAAGGGACAATTTCACTATTGTAAATTAGTGCAAAATTAGAGTCTAGATTGATGGAGAATGTTAATCTCCTTCAGAATAACCTACTCTTGTGATTAGAGCACCTCTATACCAAGAGTAAGTCAAAACTTCACCACACAAACATTCTACTGCACAGTTTCTTCAAATTAATCTATCAAACGCGTAAAGTTTTTTTTTTTTGAAACTTTGTCTGAAGTGTCGCCTAGAGATTGCGCACCTCCTTCAAGTTAAAGTTCTTCAAAGAATTTAGTATAACTTGAGAAATCACCTTCACAAGTTATCTATGTCTGAAACTGTTACTCTGAACAGTCGACTTTTACACCTGCAACTTCTAAGACTTGGTTCTCCTTGAATAGAACCCGTTTAAGCAAATGCTTCTGGTTACGAGTAGCTTATCTTCTAACTTAAAGATTAAGCTCTCACTCATGCAAAACTTTAAAGTATGCACTGAGAAATGATCAAAACATTGATCACCGAAAATGCGCCTGATTCAGTAAACTCTGAACACTCAACATATATGAATGTTCCTACTGACAATTCTTGGTTTCTGTTTACAATTAAACTCTGAAACTTAAGCTATAGATTGATTAACTATAGACTTAGATATCCTTAAAAGGATTTCACAAATCATCTAACACAGATGAAGAACACACAGAAATTTCGGCGCAACTTTTCTTCGATTATTCAGAAAGTTACAGTTGAGTGATGAGAGGAAAACTCAACTAACTTCTCATATGTCTCATGACATCTAACTTCTCATTCTTCTCTTCTATTCCTTTCTCTCTCGTATATGCCTCTAATGCCTATACGCCTCTCATTTCTTCCATTCTATTCATCACTACGCGCCTCGACATTTTCCAGGTATTTATAGATAAATTTGTACAAGCTTATAACGCGGACTATACTACTGTACATATGTGTACAACTTTTTCCCGGTTCTTCTTCCAAGCTTCAAAATTTGTTCTTTTCTTCCTCCTTTCATCCTTCAACTCTTCATGAACTGAAATCTGTAAAATTGATCTATTCCGGTAACATTCCGGTGACTTTCCTGTGACCTTCCGGTACTGTTCCGGTGACCTTCCGGTGATCTTCTGGTGACCTTTTTTAAGGAAATTTTTGCTGACGTCTCTGCGGACTTAAAGACCTTCAATTGTTGATTGTCTTGCACCAACAGCTCCCCCTCAATCATCAATTGAGGTTTTCTCTGTCTTTTTTATTCCTGCCATATCTTTAAACCTTTGTAACTTAGGTCCATCCAAACTTTTTGTAAGCATATCAGCTATCTGATCTTTCGTTGAAGTATGAATTACTTCAATCTCTTTATCCATCACCTTCTCTCTTAGAAAGTGATACTGAATCTCAATGTGTTTAGTCCTGGCATGAAAAACAGGATTAGCAGCTAAATATAATGAACTCATATTATCTCCAATTATAATTGGAGTCCTCTGTATAGTGTCAAAATTCTTCATTAAAGTCTTTAGCCAAATCACTTCCTTTGCAGCTTCGACCATGCCTTTGTATTCAGCTTCGGTAGAAGACAAAGCAACTGTATGTTGCTTCTTGGAACACCACGAGATTAGCTTATCTCCCACATAACACATGTATCCATAGGTTGACCTTCTGTCATCTGGATTACCTGCCCAATCTGCATCACTGTATATTTTGATATTTGTATCTGATGTAAAACCATAATACAAACCTTCTTTGAGTGTACCCTTAATGTACCTCAACACCCTTTGTCCTGCAATCCAGTGTTCTTTCCTTGGACAGTGCATGAATTGAGACAATACTCCTACTGCATATGATAAATCAGGTCTGGTTAAAGTAGCATAGATAAGACTACCAACCAAACTCTGATATTGTCTCACATCCTTGAATTCTTCACCTCCAAACTTACTCAGTTTGTGGTTCACCTCCATTGGAGTAGGTGCTATTCGGCAATCATTCATTTTAAACTTGATTAACAAGTTCTTCAAATATCTTTCTTGGGTCACGAATACTCCATGCTGAGTATATGTGATCTCCATACCCAAAAAATAAGACAAGTTTCCCAAGTCACTTATCTTGAACTCCTTTTCCATTTGCTTCTTGAGTCTTTGTATACCTGACTCATCTGTTCCTGTAAGAATTATATCATCAACATATATGCACATGTATATAAAACCATTATCACTTGCTTTTATAAGCAGACTATTATCTGCTTCAGACACCTGAAAACCAAGTTCTTTCAAGAACTTTACAAGTC
This sequence comes from Ceratopteris richardii, assembly GCA_020310875.1. Lineage (NCBI taxonomy): Eukaryota > Viridiplantae > Streptophyta > Polypodiopsida > Polypodiales > Pteridaceae > Ceratopteris > Ceratopteris richardii. Next base: position 178,652,579 of record CM035414.1, read on the forward strand.
TATAATTCCACGCTCTTGGCGCTTGCTTCAAGCCATACAAAGCTCTCTTGAGCTTGCACACATGATCTGGATACCTTTTATCTCTGAACCCTTGAGGTTGCTCCATGAACACATCATCTGAAATATAACCATTCAGAAAAGCATTTTTCACATCTAACTGACATAACTTCCAACCTTTGCTCGCAGCAACAGCTATGAGTGTTCTAATGGTTGTCATCTTTGCTACTGGACTATAAGTCTCATCATAATCAACTCCATAAGTTTGAGCAAACCCTTTGACAACAAGTCTAGCTTTATATCTAGACACACTTCCATCTGCAAATCTTTTGGTCTTGTAGACCCACTTGCATCCAATAATCTTCTGGCTATTTGGTTTAGGAACTAAATCCCATGTTTGATTTTCTACCAATGCATCATGTTCTTCCTGCATAGCTTTTTCCCATTTTTCCTTACCTTTTGCCTCTTCATATGTAGAAGGATCTTCATCTGCTTTCACTATGTAAGCATAATCTTTCGTAGCCAAAAATGAAGTATCATAACTGTAGCTTGTAGGTTGCCATCTATTTCTTGATGACCTTCTGAGTTCTCCAGTCCTTGAGGTTTCTGGTTCTTCACACTCAGGATCAAATCTTGGCCTCTGTTCAACTTCTTCCTGCACTTCATAATTTTCTTCTTCATCAATTATTTGAACCTTTGATTTACCTTTCTTCTGATTCACTTCTTCTTCATCACCTGTATTGTTATTAACTGTTCCTGCATACCAAGAACTTTGCTCATCAAACGTAACATCTTTCGAAACCAGAAAATGTTTTGTGGATGGATTCCACAACCTGTATCCCATCTGTCTATCATCATAACCAATGAAAACATATTTTTCAGCTTTAGGTTCCAATTTGTGTCTTAATTGTGATGGCACATATGCATATGCCACACATCCAAATACTCTGCAATGATCTAGGGTAGGTCTTTTACCCCACCAAGCTTCATATGGTGTCATACCTTGCAGGGCTTTACATGGTAACCTATTGACCAAATAAGTAGCTGTATTTACAGCTTCAGCCCACAAATAATTAGGGCAATTTTTCTCATTCATCATGGACCTTGCAAACTCAACAAGAGTCCTATTCCTCCTTTCTGCTACACCATTTTGTTGAGGAGAATATCTGCAAGTAACTTCCCTTTTTATACCTGCATTCCATAAGTAGTCACTGAATTCGTTGGAGAAATACTCTCCCCCTCCATCTGATCTTAGTCTCTTCAGTCTATGACCTGTAGTTCTTTCTGCATACGCATGATAATGTCTGAATGTATTGAAAACTTCTGACTTATCCTTGATCACATAGATAGTGATCCATCTGGTAGCATCATCAACATAAATCACATAATATCTTGATCCATTTATACTGAAATCCTTTGATGGTCCCCACACGTCTGTGTGTACCAACTCAAGCTTCTCTGAGTACATAAAACCATGCTTGGAGTAAGAATTCTTATGAACCTTACCAAATTGACATGCCTCACATTTGTATGTCATATGTTGACCTGCAACATTAGGCAATCCAAGCACTGAACCATTGTTGACCATATCTTTAATACCTCTTTCATTGAAATGTCCAAGCCTCTTGTGCCAAAGATCTAACTCAGAAATTTTCTGTCCTTCATATGTAAACATGGCCTGACCAATGTTACCTTGAATCTTCAGTGTAAACAGTCTTCCTTCTTTCTTTCCTGAAACAATCTGTTTATACCCTTGACTGGGATCTTCCACATATACTCCTTCATTAGTGAATCTTACTTCATATCCCTTTTCAACAATTTGTCCTACACTTATCAAATTTTTAGGAATTGTAGGAACATACAGAACCTTACCCAATAAGGTACTGCCGTCTTTGGCTTTCACTGATCCAATCGACTTCACTTTATGTTTTGTGTTGTCACCTGTTTGAACAACATGATTAGAAACTTTATTCTCCAAATCAGTCATCAATGATATGTTTCCACTCAGGTGATTACTACATCCTGAGTCAATGTAGAAGACTCTTTGATCTTCATTCTGACTTTCACAGGTAGCATTCAATATCATCGTTGAATCTTCCTTCTGTTCTGAAGCGTAATTGTAGTAGGTATTGTTATATTGTTGACTTTGGAATCCTCTTCCTGCATTTCTTCCAAAGTAACTCCTACCACCTCTTCCTCTGAAATTTCCTCTTTGATTTCTGCCACCTCTTCCTCTTGCATTGTAACTTTGACTATATCTATTATTACTTTGAGTATTGTGCCAACAATCATTAGCTAAATGATTTGTCTTACCACAAATCCAGCAGGCTTTACCTCCATCTTTGTTGTTTCTGCCTTTTCCTCTACCTTTGCCACCTCCTCTTCCTCTAAGGAAGTTGGCTTGGCTAGTTGTTCCTTCATCTTCATTTGCTTGTTGCTTTCCTTTGCTATTCTTCTTTTTATCTTTTGAGTACATTGCATGACCTGTACTCTTGTCACCATCTCCTTTAACATCATTCTCAAATGTTAGCATGTGACCTAACAACTGATTTAAATCTGGAGTGAAATGATCAAGGGATAATTCTGTAGACAAAATAAACGGCTTCCATTTGTCATCACCTCTTAAGCCTGTAAGAATTTGTCTTACCAATTTATCCTCTTCGATATCTTCATCAACAGCACCTAATGCATCTGCAATGTCTTTCATTCTTGTCACATAGTCTGAAACGGACTGAGAAGCCTTCTTCTTGAAGGTTGTAAACTCTGCCCATAAGGATGCCTTTCTTGACTTAGTAGTATTCTGGAAATGCTCCTCCAATGCATTCCAAATGTCCGTTGCACTTTCAAGACCTCGAATATGAGGTAACAAGTAATCATTTACTGCCATATAGATAATGCTTCTAGCTTGAGCATCTTTCTTCATCCAGTTTTTCAAATCTGCTAACTCTTCCCTAGACGGAACACTAGGATCTCTGAACTGTGGCTTTTCTTCTTCTCCTGTGATATAAGCTATCAAATCTTTGCTCATAAGATGAGCTTCCATCCTCATTGACCACGCAGGATAGTTTTCCCTATCCAGTTTCTCTATCTGTAGAGAATCTCCCATCTTGTATCTTCCTGTGTATTTAAATCTTCAACCTTTATGAATAATATATGTACCTTTGCTTCAAATTAGACTCCGTTTGTCTTTCTGATGTCGTATGATCTCTTCTTCAGGTTTCGCCTTCAAGCTTTCACCTTCTAGTTCTTCGGTTGTTGAATTCTGATACCACTTTACCTGTTCTCATATCACTGATGGACTGATACCTGCTCTGATACCACTTTACCTGCTCTGATACCACTGATGGAGAATGTTAATCTCCTTCAGAATAACCTACTCTTGTGATTAGAGCACCTCTATACCAAGAGTAAGTCAAAACTTCACCACACAAACATTCTACTGCACAGTTTCTTCAAATTAATCTATCAAACGCGTAAAGTTTTTTTTTTTTGAAACTTTGTCTGAAGTGTCGCCTAGAGATTGCGCACCTCCTTCAAGTTAAAGTTCTTCAAAGAATTTAGTATAACTTGAGAAATCACCTTCACAAGTTATCTATGTCTGAAACTGTTACTCTGAACAGTCGACTTTTACACCTGCAACTTCTAAGACTTGGTTCTCCTTGAATAGAACCCGTTTAAGCAAATGCTTCTGGTTACGAGTAGCTTATCTTCTAACTTAAAGATTAAGCTCTCACTCATGCAAAACTTTAAAGTATGCACTGAGAAATGATCAAAACATTGATCACCGAAAATGCGCCTGATTCAGTAAACTCTGAACACTCAACATATATGAATGTTCCTACTGACAATTCTTGGTTTCTGTTTACAATTAAACTCTGAAACTTAAGCTATAGATTGATTAACTATAGACTTAGATATCCTTAAAAGGATTTCACAAATCATCTAACACAGATGAAGAACACACAGAAATTTCGGCGCAACTTTTCTTCGATTATTCAGAAAGTTACAGTTGAGTGATGAGAGGAAAACTCAACTAACTTCTCATATGTCTCATGACATCTAACTTCTCATTCTTCTCTTCTATTCCTTTCTCTCTCGTATATGCCTCTAATGCCTATACGCCTCTCATTTCTTCCATTCTATTCATCACTACGCGCCTCGACATTTTCCAGGTATTTATAGATAAATTTGTACAAGCTTATAACGCGGACTATACTACTGTACATATGTGTACAACTTTTTCCCGGTTCTTCTTCCAAGCTTCAAAATTTGTTCTTTTCTTCCTCCTTTCATCCTTCAACTCTTCATGAACTGAAATCTGTAAAATTGATCTATTCCGGTAACATTCCGGTGACTTTCCTGTGACCTTCCGGTACTGTTCCGGTGACCTTCCGGTGATCTTCTGGTGACCTTTTTTAAGGAAATTTTTGCTGACGTCTCTGCGGACTTAAAGACCTTCAATTGTTGATTGTCTTGCACCAACATAGATTTGTATTTGATCTTCAGAACTTACGAGTTCAAGTCTAGAAGAATGTAAACCATAGGTATATAAGTTAATTTGAGTCAGAAACATGAAGGAGAGAACTCAATTTTGGAATCTGAGTGAGTAGAGAAAAGTCGTGTCTTTTCTGAGAGAGATGGTGAGAGAAAACTTCTGAGTTTGAGAGAGTTTTCCATGGCTGTGAGCAAAATTAGGCCAAGCCATTTTGTACACATCTTCTCTGATAATCAACACATGTTTGTGTAGAAGGATTGAGTCTAATTCCTCTTGTACATTGAGTTCCAAGTCATTTCATATGACTGTGTAAGGTAGTTGACAGTTACGACTTTTCTGGCGCATATTTGACTGATCTTCTGAAAGTCAGATCTCGAAGCATGGTGTAAAGTTTTTTGGTAAGTGATAGCTCGTTTGAAAGCTATTATCCTCAACTACATTTGGTCAAAAGATCTTTGAGAAACGGGACGCATACTCAGAGAAATCAGTTTAAGAGTGGAGGTATGTCAAATCGATGAAGTAAATTTTCAGTTTTCAGACATAGTGGAAAAGTTGAAGCTAAATCAGAAGATTTTGAAGTTATTACTTGAAAGTTTTGGTTATTATGTGTTGCTTAACATTAGCAAGAACATTCTTTAGCAAGTGATCAAAAGATTTTGCAAAGATTGAGTTAATACAGGTCAGATTGAAGGATTGAAGAAAAGGCGCAGATTTCAGTGAAGTGAAATTTTGTTTTCACTAAGTTCAGAGATGAAGACTCATAATGTGAGTATTGCTAAGCTAATGGTGGTTATGGAGGTCTTCTAATACCACATTAGTTTGGTTCTTGTGGTGTTTCACACACCAACAAAGCCTTCATGGCCTAGGCAGGCTACAGAACCAGAAACTGAAACTAAAGCCAAAAATGAAAATGGAAACGGAAATGGAAATGGAAACAGAAACCAAAATCGGAACCGGAATCAGAATCGAAATCGAATCGCGAACAGAGAACATCAAAATAGAGATCAATTTGCCAAAACAAACAGAAACAAATCCTTTTGTAGTGAGGAGTGCAAGGCTCTGATACCACTGTTATCAGGATCTTTCTCACATGCACACAGAGGTTATGAATGCAGAAAACACACAAGAAAAATAGAGACGCCAAGAGACGAGACCGAATGAAATATTGGGTGCAATCTCCCCCCATACACTCTATTTTGACAGTCCACATAGTGCATGTATTTATAGGAATTTTTTATTACGTCGAAAAGTCTGGTTACATGAGAGCGGCTTTGAAAAGCATGCGTAAAAGTAAAAGCTGGTGACTTTCATAGAAATTCTTTGCTTTTAATATCAGAAATTCCAATCTACAATGACCCTTATTCTAACCACTCTTTTTCTTACTATTTCTAAGAATAGAACCTTCTCCACGAGTTTATTAACAAAATAAATTATAAATCGGATTTATTGATGTCCGCACTAAAGTCGGATTATTGATGTCCACCCTTTCACGCCTTTCACGCCCTCATGAACCTTCAACTGCTGTATCAAAAACACCAAAACACATTAATACATTAATAAATTAACACTCCAACAATGCATTGTTCAACATATTCCATAACGTATAATAGATCCCCTCTCTCCTTGGCCCATTTCTCCTCTTGTATTTCTCAGAAGAACTTTTGGGAATACTAATTCATAGAGGAAGGGATTTCTTCATTTGTAGATTTAGGAACATGAGGTTCCCATGGAGGTAAACGTTTTCTCTTGCTTCCACTAACTTGGGCCTCTAGAGTTGCTAAAATTTGAGGTTTAGCCAAGAATTGCTTCAATCTCTCCAATATTCCTTCAAAATGTAACTCTTGATTTATTGGTTTGGTTTGATCGAAAAGTTGGCTTGCCTCAAACATAGCTTGAGCTAATTCTACCATTTTTGCACATAGCTTTGTCCTTTCAATCTCTAAGTCCACTCAAGGATAAAATTTATCCAACTTAGCTACATGTTGACCTTCTTGAAATAGAGCTTGGTAAGCTTTGAACATCATGTCTAAGCCTTTTGGAGTAGGATCTACTAAAAATGATCCTACTCGAGGTTGAGGTGGGATGGATGGTGGTGTTTGAAGTGGTGGGTGTGTCTGGAAGTGGGTTTGAGATGAGAGTTTTTTTACTGTAATAAGCCAATGGGAATTATCCATGTGTCAAATAAAAAATCTGAGCATTAGGATTATTATCTGAGATCAAAGGGATGATGGCACCAATGCCCTATTTAGATTATCTTCCACCGCTGCATTCTTAAGTTGTATTACAATGTTGGAAAGGGGAGGAGGTTGTTGTTCTAGAACTGAGTGTAGTATAGGTGGTCCCTTACACTACTGTTGGTACACTTGTTGTGGCATATAATATGGCTAATGGTGATATTTGTTTTAATACGTAATTGGTTGCTCATAGTTTTGTCTAGCTACTTGTTTGTCATAGAGACACTCATGAGCCATGATTCATGTACTTTCTCTTGATAGTGCAATACTAGGAATTTAGGTTCCCTATATTTTGAGTTTGCATTGGACACACGTTTGGCATGGGATCACCCACATAACTGTAGCATGGATTCACTATGACCCTATTGTGTCTAATCCAAGTGTGCATGACCTCAAATGTAAGCACAAATATCTATCTCATGATTCCATTCTTCAAACTACCTTGTGTGATGATCAAAACTCTTGTTCTAGTATAAGTGAACGAACCAACCCTCCTTCTCAAGGGAACAATAGAAAGAGCCATAGTGAGGTCATTAATTATGGAGAGGAACATAGAGCACCTTCCACAAGGCTAGCATCAAGAAGGAATTTCTAGCAGCCAAACAAGAAAATCAAATAGATATGGATCCACAAAGATCAATTGTAGGAGTATAAATGAAAGTGGCAACAAACAAAACTCGCAAACACTAAACAAAGGAAGTCATTCCACACAAGGAGAGCAAAGCCTCAACTCAAGGACAATCCAAGTATGGCTACCAAAAAAATCATGGAAGATCAAAGACAACACACGCAAATTTGGATCCCAAGGAAGGCATTGGAGAAAGCCAAAGAAGAAATCAAAGCATTAGCCAAAAAGATCAATCTTCGAAAACAAACTACTACAAAACTTCAAGCAAATCAAAGACTACCAAGGCTAAATAAACCAAGGATGCCACATAATCAATGCAAATGCCTATGGCAAGTCAAAAAAAAGAAAGTGGCATCAAAATCAGGCTAACTAACATTGGAGGAAAATAGCAAAGGAGCTACAAAGATATATCACATACAGAGACCAAGGGAAGCCTAAGAAAAATAATAGCTAGAGAAGTAGTGTTAGGATTGCAATTATGCTGAGCTGAATGCACCTAGAATATGCACAATAGGGTCACACTACAAGGCCTGACATTCCACACATAACTCCTTCAAACTCATTAGCAATGCACATTTCCTTCCAAAGAAATAGATCTTCATTTGTACTATAGTAGTATATGATTTCTACTAACTACAACTAACCTTTTGCTTCAGCTAAGAGTAACCATTTTATGTTTCTTTTTAGAAAAATGAAAAATATGTATCTTCAAGTATCATGATTAGCTCAACTATTGTGAGAGGAGACTCACTTAAAGGGAGGATATTGAATGCATGAGAACTATGAAAAATAAAAGTTCTCATACTCTCTCATGTTAATAAAATACTGAGTTTAAGTTAATATGGTTTTGAAAGATTTTGAGCCAACACAACCAATGAAAGTCAATGAATTTCCCTTGGAGTCTTTTGTAATGGGTGGTCAGTGCTTCATGGATGACCAACTCGATGGTGATCACCTCTCCTTAATCACCATACAAATTATGGATTATGACCATCAATTCATAGTGATGAGTCAAGATTTTTGCATTCTCCACACTATACCTATGATGATTGAAATATGGATAAAATCTAGAATCGAAGCCTACTTGAAGCTTCCGATTTATAAGCCTGATTTTGAAAGATGCACTCAGGTGATAAATACCTTACACTCTGCAATAGATGAACCATTAGTGCCGAAAGCAAGAGTCATGGACTTATTGTTGGTGCAAAGTCCAAGCCCACACATTTGGCTTGAAGTTCATGCACATATGAAGCTCCATGGAAACCATTGCTAGAAGAGATTTCATCCTTACCATTTGTAAAAGTCATTCCTTTTTTGACTTGAGAATATTTGTAATCACCTACCAAAAACTCGTGGACTTGTTAGTTAGGAAAGCATCTACTTCATTGAGGGAATATCTCCTAGATTGAAGGATCACTTTTAGAGAGAGCCAAAAGTTGAATTCAAATTCAAATTTGAATTGAACACTTATATAAACTCACTTGAAAAATTCACGGTCAGAAGCTTCAACTCCCGAGCTCTCCATTGCCATTGAGTAAGAGTGTAAGGCCTACATTGTAGCCTACACTATTCTCCATCATTAGGCTATGATTAGAAAGCCTATGATCGTGTACAACATTGTTCATTAATACAATACATCTACATTGTTAATCTATGATATGTCTATTATAGTCACTCTTAACTGTCAACTTGTGCTGCTCATATCTCCATCAATTCTTCACCAAATTCAATGACCTATAGGTTGTTGGAATCCGCTCCAAGGTATCTACATGCTGAAAAAGTTTGAAGCAAATTCATTTAGCCAATTTGGAGAAAATTGCATCAAAGCACTCACTAGTCAAACTCTGTAGAGGTCCTAAAAAATTGGGGGTAATGATTTATTTGTTAAATTGATTGCTTTGTGTATAGTGGATCATTTCAAGTGATTTCACTTGGAATAATTCGCTTACTCATCTAATTAAATACCTCTAAAAATAATTTTTCCAATTCCTACTGTACTGGTAGCACTGAGCATTACAAGCAGCAAGTGTATGATCCAAAATAGAAGGATTTCCTTGATTCTTCTATTTGGGAGTAGTCTGTTTTGATTCAATCTTTTCACACATCATTTCCGAAGTATGTAGGCACTTGTACACTGTCTTTGGAAAGCTAAGAGGTCCCACATATCATCTTTGAAGTTACAAAGGGCTGGTACTAAGCAGGGTTTGGTAGTACCTACTCATTTCTTGAAGTGTCCATCCATCTTTCCCAACAGTGGTATCAGAGCAAAGCTTAGGTAAAATGGGAGTTGGTTTTCCTTCTTTCATTGATAAATTGGATAGGAACAACTATCAAGCATGGTCCTTAAGGATGAAGACATACTTACAAGGAAGGAGCCTCTATGGATAGATCTAAGGAGATGAGGAGATGCCCATATTCAGAAGCAAAGGACAACCTACAAGAGAGGAGCATGAAAGACTCAACACATGGTGTGCCAAGGATGCATTAGCAAGGTACTACTTACTTAACTCAATCTCTGAATTTCATCTTCCACATATTAGGAAGTCTAAGACATCCCAAGAGACTTGGGAAACATTGTCTTCTTATTTCTGTTCCAACACAAGCGCCAGGAAGAATCAATTGTGGATTGAATTCACCACTCAAAGAAAGCAACCTAAGCAACGTATCTCAGAGTATGTGATCAAAGTCAAAGATGTAGCAGATCAATTGGCAAGCACAGGAGAAGAAATTGAAGAGGAGCAGATTGTAAGACAAGTAATCAATGGTATTCAATGGTATTAAAGCTGATGACAAATGGGAAAGCTTCACGATTGCCATGGACCTATACATGGACATGCAGATTCCAGACCTTACCACAGTCATGGGGTAGATATTTATCCATGAAGCCAAGCTCAACAAGAATAGAGATTCATCAAGAGGTAATAGCTCTTTTGCCCCATACACTGATAAAAGTAAATCCAAAGACAAAGGGAAAAATAAAAAGATTGAAGATGAAGGAACTACCTCCCAAGCCAACTATGCAGCAAGAGGTAGAACATCAAGCGGAAGGGGCAGAGGAGGTAAGCAACGTAGGGGGAGATCTTATAACTCCTCACCATGCAATATTTATGTTTTATCAAATCATACTATACATGAGTGTTTCGCGAACTTCAAGAATCAGAGAGGTAGAGGATATCGAAGAGGTGGATATACACAATCAAGAGGAAGATTCAATCACCTCCAAGGATACAACAACAACTACAACAACAACTACAATAGCAACTACCAAGGAGGATACAAATTGTGAAAAGATTACAACAACTACACAGAGGAGAAAAAAGATTCTCTTCTAATTATTAACATGACTTCCAAACCAGGCATAAATGATGACCATCTCTTCTACATTGGCTTAGGATGCTCAAATTATGTGGCAAGAAATGTAGCTCTTCTCTCTGACCTTGAGGAACCAAAGGGTAAGGATCATGTACAAACATGTGAGGACACCAAGCACTCATTGATTAAAGTAGGGAATGTTAAGACATCTGATGGAAACAAGAATCTATTGAGTAGGGTTCTATATGTACCAACAATTACCAAGAATCTAATGAGTGTTGGACAGATTGTGGAAAAGGGTTTGCTGGTTTGACTATTCTTTTTTGAACTTGAGGATACAAGGAACTTTGCACTTTATAGCTATAAAGATGAAACATTATCAAAACTTGAAATTTGGCATAAAAGATTGGGGCATGTAGATGAAATAACCTTGAAACAAATATGCGGAGACGAATGTGTGCTTGGGATACCTAATGTATCCAAGCAACACATGATTTATAAATGTGGTGCTTGTCAGTTTGGAAAGTCTTATAGGTAACCCTTCTCAAGGAAAGGCTACATGCATGAGGACAACCTGGAACTTGTTCATACAGATGTATGGGGACAAAGTAAAGATCCTTCAATCTTTGGATCAAGCTATTATGTATCTTTCATTGATGATTACAGTAGGTGGACTGTATTGTACTTTATGAAGCACAAAGATGAAGTATTTAGTTGTTTTAAAAAATAGCTTGCACTTGTTGAGAATCAAACAAGGAGAAATCTAAAAAGACTAAGGTCAGACGAAGGAGGTGAGTACTTCTCAAATGATTTTGATGCATTCTTGCAGGACAGAGGAATTAAAAGAGAAATCACAACAAGGTATACCCCTGAGCAAAATGGGGTGGCAGAAAGGAGAAATAGATTGATTGTTGAAACAACTAGGTCAATGTTAAATGACAAAAAAATAACTAACTACTTGTGGGAAGAGAGTGTATCTACTGCCACTTATCTTGTAAACAGGTTGCCATCCAAATCACTTGATGGTATGACTCCATACAAAGCATGGCATGGTAGAAGACCCTCACTTGATCATTGTAGAATCTTTGGATGTGTAGCTTATGTACATATCCCTTCTCAGATAAGAGGTAATCTAGACCCTAAGGCAGAGAAGTGCATCTTCATTGGATATGATCTAAATCAGAAAGGTTACACGTTCTACAATACTTCAAACAAGGGATTTATGGTCAGTAGAGATATTGACTTTGATGAAAATGACTCTTGGTTTGATAGTGAATGCATGAAAGTAAAACTACTCTATGACTTGCAAGAGGAGTTTCCAAGCCTTACTAAGGAGGAGCCTACTCAGAATGGAGACATCAATTCAGATGATGAGGACATCATCAACCTCGAAGAGTTCAAAGCATGGAAGTCCAAAGGCAAACTCAAGATGAAGAAATTGGAGGATATACCTGAATCATCCAACCAAGCAATCAGAAGATCACAAAGGGAGAGCAAGAAGCCAATCAGATATGGGTATGACACTTCCCTAGTTACTAAGCACTCTGTTTATCTTGCAAAAGATTTATCAATTGAAGAACCAACATCATATGAAGAGGCAAAGACTAAGGCAGAATGGAAAGAAGCTATGGATGAGGAAATTGAAGCACTCAAGGAGAGTGATACTTGGGAACTAGTACGAAAGAAGGAGTCTATGAAGATAATTGGTTCTAGGTGGATCTATAAGATCAAAAGGAGTTCTGATGGGTCAATAAGCAGGTACAAAGCTAGACTTGTGGATAAGGTTTCTACACAAACCCAGGCATTGTTTATGAAGAAACTTTCTCACCTATGGCCAAAATGCCAACCATCAGGGTATTGGTAAGTGTGGCTGCATCAAAGAATTGGAACATGTATCACTTGGATGTAAAAAATGCATTTCTAAATGGCTGGATTTCAGAGGATGTGTACATATCTCAACCTCCTGGCTATGAGGACCCAAACAACATAGCATATGTATGTAAATTGAACAAAGCTCTTTATGGATTGAAGCAGACACCTAGCGCATGGAACCATAGATTGACCACATACCTTGAGGATCAAGGTTTTGTTGTGAGTAAAGTAGATACTTCTCTATTCATCAAGAGAAGTAATTCAGAGGTAATATACCTATGTGTATATGTTGATGATATCATACTTACAGGTAATGATGCTAAGGCATCAAACAGATCAAGAATTAGATGATGAAGGAGTTCAAAATTAGTGATCTTGGATCACTAAAATATTTTCTTGGACTTGAGTTAGTCTATACGAACTCTGGAATTTACATTACTCAGAGAAAGTATAAACAGGAAATATTGAAGAAGTTTCATTTGCAGGATGCCAAGGTTGCAAGTACTCCAATGGAGGTAAACCTAACATTAAGTGCTCATGAAGGTGATGTACTTGAGAACATTGCAGGTTACCAAAGCATAGTGTGAAGCTTGAACTATGCTACCTTGACAAGGATTGACATTGCTTATGGAGTAAGTGTGCTAAGTCAATTTATGCACAAGCCTAGGGCACCTCACTTGGAGGCTACCAAAAGGATCTTGAAATACCTCAAAGGCACGCAACATCATGGTCTATATTTCCCTTATACCTCAGACTTGGACACTAAAATATATTCAGATGTAGATTGGGTAGGATGCAAAGATGATAGGAGGAGTACCTCAGGATACTTATTCTTTGTAGGTGATAAGCCAATATCATGGTCATCAAAGAAGCAACATACTGTTGCTTTATCTTCTACAGAGGCAGACTAGAGAGGATTGTCCAATGCTACTCAAGATGCCATATGGATCAGATTATTGTATACAAAATTAGGATTGCATACTATGTCTCCAATGATTTTTGGAGACAATGCAAGCTCATTACATCTTGTAGCAAATCCTATTTATCATGCTAGGACCAAGCATATAGAGGTCCACTATTATTATGTGAGAGAGAAGCTATTGAGCAAGGATATTCAGTTGGCATATGTATCAGCAAATATGCAATGTACAGATTTGTTGACTAAAGCATTAGATAGTACAAACATTTGCAGGTTTAAATCAATGATTGGATTGCAGGATATTCATGATGATTGAAAATGAAGATTAAGCCAAAATGTTTGGCTTGAGGGGGAGCTCTTGGTGCAAATTCCAAGCTCACACATTTGGCTTGAAGTTCATGCACATATGAAGCTCCATGGAAACCATTGCTAGAAGATATTTCATCCTTAGCATTTGTAAAAGTCATTCTTTTTTTTTTACTTGAGAATATTTGTAATCACCTACCAAAAAATCGTCAACTTGTTAGTTAGGAAATCACCTACTTCATTGAGGGAATATCTCCTAGATTGAAGGACCACTTTTAGATAGAACCAAAAGTTGAATTGAAATGCAAATTTGAATGGAAGACTTATATAAACTCACTTGAAAAAGCCACGGTTAGAAGCCTCAACTCCCGAGCTCTCCATTGCCATTGAGTAAGAGTGTAAGGTCTACATTGTCACCTACACTGTTCTCCATCATTAGGCTAGGATTATCAAGCCTATGATCTTGTACAACATTGTCCATTGATACAATACATCTACATTGTTCATCTATGATATCTCTGTTATAGTCATTCTTAACTGTCAACTTGTGCTGCTCCTATCTCGGTCAATTCTTCACCAAATTCAATGACCTATAGCTTGTTGAAATCAGCTCTAAGTTATCTACATGCTGACAAAGGTTGAAGAAAATTCATTCAGCTAATTTGGAGAAAAGTGCATCGAAGCACTCTGTAGAGGTCCTAAACAATTGGGGGTAATGATTTATTTGTTAAATTGATTGCTCTGTGTATAGTGGATCATTTCAAGTGATTTCACTTGGAATCATTATCTTACTAAGATAATTAAATACCTCTAAAAGGAATTTTTCCAATTCCTATTGTAGCATTGAGCATTACAAGTAGCAGGTGTATGATCCAAAATAGAAGGTTTTCATTGATTCTTCTATTTGGGAGGAGTATGTTTTGATTCAATATTTTCAAACATCATTTCCAAAGTACATAGGCACTTGTATAGTGTCTTTGGAAAGCTAAGAGGGCCTGCATATCATCTCTGAAGCTACGAAGGGCTAGTACTAAGCAGGATTTAGCAGTACTTACTCATTTCTTGAAGTGTCCATCTATCTTTCCCAACACTTACAAGGAGATTGGAGAACCGTTAAATTTACACTTCCCTTGATCAAGAAGGCATTTGGATGGGTGAAGGATATCATTATTTATCTGAAGGATGAGAGCCATTAAGCTAAAAAGTGGACCTTTCTGGACATCAACATAATGGACATAGAGGAAGAAGTGCATCATGTTCATCAACAATTTTTTTTTAATATGCCCAGATACAATGTTCCACAAAAGGTGGTAGTTCAATTACTATATCTTACAATGAAGCAAATTAGTAACCAAATAAATTTGACCCCTTATATACAAGAAAGGCTCTTTGAAGCGAAGAAGCAATGGGGACCCAAAAATTTCTTAAATGAAAGCACTGCATTTTGACTATAATAATCTGCCATGCTTTGAACATACGAGAGTATGTAAGGGAAATGGCAGCAACTTTGGAAATGGAAAAATATGTAAAATCTGCTACTATCCCTAAGAAAAAAGTGATCATCGCTTCTATTGATGAGGTAGGTAGTCGACTTGGACACTTGCAACTTCTAATGCATGGTTCTCCCAAACTACACCCTATTTATTCAATTGCCTTTGGCCACAAGTAGCTTACCTTTCAGCTTAAAGAATGAGTGCTTACTTGCTCAAAATTTTACATTGTGGGGGGAAATTTGATCAAAACATTGGCCATTGGGATTGCACTTGTTTCTATCTTTCACATTTACACATGTAAATGTTCCTACTCACAATTCTCTCAATCTGATTACAATTAGATTCTCAAACCTTGTACACAGGTCACTCGACTATAGAATTAGACTTTTACAAAAGAATTCTTCAATAGGATAAGCACAAAAGAAGCACTGAGCAAAAGATTGAGGTGCAATTTTTTAGATTCTCTTTTATTATGATAAAGTGTACATCTGATGGATGATTTTCTTCTTCTTACTCTCTAAGTCTTCTAATGACTTCTAATTCATGTCATGCATCATCTCCTCTACTCTTAATACATCTATATCATGTATATATAGATGTTTACATCTCGACTCATCAAAGATACAAAGTTTCTATAAACTAATTTACAAATTAGAGTACATGTATATACAAGTCTTCAACTTCTGACCATGCACTAAATTTCAAGCCTCTTATGTTGATCTTTGCTTCATTCTTTGACTTCAAATATTTTTCCAAATCATCAATTGATGGTTGTCCTACACCAACAACTCCCCCTCAATCATCAATTGCGATTTTCTCCATCTTCTTTATACCTGATGTGTCTTTGAACCTATGCAACTTAGGTCCATCCAAGCTTTTGGTTAACATGTCTGCAATCTGATCTTTGTTGAAGTATGTATGACTTCAATCTCTTTACCAATCACCTTCTCCCTGAGGAAGTGATATTGAATCTCAATATGTTTAGTCGTGGCATGAAATATAGGGTTATTAGCTACATACAATGAACTCATATTATCTCCATGGTGGGTGTACTCTGAATGATGTCAAAACTCTTCATGAGAGTCTTCAACCATATAACCTTCTTTGCAGCATCAACCGTTCCTTTATACTCTACTTCTGTGGATGACAAAGCAATTTTATGTTGCTTCTTTGAACAGCAAGAGATTAATTTATCTTCCACATAACATAAGTATCCATAGGTTGATCTCCTATCATCAGGATTACCTGCCCAATCTGTATCACTATATATTTTGATGTTTGTATCTAATGTGAAACCATAATACAAACCTTCCTTAAGTGTAACCTTAATGTATCTTAACACCCTTTGTCCTGCAACCCAATGTTCTCTCCTATGACAATGCATGAATTGAAACAACACTCCAATTGCATATGAAAAATCACGCATAGTTAATGTAGCATAGATTAGACTACCAACTAGACTTTGATATAGCTTCATGTCCTTGAATTCTTCTCTTCCATATCTGCTCAATTTGTGATTCACCTCCATTGGAGTAGGTGCTACCCTACAATCTACCATTTTAAACTTGATTAGCAAGTTCTTCAAATACCTTTCTTGAGTCACATATACTCCATGTTGAGTATATGAGACCTCCATGCCCAAGAAATATGACAAGTCTCCCAAGTCACTAATCTTGAACTCTTTCTCCATTTGCTTCTTAAGACTTTGTATGCCCTTCTCATCTGTGCCTGTAGGAATTATGCCATCAACATATATATGCACGTGTAAATGAACCCATCATCACTTGCTTTAATAAGCAAGGTACTATCTACTTTAGACACTTGGAAACCAAGCTCTTTCAAAAACTTCACAAGTCTATAATTCCATGCCCTTGGGGCCTGCTTCAAACCATACAAAGCTCTCTTGAGCTTACATACATACTCTGGTTACCTTTTATCTTTGAAACCTTCTAGTTGCTCCATGAAAACATCATATGAAATATAACCATTTACAAAAGCATTCTTCACATCTAATTGACATAGGTTCCAACCTTTACATGCAGCAATAGCTATGAGTGTCCTTATAGTTTTCATCTTTGCCACAGGACTATAAGCCTCATCATAATCTATACCATATGTCTGAGCATACCCTTTCACAACAAGTCTAGCTTTATACCTAGACACACTTCCATCTGCATGCCTCTTTGTCTTGTAGACCCATTTGCATCCAATGATCTTCTAACTATTTGGTTTAGGAACCAAATCCCATGTCTCGTTCTCCATCAATGCATTATACTCTTCATGCATAGCTTTCTCTCGATTTTCCTTACCTTTTGCCTCTTCATATGTAGAAAGTTCTTCCTCTACTTTCACCTTATAATCATAATCTTTAGTGGTAAAAAATGAAGTATCATAGCTATACCTTTCTTCTGGTTCAATGTTTCTTCATCACCTGCATGAATATTAATTGTCCCTACATACCAAATACCTTGCTCATCAAATGTAACATCCTTTGACACAAGTAATTGCTTTGTGGATGGATTCCACAACCTATAACTCCATATGTTTATCATCATAGCCAATGAACACATACTTTTTAGCTTTAGGTTCCAATTTATGCCTCAACTGAGATGGCACATATGCATAAGCCAAACATCCAAATAGTTTACAATGATCTAAGGTAGGTCTCTTACCCAACCAAGCATCATATGGTGCCATACCCTATTAAGCTCTACATGGTAGCCTATTAACCAAGTATGTGGCTGTATTTACAACCTCAGCCCACAAATAACTGGGGTAATTCTTTTCTTTCATCATTGATCTTGCAAACTCAACAAGAGTTCTATTTCTCCTTTCTGCTACACCATTTTGTTGAGAAGAGTACCTACAAGTAACCTCTCTTTTTATACTTGCATTACATAAATAATCACCTACTCATTAGAGAAATACTCTTCCCCTCCATCTGACCTTAGTCTCTTCAATTTCTTTCCTGTGATTCTCTCTGCATACACATGATAATGTTTAAATGTATTGAACACCTCTGATTTATCTTTGATCACATATATGGTGATCCACCTGGTAGCATCATCAACATAAATCACATAATATCTTGAACCATTAATGCTAAAGTCCTTTGATGGGCCCCACACATATGTATGTACCAATCCAAGCTTCTCTAAATACATGAAACCATGCTAATTATATGATTGCTTATGAGCCTTACCTAATTGACATGATTCACATCTATATGTCATGTGCTGACGTGCAAAATTAGGTATTCCAAGCATTGAATCATTGTTAATCATATCCTTAATACCTCTTTCATTGATATATCCAAGCCTTTTATGCCAAAGATCTAACTCAGAGATCTTATGTCCTCCATAAGTGAACAAGGCATGACCAACATTGCCTTGAATCTTCAATGTGAATAGCCTTCCTTATTTCTTTCTTGAAACAGTTTGTTTATACCAATTCCTAGGGTCTCCCACAAAAACTGCATCCTTAGTGAACCTTACTTTATAGCATTTCTCTACAATTTTCCCTACACTTATCAGATTCTTTGGAATTGTAGGAACGAAAAAAAACCTTACTCAGAAGAGTGCTTCCATCTTTAGCCTTTACTGATCCAGTGGACTTCACATTGTGCTTTTTGTTATTACCAGTTTGAACCACATGATTACTTACTTTATTCTCCAAATCAGTCATCAAAGCTATGTTGCCACTTAGGTAATTGCTACACCTTGAGTCAATGTAGAAGACTCTTTGATCTTCACTTTGTCGTTCACAAGTTTCATTCATAATTGAGGTTGAATCCTCTTTTTTATCTTAAGCATAGTTATAGTAGGTATTATTGTAGGACTGACTTTGAAAGCCTCTACCTGCATTTCTTCCAAAGAAACCCTTACTACCTCTACCTCTGAAATTACCTCTCTGATTTTTATTACCTCTTCCACTTGAATTAAAGTTCTGATTATATCGTCCACCATTCTAATTATTATGCCACCATTCATGAGCTAAGTGATTAGTCTTACCACAAATCCATCAACCTTTGACACCATCTTTTTTGGAACATCAAGCTTACACTATGCTTGAGGTGGATTTGATCTACATCAAAGGCTTTCACATCGAAAGAATATCCATTGGAGAGTTCTTTTTCTTATGCTCATTTATTGTATTTTCTTGAGAGATTTTTGATGGTTCATTTACTGTTGTAAAAGCCTTGAGCTTTACACATGTAAAGGTAGAAAGATAGAGCCCAAATCCCACGAATTTGTGGTGATTGAAGTTGCATTCAATCAAGCAGCCAATCATCTAAAAGTAGATCAAACTAGATCTTCACTTTTCCTAGATTGTAGGAAAGTGAATTGATTCCCTCCAACAACCATTTCCACTTTCATTTGAATTCAAATTCCACTTGTATAAGTCGTGGAACACTCCTAGAGTCTATATAAAGACTTGAAATCACTTGTACATTACATGGAAGCAATATACATACACTTGTGACCATCATTGTCTTGCTCCTTCAATTCTCTCCATCATCTTCTTCGCCAATAGTAATCTTGCAGAGGCTTCTGCTCTCTTTTCAGAGCTTCAAATTGAGTGCAAGATCGCTCATTGGAAAGGTATTAGTGTCTAGTTTAGCCCTATAAATTTTCATAGAATTTGGTTCAGTAGATTGGGAGAAATCTGAGTTTTTCTGTCTCCCGGTCAAGCTCTACGTATTCCTGAAAAATAGGAAGTACCACCGGTGAATGTCGCATTCATTCCTATAGCATATTTTGCTTATTCCTTATACTTTTGTGCATTCTATACACACAACCCTATGTGTATCACTCCCATAAAAGGCTTTTTTTGAATTGTAATCACGCTGGTCGCTATGGGCACTTGAAGTTCCTTGTCTCTTCCATAGATAGTAAGTTTTTTGAGCTAGTCGACCCGGGAACCTATTTGTTATGTATCGGCTCATTCTCCTTGATGCTCCAAAGTACATAGTGTGTTTCTTTGCACTTATCACATGCTTATAAGGTCTATTTGAGTCTCCATAAGCTCAAGGGCTGGTCTTGTGCCGGTTGGCTTGACCAAACTTTGTCACTTCGAAACGCAGTTTTCTACCTTCGACAAGTTTCTCCAAGTTCTTTTAGTGGTATCAGAGCTAGATCAAGATGGGTGACGGCTTTTCCTCAATGATCGAGAAGCTTGATTGACACAACTACGTGGCTTGGAAAATCAGAATGGAGGCCTATTTGCAAGGTAGAAATCTTTATGGAATTGTAGCTGGTGATGAAGCTATGCCTATTCCAAGATCCCAAGGAGGACCTTCATAAGAGGACATAGATAAGCTCACACTTTGGTGCGCAAGGGATGCTCAAGCAAGGTCGTACATACTAAACTCTATCTCTGACTTTCTATTACCACATATTAGAGGATGCAAGACATCTCAAGAGACTTGGGATGCCCTCGAGACTTTCTTTTCTGTTAGTACCAAAGCAAGAAAGAATCATCTTTGGAACGAGTTCAACCAAATGATGAAGACGCCTAAACAAACCATCACAGAGTTTGTTACTAAGGTCAAGGAGGTTGCAGATCAGTTAGCATCCATTGGAGAGCTGATTGAACAAGAGGTCATCATGAGGCAAATTCTCAATGGCATTCGAAGTGATAAGCAATGGCAATCCTTCACGATGGCTTATGATCTCATCATGGATGTGCAGATTCCAGATTTCAATATCTTTCTGATCCATGTCAAGGCTTCAAGAAGATAGCTAGAGGTGAGAAGCATGGTAGGCTCTTTACTTTTGAAGTAGGAGAAACCAGGAACATAGCTCTATTCAACTTTGGGTCTCAAACCCTAAGTGAGCTTGAAGTGTGGCATAAGAGACTTGCTCATGTGAATGAAAGAACCTTGAAGGATATATGCAGGGATCAAAGTGTTCTGGGATTGCCGAATATATCAAAGCAACACATGATCAACAGGTGTGATGCATGTCGGATTGGGAAGGCACAAAGACAACCATTCAACCACAAAGGCTACATCCACAACAACTTATTGGACTTAGTACATATAGATGTATGGGGACCAAGTCAAGAACCTTCATTGATAGGATCAAGGTATTATGTCTCTTTTGTTGACGACCATAGTAGATGGACTGTTCTATACTTTATCAAGAGTATGCATGAAGTGTTTGATTGCTTCAAGAAGTATCTTGCACATGTGGAGAATCATACAGGTAGATCACTAAAGAAGCTCAGATCTGATGGAGGGGGAGAATACTTCTCCAAAGAGCTTGATGACTTCTTACAGGACAAAGGTATCAAAAGGGAAGTGACTACCAAGTACTCTCTTGAACTAAATGGAATTGTAGAGAGGAGAAACAAGACATTGGTTGGATCAGCCCGAACAATGCTTAAAGAGAAGAAGTTGCCACAATATCTATGGGCAGAAGCTATTTCAAGTGCAGTGTACCTCCTCAATAGACTACCATCCAAATCACTTCAAGGTATGACTCCTTATGAAGCATGGCATGGAAGAAAACCTAGTCTTGGACATTGCAAGGTTTTTGGTTTTTTAGCTTATGTTCATGTACCATCACAAATAAGAGGTAAGCTAGATGAAAGGGAAACAAAGGCAGTGTTTATTGGATATGATTCAACTCAGATGGGTTACACGTTCCTCAATCCTTCAACCAAGCAATTCACTACAAGTAGAGATGTTGTGTTTGAAGAACACAGGTCTTGGTATGAATGATGAAGAAAAACAAAAGGTAACACTACCATATGAAATTGATTCTAACTCTCATCAATTAGGAAGCAAGCATGATACACAAGTCCAGGATCCAAGAAGTGATACAGACGATGACCAAGATGAAAGGGAAAAGGACTACAAGCTATGGAAGTCAAGAGGCAAAGCAAAGATGCAAGAGATTGGAGAATGCTCCAAACAAGCACCTAGAAGATCAGCAAGAGAGAAGAAACAACCAGAAAGGTATGGATATGATTCCACATTTGTTACGAAGCATTCAATATACTTGGCAAAAGACTCTATTTCAGAGGAACCCTCAACCTATGAAGAGGCAAAGGGAAACCCTAATTGGGAAAAGGCCATGAACGAAGAGATAGATGCATTGAAGGAGATGGACACTTGGGATTTGGTTCCAATGTCACCGAATCAAAAGGTAATTGGTTGCAGATGGGTGTATAAAGTTAAAAGAAACTCAGATGGATCAGTTTGCAGGTACAAGGCAAGATAAGTTTCCAAAGGATGCTCACAAACTCATGGTATAGACTATGAGGAAACATTCTCACCAGTTGCAAAGATGACTACAATCAGGACATTGATAAGTGTAGCTGCTGCAAGGAATTGGAGACTCCTCCAACTTGATGTAAAAAATGCATTCTTAAATGGTTGGATAAGTGAAGAGGTGTACATGTCACAACCACCAGGTTTTGAAGACCCTAATCATGCATCTTATGTTTGTAGAGTTAAGAAAGCATTGTATGGATTGAAACAAGCTCCTAGAGCTTGGAATTACAAGTTGGTTACATATCTTCAAGATCAAGGGTTCAAAGCTAGCAACTCAGATCCTTCTCTATTCATCAAAAGAGATCACAATGAGGCTATCTATCTATGTGTATATGTAGATGATATTATTGTGAGAGGTGATGATCTAAATGACATCAAAGGATCAAGAGACACATGCAAGAGGAGTTCAAAATCAGTGACCTAGGTGGCTCACATATTTCCTAGGTATGCAGGTGATATATACAGATGAAGGAATGTATTTGACTCAAAGAAGATACATTCAGGATCTTCTTCTCAAGTTCAAAATGGAGAACACTAAACCTATAGGTACACCTTTGGAGATGAATCATAAACTTAGTGTTTATGAAGGTGAGAAAATTGAAGAAATTAAAGAGTATCAAAGCTTGGTAGATAGCTTGATATATGCTACTCATACAAGGGCAGACATCTCATATAGTGTGGGAGTGCTTAATCAGTTCATGCACTCACCGAGAAGACCACACATGGATGCAGCTAAGAGAGTATTGAAGTATCTCAAAGGTACAATCAACGAAGGTATATTCTATCCTTATTCTTTAGATTTGGATATCAAAATCTATTTAGATGCAGATTGGGCCGGAGCTAAGGATGATAGAAAGAGTACATCTGGTTACTTAGCATTTGTAGGTTTGAAGCTAGTCTCATGGAGTTCCAAGAAGCAACCAACAGTTGCTTTATCCTCAACTGAAGTAGAGTACAGAGAATTGACCATAGCAACTCAAGAGGCAATATGGTTAAAAGCATTGTATACGGATTTGGGACTTGTGAGTTCCAAACCTCACATATTTGGAGATAATGTAAGTTCCATGCATCTAGAAGAAAATCCTATTTTCCATGCAAGAACCAAGCACTTAGAAGTCCATTACCACTTCATCAGGGAGAAGCTCATGGCAAAGGAGATTGACATTTCTTTTGTTCCTAACGAAAAGAAAGTAGTAGATATGATGACGAAGGCACTTGATGGAATAAAGCTTTGTAGATTCAAAGCTATGGTAGGTATTCAACCTATTAGAGAATGAAGACTCAAGCATACTTTAGCTTGAGGGGGAGCTATTGGAACATCAAGCTTACACTATGCTTGAGGTGGATTTGATCCACATCAAAGGCTATCACATCGAAAGAATATCCGTTGGAGAGTCTTTTTCTTATGCTCATTTATTGTATTTTTTTGAGAGATTTTTGATGGTTTATTTACCGTTGTAAAAGCCTTGAGCTTACACATGTAAAGGTAGAAAGATAGATCCCAAATCCCACGAATTTTTGGTGGTTGAAGTTGCATTCAATCAAGCAATCAATCACCTAAAAGTAGATCAAACTAGATCTTCACTTTTCCTAGATTGTAGGAAAGTGAATTGATTCCCTCCAACAACCATTCCCACCTTCATTTGAATTCAAATTCCACTTGTATAAGTCGTGGAACACTCCCAGAGTCTATATAAAGACTTGAAATCACATGTACATTACATGGAAGCAATATACATACACTTGTGACCATCATTGTCTTGCTCCTTCAATTCTCTACATCATCTTCTTCGCCAATAGTAATCTTGTAGAGGTTGCTGCTCTCTCTCCAGAGTCCCAAATTGAGTGCAAGATTGCTCATTGGAAAGATATTAGTGTCTAGTTTATTTATATAGCTTCTCATAGCATTGGGTTTAGTAGATTGGGCGAAATCTGAGTTTTTCTATCTCGGGGTCAATCTCTACGTATTCCTGAAAAATAGGAAGTACCACCAGTGAATGTCGCATTCATTCCTATAGCATATTTTGCTTATTCCTTATAATTTTGTGCATTCTATACACTCAACAATATGTTTATCACTCTCATAAAAGTAGTTTTTTGAATTGTAATCACGCTGGTCACTATGGGCATTTGAAGTTCATTGTCTCTTCCATAGGTAGTAAGTTTTTTGAGCTAGTCGACCCGTGAACCTATCTTTTTTGTATCAACTCATTCTCCTTGATGCTCCAAAGTACATAGTGTGTTTATTTGCACTTATCACATGCTTATAAGGTCTATTTGAGTCTCCATAAGCTCAAGGGCTGGTCTTGTGCCGGTTGGCTTGACCAAACTTCGTCACTTCAAAACGCACTTTTCTACCTTCAACAAGCTTCTCCAAGTTCTTTCAATCTTTATTGCTTCTGCCCCTACCTCTATTGACATTCAAGGTCAAGCACAAGCATAGAAGCACATGAAGGAAGTGGACACACAAGAAAAAGGAGCATGTAGGAGCTCCAAAAATCACATGTTAAATTTTCAGAAGAACTCCCTATAAAAGTAGTGATTTTTATCTCTAAAAACCATTGTAAATACCATTTTTCATTTTTTTCAACTCCAGTTTTTTCAAGCCAAGGAGTCCCTCAGCTTGAAGAATATTAGAACTATCATCCTACCAATTTTCATAGTTTTTAGACTCCGTTTGAGCCCCCAAATAAGCCTTGGAACCTATTTTTTAACTAGGCCAGACACTAGGTCTGGACAGGGCCCAAACCACTCAAAAAACTATAAAAAGGGCTGGAGAGCTCATTTTTGGGATCAGCTTGTCGTAGATTTGCGCTTTGTAAGAGATTTCTTTTGTAATCAAAGATCTTCCATTGTTCCACTCTTTGATCATAGCTTATGCGCATGTGTGTGTATGTGTGTGCATGCTTGTGTGCTTTCACTCATGCACTTGTGCCATCACTTGCTCATAGTCTTCATACTAGTCCTCATGTCCCTGCGGATTGATAGTTATGAGGTAAAGCTCCTCACATTGGTACTTACCATTGTGCTAGAATGACACCACCATACAACATTGATTATCACATTTAAGTATAGTTTCCATTTGTGAGGGAAAGTCTAGATTTGCAAGGATTCTCCTTAACCACATTGCCTAACAAGAGGCAAAGCAAGCTACTTTGTACTTTGCTTCAGTGGTGGAGAGTGTGGGAGTTGCTTGTTTCCTACTTATCCAAGAAAATATTCGTGAATCAAGTGAGAAGCAATATCCACAAATGGATTTTCTAGAATCACAATCTCTAGCCCGATCTGGGTCACAATAACTTTGAAGCATATCACCTATAATATAAAGAATACCGAATCAACATTCCTATAATGTAACTTAGAATTTGCATGTTTGCATCCCAATGACTCTCTTTTGGTTTTTTAGAGAATTTTCTTAGCACACCAACTACATAATAGATATTTGGTCTAGTGTTGCACTCTGGTCTAGTGTTGCACAAAAAGATAAGACTCGCAAGAAGCTTTTCATACTTCCTAGCATCTACATCTAGTGTGTCATCTTCTATGGAGAGTTTAAGATTTACCTCTAGAGGGGTGCTAGTGTATTTGGATTCCATCATCCTAAAATCTTTAAGGATTTTTATAGCATATTTCTATTGGGATATGAATATCCCATCATCCTTTTCCCATACCTCAATGCCAAGGCAATAATGGAGTAGCCCAAGATTTGTCTTCTTAAACTCATTTCTCAAGCTAGCACAAGTTTTCTTGACGAAATATGCATGATTTCTTGTATGATCAAATAATTTACATACATGATTACAATCACTAGATAGTTATCATTTTTCATAACATACAGCTTCACATCAAAAGTGTTGGAACAAGTCAATCAAAAATTAGTGATTATAAAGACCTTGAAGAAGGCTTATGGTCAGAATGAAGTGGAAGAAGATACTTGAGAAAGTGAAGGAGATTTCAGAATGATGTCTTCTACACATATGTACATATAAGTGGAAATCCTTGTAAATTGAGTAGAGCTAAATCCTTAGGATGATAAGGAGTAATGTCATAGACGCGGGATGAGTCAAAAATCATGTATATATAAGTTAATGATGATAAGAAATATATGAGAGAGTCATTTGTAGATGACAAATGTCTTAGAGATGTGTAGAGAGTTTTTTCCCAGAAAATAGCGACGGGTTTTTCTCTGAGTGCTCTCTGTCTGATCATGTGGATCAGGATTCCTTTTGTACACATCTAATTGAGAAGCTAATGAAGCTATGTCTAGAGTTTCATGATCTAATTCCTCTTCTGCTGTGAGAATGATCAATAGGAACATTCATATGTAGAATGTGAAAACTGAAGTCTGAGAGTAGCACACTTTTCCGTCTTAGTGTTTTGCTTAGATCTCAGTGTATACTGTAAAGTTTTTGATAAGTGAGCACTTAAAATCTAAGTTAGGAGATAAGGAAGCTATGGCTAAAAGCATTTAGCAAAACGGGTTGTGTGTTGTGAGAAATCAACTTAAGAAGTTGACCATGTCGAATTCGCTACCTCTGGAAGACAGTTATGACATACCTTTGATCTTAAGGATCAAATTAAATTTTTGGTGATTAGTTTTGAGAACTAATGATTAGTATGATTGCGCAAAGGTATTGCGAATACTTGTGCATCATTTACTTGAAGAAATTTGAAGTTATGTGCAGGTAATGAAGTCAATTTCTGAAGCAGATTTTCTGAAGTAACTATTTCTTCACTCAGAGAAGTGTTGATGAAAGTTTTGGTAAAGAAGAACAATGTTTGTGTAAAGTTTGGTTTATAACTAACATAGAAGTGTTCTTAAGTCAGTATAGATCAAACCTTTGGAGATTAAGAGGTCTCCAACAGTGGTATCAGAGCTGAAGGTGCAATACAAGAGAAGAAAAGACAATTGAAGTTCCGATTGGTGCAGATATTGGAGTACTTCCAAATCAAAGGAGGACAAGGACAAATTATTGAAGATAATCTGCAGAAGTTCAAAGCACGAGTTCGAAAAGAATCAAGAAGGACAAAGCTTATATCAAAGGTACACTTTATCCTCGTAAACCATAGTAATTGCAGATACAGAAGGTCAAGGATGGGAGAAAGCTTGCAGATAGATAAGCTAGATAGGGAGAACTATCTAGCTTGGTCCATGAGGATGGAGGCACACCTCATGAGTAAAGACTTGATGGCATTCATTACAGGAGATGAAGAAAAGCCTGAATTTGCAGATCCTAGTATTCCAACTAGGGAAGAACTTGCAGTCTTGAAGACTTGGATGAGAAAGGATGCTCAAGCAAGGAGTATCATTTACATGGCTGTAAATGATTATCTTCTACCTCACATTAGAGGATTGGAAAGTGCTGCAGATGTTTGGAATGCTTTGGAAGAGCATTTCCAAAATACAACCAAGTCAAGGAAGTCCTCACTATGGGCTGAGTTCACAACCTTCAAGAAGAAAAGCTCACAATCAATTTCTGATTATGTGGCAAAGATGAAGGATATTGCAGATAGCTTGGGAGCAGTGGATGAAGACATTGAAGAGGAAAAGTTGGTAAGACAAATACTTACAGGTCTAGAGGAGATGAGAAGTGGAAGCCTTTCATATTGTCCATAGAGTTGTCACTTGATCACTTTACTCCTGATCTTAATCAATTGCTAGGACACATGCTAACTTTTGAGCAGGACATTAAAGGAGATAATGATAGAAGTGCAAGTCAAGCTATGTACTCCAAGGACAAGAAAAAGAATGGCAAGGGAAAGCAATCGACTGATGATGAAGGGAATTCAAGTCAAGCTAACTTCACAAAAGGAAAGATGAATTTCAGAGGTAAAGGAAGAGGAGGTAAGAACAAAGATAATGCTAAAGCTTGTTGGATTTGTGGCAGAACTAATCATTTGGCAAATGATTGTTGGTATAACAATCAAAATGGTGGAAGCAATAATCAGAATTTTAATCAAAGAGGTAGAGGAGGCAGAAACCAAAGAGGCAACTTCAGAGGAAGAGGTGGTAGGACATCATATGGTAGAGGAGGTGGAAGAAACTTCCAATCTCAGTCCTACAACAACAATTATTATAATTATGCATCAGATGAGAAGGATGATATGACTCTTATCTTGAATGCAACTCATGAATCAGTGGGAGAAGATCAAAGAGTGTTTTATATTGACTCAGGGTGTAGCAACCATCTGAGTGGGAATCTATCCTTGATGACTGATATGGAAGCAAAGGTGAATGGACATACAGTCGAGACAGGTGACAATACCAAACATAAAGTGGAAAGCATTGGATCAGTGAAGACAAAGAGTGGAAGTACACTTTTGAGCAAGGTACTTTATGTTCCTACTATTCCTAAAAATTTGATAAGTGTAGGGCAAATTGTGGAGAAAGGATATGAGGTAAGATTCACAAATGATGGTGTTTATGTGCAAGATCCAAATCAGGGATATAAAACCATAATTGCAGGAAAAAAGGAAGGAAGATTGTTCACTCTAAAAGTCCAAGGTAATGTGGGACATGCATTATTTACTTATGGAAGTCAAAAGGTGTCTGAATTAGACCTATGGCATAAAAGGCTAGGTCATTTCAATGAGAAAGCTATAAAGGAAATGTCAAAGAATCAGGTGGTGCTTGGATTGCCGAATGTTGAAGGGCAACATATGGTGTACAAGTGTGAAGCTTGTCAATTAGGTAAAGCACATAAAGGTTCTTACAACAAATCAGGGTACAAGCATTCAAATATGCTTGAATTGGTTCATACAGATGTATGGGGTCCCTCAAGGGACTATAGAATAAATGGATCCAGATATTATGTGTTGTTTGTTGATGATGCAACTAGATGGATTACTTTGTATGTAATCAAGGATAAATCAGAAGTTTTCAAGACATTCAAACATTTTCATGCTTATGCAGAAAGAATCACAGGGCAAAAGCTTAAGAGGTTAAGGTCAGATGGAGGGGGAGAGTATTTCTCTAAAGAGTTTGATGATTATTTGTGGAATGCAGGTATAAAAAGAGAAGTAACTTGCAGGTACTCTCCTCAACAGAATGGAGTACCAGAAAGGAGAAATAGGACTCTTGTAGAATTTGCAAGAGCCATGATGAAGGAAAAGAATTGTCCAAATTACTTATGGGCAGAAGCCATTAACACTGCAACATACCTTGTGAATAGGTTACCTTGTAAAGCTTTGGATGGAGGAACCCCTTATGAAGCATGGTGGGGTACGAAACCTACTCTTGATCATTGTAAAGTTTTTGGATGTGTAGCATATGCTTATGTTCCTTCACAATTAAGACATAAGCTAGAACCCAAGGCAGAAAAGTATGTGTTCATTGGTTATGATGATAGACAGATGGGTTATAGGTTGTGGAGTCCATTCACAAAATAATTTCTTGTTACCAAAGATGTGACATTTGATGAGCAAAATACATGGTATACAGGATCAACAAATGATTATGCAGGTGTTGAAGAGATACAAAGAAAAGGAAAGGCAAAAGTAAAAGTGTATGAAGAAAGTATTGATGATGTTGACTCTAAAAGTAGATTGTAGGATCATGTAGAAGAAGGGCCAAGATTTGATCTAGAATCAAATGAGGCTGAAACTTCGAGAAGTGCAGAAATCAGAAGATCTACAAGGGAAAGGAAAGAACCTATAAGGTATAGTTATGATACATCTTTTCTAACAACAAAAGATTATGCTTACATTGTGAAGACAGAAGAAGATCCAACCACTTATGAAGAAGCCAAAGGTAAACAGAATTGGGAGAAGGCAATGCAGGAAGAGTATGATGCTCTACTTGAAAATGAAACTTGGGAACTAGTACCAAGACCAAAGAATCAGAAAGTCATTGGATGTAAGTGGGTATATAAAACAAAAAGGTTTGCAGATGGTAAGGTGTCTAGATACAAGGCTAGACTTGTGTTCAAAGGTTATGCCCAAACTTATGGGGTAGATTATGATGAAACCTTTAGTCCTATTGCTAAGATGTCTACAATTAGAACATTGATTGCTATTGCTGCTTGTAAAGGATGGAAGTTGTCACAACTAGATGTGAAAAATGCATTTCTAAATGGATACATTGCAGATGCAGTATACATGGAGCAACCAGAAGGTTTTATGAATTCAATTGGATTAGATTATGTGTGTAAGCTCAAGAGAGCTTTGTATGGGTTGAAGCAGGCCCCAAGAGCTTGGAATTACAGACTTGTCAAGTTCTTGAATGAATGTGGATTTCAAGCATCAAAGGCAGATAGTAGCTTGCTAGTGAAGGCAAGTGAAAATGGATACATTTACATGTGTATTTATGTTGATGATATTATTGTCACAGGAACAGATGCTCAAGGAATCAATGAACTCAAAAGGCAAATAGAGAAGGAATTTAAGATAAGTGATTTGGGAAACTTATCTTATTTTCTAGGAATGCAGATTGTGTATACTCAACATGGAGTATATGTTTCACAAGAGAGGTATTTGAAGAATCTTCTAGTTAAGTTTAACATGGAAGATTGCAAGACCTCAACTACACCATTGGAGGTAAATCATAAATTAAGCAGGTATGGAGGTGAAGAATTCAATGATATGAAGAAATATCAGAGTTTGGTAGGTAGTTTAATCTATGCTACCCTGACAAGGCCAGATTTGTCATATGCAGTAGGTGTGTTGTCACAATTTATGCATTGTCCAAAGAAGACTCATTGGATTGCAGCTCAAAGGGTGCTCAGATATATCAAAGGAACCCTAAGTGAAGGTTTGTACTATGGATTCACTTCTGACACAAGAATTAAAGTGTTTAGTGATGCAGATTGGGCAGGTGACTCAGATGATAGAAGGTCTACTCATGGGTATCTCTGTTATGTTGGAGATAAATTAGTTTCTTGGTGTTCAAAGAAGCAACATACAGTTGCTTTATCATCCACAGAAGCTGAGTATAAAGGAATGGTAGAAGCTGCAAAAGAAGTGATATGGTTGAAGACCTTGATGAAGAGCTTTGAAACTGATCACAGTACTCCAATTATTTTTGGAGATAATATGAGTTCTTTGTATTTGGTAGCTAACCCTGTTTTTCATGCCAGGACTAAGCACATAGAGATTCAGTATCATTTCTTGAGGGAAAAGGTACTTGATAAAGAGATTGAAGTGATGTATACTCCAACAAAAGAACAAGTGGCAGATATGATGACAAAGGGCTTGGATGGACCTAAGCTACAGAGATTCAAGGAGATGGCAGGAGTGAAGAAGAATGGAATAATCACAATTAGTGATTGAGGGGGAGCTGTTGGAACAAGTCAATCACAAATTAGTGTTTATAAAGATCTTGAAGAAGGCTTATGGTCAGAATGAAGTGGAAGAAGATACTTGAGAAAGTGAAGGAGATTTCAGAATGATGTCTTGTACACATATGTACATATAAGTGGAAATCCTTGTAAATTGAGTAGAGCTAAATCCTTAGGATGATAAGGAGTAATGTCATAGACGCGGGATGAGTCAAAAATCATGTATATATAAGTTAATGATGATAAGAAATATATGAGAGAGTCATTTGTAGATGACAAATGTCTTAGAGATGTGTAGAGAGTTTTTTCCCAGAAAATAGCGATGGGTTTTTCTCTGAGTGCTCTCTGTCTGATCATGTGGATCAGGATTCCTTTTGTACACATCTAATTGAGAAGCTAATGAAGCTATGTCTAGAGTTTCATGATCTAATTCCTCTTCTGCTGTGAGAATGATCAATAGGAACATTCATATGTAGAATGTGAAAACTGAAGTTTGAGAGTAGCGCACTTTTCCGTCTCAGTGTTTTGCTTAGATCTCAGTGTATACTGTAAAGTTTTTGATGAGTGAGCACTTAAAATCTAAGTTAGGAGACAAGGAAGCTATGGCTAAAAGCATTTAGCAAAATGGGTTGTGTGTTGTGAGAAATCAGCTTAAGAAGTTGACCATGTCGAAGTCGCTACCTCTGGAAGACAGTTATGACATACCTTTGATCTTAAGGATCAAATTAAATTTTTGGTGATTAGTTTTGAGAACTAATGATTAGTATGATTGCGCAAAGGTATTGCGAATACTTGTGCATCATTTACTTGAAGAAATTTGAAGTTATGTGCAGGTAATGAAGTCGATTTCTGAAGCAGATTTTCTGAAGTAACTATTTCTTCACTCAGAGAAGTGTTGATGAAAGTTTTGGTAAAGAAGAACAATGTTTGTGTAAATTTTGGTTTATAACTGACACAGAAGTGTTCTTAAGTCAGTATAGATCAAACCTTTGGAGATTAAGAGGTCTCCAACAAAAAGTACTTTTTTGAGAGCCTAGGTTGTGGGAAAAACTATCAATTTGTTGGTACCAACGTCCTAGAGCTTTAGTAAGGCCATATAATG
This sequence comes from Ceratopteris richardii, assembly GCA_020310875.1. Classification (NCBI taxonomy): domain Eukaryota; kingdom Viridiplantae; phylum Streptophyta; class Polypodiopsida; order Polypodiales; family Pteridaceae; genus Ceratopteris; species Ceratopteris richardii. The sequence goes on from CM035414.1 coordinate 178,685,491, forward strand.
CCTTCTTAAGTATACAAACCTTCTCTTCTAAATGAGGTACCGCAGAACCTAAATGGTTCAATCTTACCTCCATCTGGTTCCTTGAAACCATATAATGCATTTTTCAGTGTGGCATACACTTTGTTTTAAAATTTACATTACTAAGTAGATCAAATCCTAAACATAAAAGAAATCTAAATGTGCAATGTATTCTACTTCATTTGCAGGTTAGGGTTATGCGAAGAGGCTTTAATTTCTAAATCACCGGGTTGTTACAGATCTTCATGTCGCTTTCAAAGTGTTAGAAGGGTGGGTATGTTTGGCTTGGTGGATAACTTCCAACTATCATCCTAGCCACGAATTCACACTATGGGTGCTCTAAGTGTAGCTTGATGAGCAGGATTGTATTTCAGTAGAAGTAAAGATGGTCATGGAAGAAGAAACTCAAAAAATAAAGGTTGTATGTACATCTTCATTTCTATCAATCTGGTGCATTATGACATGGGTTGGCATGGATAAGGTTGAAATCACTGGTGAAGACCCATTGTTACCTATGCTCTTGTTCATATGCATCAAAGCATTTGAATAAAATGAAATTGTGGAATGGATACCAAGGATAATTCCTAATACAAAGTATTTGATAATGGTATAATCAATGATACAATGTAAATGCTAAGTGAATCACTCTATCAAAGTGACATCTGCTATCAAAATCTCGGAAATGGAAAGACCCTCTCAAAGAAAGCATGCACCTACAGCTGAGAAGATAAAATAAAACCCCTAGAGTAGTGCTTGAGCTTAACTTTGATGATTTAAGAACTTCTTCACGCTCTTTTAATCACTTCAATCTAGTCAAATCAATAGCTTCAGGGCTACTATCTTCTCGTAAAATCTCAAAAGGATCATTAGAAAGAAAAAACATATTAGTACATTTATATACAAACAATACACACTCATATGTTCCTATTTTATGATTTTATATTTCTTTTCACTTTCATCTATTTATTTACTTAATGCTTGTTGATTTTAGATTTATCATTTCTTCTCTTTAATTAGTCATCTTCTTTCTTCTGATCTAATTGATAAGCTAATTTATTTTGATTTATATAAATGTTTAATTTATATATTTATTTTGTTCTTTTTTATTATTATTTACTTTTTCTATTAAATTTAACTAAGTCTTATTATCTTTTTCATTATTGTTCTTTAAATAAATTACGTAATTGAAATTCAATCCTTCTAATTAATTCAAGTTTGTATGTAATATATCTAACCAAATTCGATTTCAATTCTTATGTAATATAACTAAAATACAATTCATAAAACCAAAACAAAAACAATAAATATATAAACTTAATTACCACTCTTTCTCTCTCTCTCTCTCAATCAACTTCTCTCCCCTTGTGTGTCATTTCTTCTCTCTCTCTCTCTCTCTCTATCTATCTATCTATCTATCTATCTATCTATCTATCTATCTATCTATCTATCTATCTATCTCTCTCTCTCTCTCTCTTTCTCTCTATGTACTATGCATTGTGCCTCTATCCTTGTTTACAAAAATTGGGCTCCTTTCTCTCTGTGCCTTCAGTTACACCTGTAGCTTCTTCTTCTATCTCTCTCTCTCTGTCTCTCTCTCCCTCTCTCCATATCTCCCTCTCTCTCTATCTCTCAATCACTCTCGACTTGTGCAATTTCTCCATCATTGATCCCTTAGCCCCACCTGCTTGTAGTTCTCTACTTTGGCTTCTTCTCTCCCTCTTTCTTTTTTTCTTTCTCTCTCTCTCTCTCTATCTCTATCTCTCTTTGTCCTTCTCTCTACAACCTATGCATCTACTCTCTCTTCCATCCTTGCCTTTCTCTCTCATTCTCCATCTCTCTCTCCCCTCTCTCTCTATCCTCTCTCTCTATCTCTATCTCTCTCTATTGCATGTGCTTACGAAAGATCATTAAAAAATTGATTATCTCACACACATATAATTGTGCCAAAAATGCACACACACGTATACATATAAAAATAATGATTTCCTTTGCAAAGAATAGTTTTTGGATAGTTTTTCGACGTTTATGAGCACAAATTGAATTTATTTGTCATGCTCTGATTTCCTTTGTATGTACAAAACATAAAAAAGAAAAACATGAGAGAATGATTGTGCCTACATGTGTGCGTTTTGCTCTAGACATGCATATAGAATGTATTTTTAAGCACATGGTGATGTGAATTTTTTCTCTATGTGTGTGTGTGAGTATCTTAAATGTGTGTTAACGTGTGTTCCAATGTGTTTTTAGATATGTGAATGTGTGTGTGTGTGTTTTGTTTCTTTTATGTGGTCTTTTAGGTAGTTGATCATGAAGTGGAGAGAAAAAGAGGGCGTGAAGAGAGAGAGAGAGAGAGAGAGAGAGAGACAGAGAGAGAGAGAGAGAGAGATGGAGAGATGTAGGAGCAAGGTGCCATAGAGCTAGGCACAAGATCTATATAGGAAGGAGGCATGGGGTAGAGAGAGAGAGAGAGAGGGATTTCTTGATAGGTTTATGCATTGAAAGAAAAAATGTCAGAGGTGAAGAAAGAGAGAGGCAAAGAGAGAGAGAGAGAGGGAGAGAGATTTTGAGCACATAGTAATAGAATTTGGCATACAGAGAACAAAAAGACAAAGAGCACAAGTAAACCTCAATATCAAAGAAAGGTGGTAGAGAGAAAGAAATATGGATAGAGATATGGACAAATGTAGTATATAAGTAAAGGTGAGGGTGTCAAGAGAGAAAGAAAGGGAGAATTTTTTATGGTGCATGAACATTCAAGGCTGCAGAAAGGGGAGGGCAAGATAGATAGAGAGAAAGATATAGAAATCGGTCACATGGGAGGAAGAGAAGATGAGTGAATATAAGAAAGAGAAGATTGCATGCCAAAGCTTTGCATCTGACCTAACCTGAGAATCATGAATTGTACATGTTGAATCATTCACAAAAAATTTTGCATAATCTATGAGCTTATATAGCCCACAACATGCAAGAATCAATAATCACATTGCCATTGTAAAGATCATGAACTACACATACCTCATCAATGAATTTTCTGGCTAATGCTAAAACTAAGAACAAATTTTTCTTGATCCTTGGCACATACAAAGCATGACAACGTGAAAGGACATGATCATTTTCTTTACATTATTTTCAAAACATTTTTTCTTTGGAATACTTTTTTAGGTACAAATATAATTTCATGGTCCTCATAGAAGCAACCCATTGTTGCACTCTCATCAACTGAATTTGAATACAGAGGACTAGCCAATGCAACTCAAGAAGCAATGTGGATCAAGGCCTGGTATTCTAACTTAGGTCTTAAGTCATCTACTCCTCACATTTTTTGTGACAATATTAGTTCATTACATCTTGTTGCTAAATCAATCTACCATGGGAGGACTAAGCACATAAAAGTGTATTATCACTATGTCATAGAGAAGATGACATTCAAACAAATTCAAGACTCATGCATCTTAGGTGTGAGAAGAGATGGTAGATGTGTACACTCCAAGGATGTGGCTGATGCTGCAAAAACCTGCCAAGTAGATACCTGCCAAGGATTTGGCTGATGCTCTACACCTGCAAAGATAGCTTCACGGATGACAAGTAGACACCTTGAGCTTGCTAAGGATGCATATAAACCACCCTAGTGCTTTTGAGTCTCACTCTTAAATTGATTCATCAAAACAAAGTACTTGACACAAAACACATGAAGCAAAACGTGTTATTTTTCGATGAGATGCACTCTGGAAATTTACTCAGAGCTCACAACCTACTGGAAATTGAACACATATATTTTTCACACCTCTAATAAGATATAGTGAATCTAAAGAAACAAAGTCGATGAATTGTGATGAACCATATTGAGAGAAATAAATTTAGCAATATAGTGGTGTCATCCCGACATTTCAAGAATTATCTCCCAAAATACATAGGTGACTTCAAATGAATGTAACTCATAGAATAATGAGCCAATGATGATGAAAGTGGACAAGGTGCAAATAGAAGTATCAAGCTATCTATAGCAAATTAAATCATATTAGAAGACTTAGTATACATAGAGAAATCAATAATTGAAATCGAGTGAAAATGTGAACATAGACCTATAGTAATAGATGAGGAGAACTCCAAGATGTATCTTGAAAATCAATCTATATTGCACATATGGTACATGATATAAATGGGCATGAAGCTTGGGAAGGATGCACACAATGTGTGCTTCACAAATAACTAGGTGTTTGGTGAGAATCGCATCAGAATGTAGCTCAAAATGATCTACTCTAATTTGCAACTACACATATGTGTATATATAGGAGTTTTTGAATTCAAAACTTGGAGGGATTGTACCTAAACATTCCCTCACATTTGCTGAATCTCTTGCTAATCAATCTCTCCTAACTTTGGCTCATGATTCATTTCTAACAAGGCCACGTCTTCCTACTTTTATATTTACCTTTGATGTAGTTACTTTTCAAGTAATAACTATTACAAGATTTTGTTTCTATGGCTTCCCTCATTGAGAGTATACATAGCCAATGCTTTAAAATAATAAGTGATCAAGCACTAGGCTTGGATGAAATACACCAATAGCTCCCCCTCAAGCCTAGCATGTTGGAGTCTTCATTCTTCCTTAATTTCTAGCAATGCAATCATGCCTTTGAATCTCGTTAACTTGATATCATCCAATGGCTTAGTTAGCATATCTCCACATCGAAAATTAGTATATACATAGGACAATTCAATTTCCTTGCTCATAAACTTCTCTCTTACATAATGATAATGGACTTCAATATGCTTTGTTCTAGCATGGTAAACTGGATTAGCTATTAAGTGTAGTAAGCTTGTATTATTTCCAAAGATGCGAGGAGTTAAAGTATGTAACCCCAAATCTGAGTATAGAAACTCTAACCACATTGCTTCTTGTGTTGCATTGGCCAAACCTCTGTATTCAGCCTCATTAGATAATAGAGCAACATTTGATTTCTTCTTTGAAGACCATGAAATTTGTTTTGAACCTACAAAAGACAAATAGCTTGATGTACTATTCTTATCATCCTTTGATCCAATCCAATCTGAATCTGAATAAAGTTTGAGATCAACTTCTGAAGTCAAGGGGTAGAAAAGCCCTTCATTGATGGTATCCTTCAAGTATTTGAGCACTCTCTTGGCTACTTCCATGCGCGGTTTCCTTGGTTTGTGCATAAATTGATTAAGTATGCTAACACTATAGCATATGTCCACCCTTGTGAGAGTTGCATAGTTCAAGCTTCCTATTCCAAGGTCGAGTATACCATGTAGGCTTTTGTGTGTAAATAGGAAAAATAGGTTTTTGACAATACGTTAATTTAGTAGGCACATATCCTGTTGTCCTAGTGCAGTTCATTCTATCAGCCCAAAATGCAAAAGGTAAATACTTTGACCATTGTTTCAAGTCATCATTACAAGCTTTGGAGATCACTTTCACAATCTGTGAATGTGCTCTCTCTATTTTCTTGTTAGCCTTAGGGTTGTAAGAAGTCGTAAGAGACAAGGAAATTACATGTCATCCAAAGAAATCTCTAGCCTCTTGAGCATCTAATTCTCCCCTATCAGCAAATACTTTACCCAAAGCATGAAATTACATCCTCAAGCAAGAGTTTAGCTACATTATATGTTGTTTTGGACCATAGTGCTTAACCTTCTACATGTTTTGTAAGATCTTCCCTTGCAAGTACAATATAGTGCATATTGTCAATATCTTTAGGCATGATCACAAGGTAAAGTACCCACTTATAGTGAATACAAGGTGGATACATAGGATGTAAAAGATCTTGATGTTCCAATGACGAATGAATTTGACATGTAGTACAAGTGTTTACATAATCCCTTACATTGGCATAGATTCCCAGCCACTAATAACTCTCTCTAATCTTTTCATACGTACCCACGGACCCTTTATGTCCAATGCATGATGTATCATGTAAATATTTCATAACTTTCAATTGAAGTTGCTTTTTCCCTAGTACCCTCTATGGTTTTTTAGCTTTGCCCCTAGCATGTCTCCAAAGAAGTCCATCTTTTAGGAAGAAGTTGAAAGCTCATTTTCTTATGTCTTTGAATTTATTTAATAACCAAGTAGCTGACTTTTTTAAAGTACTAAGGTATTTGTCAATGTCTTTCCACTCCCCTTCATAATATTCGTCATTAAAGTAATGTTCATACTCATATATTTGTGGATCATAATTTATTAAATTTATATCTATTTCTGCTATATTATCAAGATCATCTTCAAACTTAGCTCTAGAAAGCATAACAACAGAATTAAATTTGCATACATTGCTATAAGTGGCAAACAATGTATCTCAACAATCACATTGGCTCCTATGAAATATTCCTTATCATTTTTTAAAGATGACTAAACCCCAAAGCTCGTGTTCATGATTGGCACGTCTCCATCACAACTTGATAGGCCACAATGGATAGCCATGTCCATCGCGATTGGCAGTTGTCTATCGCAATTGACACGTGTCCATTGCGACTGACAGACCAGGGTGGACAACTCTATCCATCGCAATTGACAGCCATGTTTGGCCCATTTTTAGGGTTTTTAAAATTGAAGATTTTGGCTAATTTTGAGCATGAATATTGGGGCTATAGGGCACATAGGGAGGCCATAAGAAAATAGTTTGAGAAAACCATGTTTGCTTGTTAGCCTGTTTGAACCCTGTTTTAACCCCGAACCCTGAACAGTCATAACTTTCTCATACAAAATCCATTCGGAGTGATCTTAGGCTCATTGGGTATTTTGATGTTGAACATACCATGGGGTAAGAAAGCTGAGGGATCTTTAGGATTTTTTTCCATAAAGCCAAAGGACAATTCGGTCTATGAATTACATGAATGAAAATGGTATGTTGTGTCAATTGAATTAAATCTTGAGCTAACTTTGGGACTTTTACAGGTCCACTAAGAGCGTGAAAGGGCATTCAAAGCAAGAGTGAGTGCAAGCTTGAGATCGGGGTTCTTGAGCATCAAGGATCAAGGGCTCAACAAGTGAGGTTGGATCATTCTCAACTCCCTTTGTCAATTCCTAGCTGAGGCTAAGTACGGATAGAGGTATTGATTGATTGACAAGTTCAAGAACTCTAATTACTGAAGATCAAGTAGAAATATAATCTCTTTGTGATCAATAACTTAAAAGTAAAAGAACTTAACGTGGTACAATCAACTTAAAGTGTGGCCAATTACTCAATTATTCCTAACGACGTGATATCAGACAAGAGCATAAACAAGATAACCAGCTAAAAAAGAACTAAGTGATTGATACAAGTTGACCTGCAACAAGGTTGTCCTTGGGAAAAATTGGGGTTTTGCAATCAGGCATATGAAGCTTAGATCAGGACGACACCTAGGGAGAGATAGAAAAAACCTTAGGTCTTTAGAGGCTAGTGTCAACCACACTGCTAGGTCTTGGGCCCAGCAGTTGAGCGCTTATCCGCACTACTTTAACTCAAAAGCTAGCAAATCAGAGATGTCTCGTGGAATGGAGAGACCCACAGGAAGTTCAAGAGTGGCGTACTTAGAGAAACCCGAAGGCCCTTACAAAACTCAACTTGAATACATCAGGACCAACCGATTAGGTGCTTGCATCTATGTGTGGAAGAGGATGAGTACGCAAAATGGTTGCAATTGGCACATGTAGGTGCATTAGAGCAACACACTACTCAAGGCAAGGAACTTTACAAACACTAAGGAGACTCGGAGTGCACTGGCCAAATATGGAAGCAGATGTCCATAAGTTGTCTATGGAATGCCCAGTCTTTCATATTAGACCACCTATGGAGCACGCTGCACTGTACCAAGTGTCTCTAATACCATATTGGAGTGAACCGTTAGTAGCCTTTTTGAGGACGAAAACATTCCTCAAGGGATGAATTTTGTTAGGAGAAGAGGTTTAGAACAAGAAGCCCTCGATTATGCACTTCTTGGTGATAATCTATACAAGCGTGGAAAAGACGGATATCTAAGACTATGTGTCCATGAAAGTGAATATCTTAAGATCTTGGAAACTGCTCACCAAGGTGTAGCAAGAGGACACTTTGGATCAGACCGAGTGATTAAGGCAATCCTATTTGCAGGCTTGTGGTGGCCAACACTTCACATGGATGCACATACCTATGTGAAGCGGTGTGATGTTTGTCAGCAAACTCAATATCACATACGCAAAGATGAGATGACATTGAAGCCTATGATGGGTGGACGTGCATTCTCCAAGTGGAGGATAGACTTTGTCAGTCGTATTAATCCCCCAGCTAAGGGTTCCCATGCTGAATACATTATAGTGGCCACTGACTATCTAACCAAATGGGCAGAAGTAAAAGCTACAACAAAGAACAATGTCGAGACAACAGCTAAGTTCTTATTTGAGAACGTGTTCACAAGATATGGGCTACCGATAAAGCTAGTAAGTGATAGAGGTTGTAGCTCAGTGATGAGTAGCACCTCCTTTAATGTCAATCCGGGAAGACGTGAGGATGGTATGAAGACCTCGAGCAAGTGAAGGCACAAGTGCGTGAGTGAGAAGCACACTAACATGCACACACATACACACACACGCGCACATACGGCAAGACAAAGAGTTAGAAGCAATGGAGTTCTTTAGATTACTTTCAAAAATCTCTTACAAGTTCAAATCAATTACAAGCTAACCTCAAAAATGAGCTCTCTAGCTCTACTTATAGTTTTTGACTAGGTTTTGGCCCTGTCCAGACCTAGTGTCCGGCCTAGTTAAAAATTAGGTTCCAAGGCCAATTTGAGGGCTTAAACGAAGTCTAAAAAATATGAAAATTGATATGTAGGTACTTCTAAGGCTCCTCAAGCTCAAGGACTCCTTGGCTTGCACAAAATGGAGCTACAAAAATATGAAATGGTATTTACAATGATTGATGTTGATTTGGAAAAATTTGAAGGGCCTATCTGCCAGATTTCCGTCGACTGCTTTGTCTATGTAATCCTTCACCTCGCTCTGACTCTCTCTGCTGGCTTCCTTGTCTAGTCAGTCCTTGGGTGCCCATACTGCTCTCAACACCCCCCCCCCTCTCTCGCGTCTGTCGTCCCTGACAGACCCTTGTTGCTGGGAGTGTTGGATGTAATATTCCACAACCTGAGTGGCAAGCTGATGTTCTTGTATGCGTAGTCCTCTGGCCAAGTCTGTCATCATACGATCCCAATCAATTGGTCTTGGAATGTCCGGATGTGGCAGACGTAACTGATCTGCATGGATCGCTTGTTCTACTGCAAATAGATGTAGCAAATGTGTGGGTCTAGGAATGAAAATTTCTGAATGATATTCCTAGAATCCCGTAGAGAACATTTCCTCAAATGTCTGTTTGAAGCATGCGGGTAAGTACTTTATTCGTGCATGCCAGGCAAAGATTATAGTGACCGAGGGAGTCTGGCTCATGTCGTAGACTAAATCCTTGTTACCTTGAGAGAATCCAGGGGCAGAGATGTATGGAGCTTGTACCATCCGAAAGGTTTTGAAGACAATGGTCATGAGCTCGAATATTTTCATACACATTTTCGCTGCTATGTCGGGTACATTATTTAGACGTGTAGACCAGTGCCGGATTGTCGATATCATGTAGGCTACGGTTGGGGTCCCTCGAGGTGGAGCAAAATATGGATAGTTAACCCAAGACGAGCATTCTTTATTGTTGCGTACCTTGATCGCAAATGCTTGCCATGATCTGCGATGTACCATTGGGCAATAACATGGATTATACTTGATATACAGTGGCATGGTTGCCCAGGTGCTCATCATCTCAGGGTAATCGGTTAGTAGACGTGCACGCCAATTAGGCTGGAAGATCGAGCCAGCACGCGCATCTGTCGGTAAGTCCTCTGGCTCAAATTGAGTGGCAAATGTGGGCTCCTTCCCTGTATGTCTTTTAACTTCTGCATTATAATCATGTAGCAAGACAAAATAAGGCATGTATTGCGACTTTGATGTTGTGATTAACCGTTGGTGGGATAGGTTCTGAAAGTAAGAAGACCGAAGGACAGTTTCTTCCATATTTGTGAGAGATTGCATTTGCACGGCAACGCGATCATCATGTGTCTTACCCACTTTCTCGACTCTTTTGAACCAATCTAGAACTTGAATTTCTAAAGTGTCCTGTCCTTCCTCTGTAGTCCGACCACCGGGTGTTGGCATTGGCTCGTACGGCTCTTCATAGCTATCATCGACAGGGATTTCCACAACTGTTTCAGGCTCTGGTTCTTCAGTGGGCGAGGGTGGCCTTTCATATGGTAAGAGGCGTGCTTGGAGTTCTGCCACCTGTTTCTAGAGGGTCTCTACTTCTTCTGTAGAGTGTTGCAAGATTATCGGCTCCTGTTGAGCTGTGGGGGTATGTGAGAAGTGGAGAATGACATGCCTGGGACTCACCTCCCAGCCTACTTATAGCCCTTGCCTAGTCACCATCTAGAGTTCTCTCTAAGGCCCCTCTACTCATCTGGCCATCATGAATAGGTACCTCGTATGAACTCTCTAGCTTTTGGCCTTGGCTATCCCCCGAGCAAGGAACTTCTTGTTCCTCCAAGCATGTACATCTTTGGAATATAAAACTCTCTCCCCCTTCTAAAGATCATTGTCCTCAATGATATAGAAGGATCTATAAACCTGGGAATCAAAATCTGTGATTCCACATAATAAAAGTAGAGTGTGGTAGGTGTCTGAAATACTCGATGCTCAAAAAGTAGACAACTAGTCTCTATGCTTTATATCTAGCATTTCCACCAACAAATAGTAGTCCTTGCCTTGGGCATACTGTAGGAATCCCTCTGAGGCCCAATGAGTCCATATGTGCGCAGCATAAGTACTCGGAATATCCTCGGACTCCCTATGCCTAGACCTTGACCACTACCTTGTGACGGCTTGTCACCTGTAGAGACCTCAGCAGCTTGCCCTTGTCTCCCATGTCACTTACTCCACGGGAGTAATAAAATACTATGCTCATCTAAAATAATATGACTATGTCGTAGTCTCTGTGAATACTAAGAGTAAATGGAAATCTTTTCCAATTAGTACTTAATCTCTAAGCTCAAGTAAATCTGCTTGATGTACTCACTATAGTGAAATAAAACTAAAGAAAATCTCATCATGATCCAAACTATGAATCAATGATCCAGACTATGGACCAAGATATCAATATGTCAATTATCCAAACTATGGACAAGTTATCAATCTGTCACATCCAAACATGGACTAAGATCTCAATCGTTCACATCCAAACTATGGATCCAAATCTCGATCTATCATATATAATAATCCAAACTATGGATCAAAATATCTCTCATACAAAATAAATCCTAATCCACTCTCTGGAACCAAGTCCATCATGCCAAGTGAAGACGTGGTAAGAAAGTCTAGCAACTAGTGGAACTACCACCGCCTTCTCAATAATAGCATGCACGATGTTCCAAGTGGATGGAACTTGCTTTATTTCTGATCACCATCTGATCATCACTATGATCAAATCATTCCTAACTAGGAATGTGGTGTCTCTAGTAAACTAATGTAATAATCTGGCATGCCCAAATATCCACATCTGATCATCACTATGATCAAATCATTCCTAACTAGGAATGAACCATAATATGAGTCCACTAGACATACGGAAAAATGTTAAGTAGATGTGTGCACACTCATAGCCCACTAGGCTAAGCATCTAGCTCACTTCATACACACTATGTATGAACCATGGCCTATTCTCATGAATATCACATAAAGTAGTACGTACTCTGTGAATTTCTTCTCAACGCAATTGCCTATTCATAGTTCTTATGTGCAAACCTTGCCTTTCCGCTTCTAGGCCACTAGCCTGTGGACTTGCCTTGTTTGCGATCACATACAGAGTGATTGTCTCAACTGCCCCTCTGTTGTCTAATAATAAGATGATATCAGAAGATCATATAAATGAACTCCAAATCATATAAAAAATACAATCTCAGAGACTTCTCTCCCATACCATCTGTCCTACACCTAGGTAGAATACAAAGTTTGATGTCCCATACCACCAACTTTATACTCCAGATAGATGCGTGTATGAGATTAAAGTCAAACACTTCTCTCAAAAATGATAAGAATAACTCGGTGAGTACTCACAACCATAAACAATGTAATGAAATCATGAAGTGTTCCTAAAGTGTTTCCTTCCCTCGATGGAAAGAACAGAGTCATTCCTATGACTCTATCACTCATGACTATCTGTAACATCAACTCATCTTGAGTTGAGAATTGAGAAACTATCTAGTAAATCAACTCAACTAGAGTCGTGAAGGATGCGGCTTGCATCAAATATCAACTCATGCATCTTGAATCAAATAATGACTCACAATAAATTGGAATTTATACCACTTGTATGAATCCAATTATTTGAAATGAGAACAACTAGCTTAGTTCTCCTGTTCCATGCTCTCATGGCATTATATATATTCTTGAAAATTTTGACAGAGTCTCCTCTGTCCTACTGAGAATGGTCACCAAAAACCAATGCTCAATAAACACATATCTATGGCATAGGTAGCCCATGGTGTGTTGGTGCATTTTGCCCAAGCCTACATGCTTGATATGTTTGATATTATCCTCATTTGTAAGTCACATGAGTAGTCATGTGAACACCTCTTGTAAAAGAGTACATTTTATCTCTTGTAAATGGAAAAAGAAAAAAGTAAAAGGATGGCTTACCTCATCCATGATGTAAAAGCAAATTCGTGGCTCCAACTACCAAAATCACGAATTTTTGAGCTGAGGGAATCTCTCCTAACTTTGGGGATCACTTTTAGGTGGAGCCATTCGAATTCGAATTCAAAACTCCCTCCAAGAATAGCTATAAAAGGAGCAAGAAGGAAGAGGCGATTAGCAAGCCTTGTACGTGACCACTTCATGTCATTTTGTAGAGATTGAAGAGCTTACTCCATAGCTCTATCATTCTACTCCCATTGTGCAAAGATTCATTGCCAATGTGGTTGTAATCATATGTGAATCTATACATTTATTATCATCTACCTCTCTGTTTTGTTCTCTGCTATACTCACTCAGAGCAGTAACTTCAGAAGGTCATATCTCGAGTTTTACTGAACCTTTTTCAGTGTTTTAAAGTGCGTTGGATAGCTCTCACTGTCTAGTTTCTACATATAAATTTTCAAGGTCATTGGATTTATACTTTTGGAGATATCTGCATTTTACTGCTTACTGGTCCATCTCTGCAGAGCCCCGAGAATTGTGGGAATGTTCCAGAACTTGATGAAACTTGTTCTCAGTGCTCAGTCCATCATTTGAAGTGTTTTAACTTGGAATAGGAAGCTTGCTAAGTCTATTTGCTATGCCCAAAAGGAATTTTTCTAATTCCTTCCAGGTTGAGAGCACTGTTCATTTTTTCCAGCAGGTGTATGTCCAAAAATAGCAAGTTTTTGGGAGCTAGTCATTTTGCAACTAGCCTGTCTTGACTTAAACTTTTGGGATACATGTTCCAAAGTACTTGGCTGATATTTTGGTGGATTTAGGAAGCTCAAAGGGTCTACTAATCAACTCTGAAGTCTCAGTTGGCTGGTGTGAAGCTGGTTGTAGCGGCACCTACTCATCTTTGGATTGCATCCACCATCTCTCTTCACAGTGGTATCAGAGCATAGTCAAGCAACATGGGAGATGGATTTCCATCAACAATTGACAAATTGGATCGAAACAACTACCCGGCATGGTCTCTAAGGATGGAGGCTTACCTTCAAGGAAGGAATCTATATGGATTCATATCCGGAGATGAAGCAATGCCAACCATGAGGAACAAAGGGCAACCATCACATGAAGAAGTGGAAGGACTTTCGAATTGGTGTTCGAAGGATGCACTTGCAAGGTCTTATATTCTAAACTCAATCTCTGATTTTCTTTTACCTCATGTCAAGGGATGCAAGACATCAAGAGAAACCTGGAATGCACTTGCTTCTTTCTTCTCTTCCAACACTCGAGCAAGGAAGAACCAATTGTGGATGGAGTTCACAACAATGAAGAAAAGCCCGAAGCAGAATGTGACTGATTATGTCACAAAGATGAAGGAGATTTCCGACCAACTTGGAAGCATTGGAGAGGTAATTGAAGAGGAGCAAATCATAAGACAAATCATGAATGGAATCAAAGCAGACGACAAGTGGGAGTCATTCACAACAGCCATGGATTTATACATGGATATGCATGTACCCGACCTCAACACACTCATGGGCCAACTCTTCACTCATGAAGCAAAGATTAGCAAAAGTGGTGAGTCCTCAAGAGGTAATCAAACTTCTGCCTTATATTCTGATAAAGCTAAGGTCAAGGACAAGTCAAAGAATAGGAAGAATGAAGATGAAGGAAGCTCTTTCCAAGCAAACTTTGCAGGTAGAGGAAGAGCTAGAGGAAGAGGCAGAAGTGGAAAGCAAGGCAGGGGGAGATTCCAATCATCTCAACCTTGCAACATATGTGGCTTATCTAACCATACTACTGAAGAATGTTTCAGGAACCCGAGGAACTCAAGAGGAAGAGGATTCAATAGAGGTGGCTATGGATCAAATAGAGGTAGATACAATGGAGGCTACAACAACAACAACTACTACAACAACAATTACAACAACAACAACAACTATCAAAGTGGCCATAGAGGAAGAAGAGACTACAATAACTATGCAGAGGACCAAAGTCAAGAAGATTCATTATTGATCATGAATCTATCAGTAAAGAAGGGTAAGGATGATGATCACATATTTTACATTGATTCAGGATGCTCGAACCATGTAGCAGGAAATGTGGCTTTACTTTCTGATTTGGAAGATCCTCATAACAAGCATGAAGTGCAGACAGGAGATGACACAAAGCACTCACTGGAGAAGATAGGTAATGTGAAGACATCAGATGGGAATATGAACCTCTTAAGCAAAGTCTTGTATGTCCCTACAATTACCAAAAATTTAATAAGTGTTGGACAGATTGTTGAAAAAGGATTGCAGGTTAGATTCAATCGATTTGGAGCATATGTTGAAGACCCAAGGCAAGGCTTTCGAAGGATTGCCAAAGGAGAAAAGACAGGAAGGCTTTTCACTTTTGAAGTGGAAGATACAAAGAACATAGCTTTGTTTAGCTATGGATCTCAAACTCTAACAGAGTTGGAGATATGGCACAAAAGGCTTGCTCACATTGGTGAGAGGACACTCAAACAGATTTGCAGGGACCAAAGTGTACTTGGTTTGCCTAATATCACAAGGCAACACATGATTTATAAGTGTGAAGCTTGTCAACTCGGCAAGGCTCATAGACAACCTTTCAATAAGAAAGGATATATGTATCAAAATCCTTTGGATCTAGTGCACACGGATGTGTGGGGTCCAAGTAAGGAGCCATCTATATCAGGCTCAAGATATTATGTGTCTTTCATAGATGATTGTAGCAGGTGGACTATTCTATTTTTCATGAAGCACAAGGATGAAGTGTTTAATTGCTTTAAGAAGTATATTGCTCTTGTTGAAAATCAAACAGGTAGGACTTTGAAAAGACTCAGATCAGATGGTGGAGGAGAATACTTCTCTTCTGAATTTGATGCCTTCTTGTATGAAAGAGGCATTAAAAGGGAAGTCACTACAAGGTATACACCCGAACTCAATGGTGTAGCAGAGAGGAGGAACAGAGCTATTGTCGAAGCTGCAAGGTCCATGCTCAACGAAAAGGGATTGCCGAACTACCTATGGGCAGAGGCTGTGTCGACAGCCACATATCTCATAAATAGACTTCCATCTAAGTCACTAGATGGAACCACTCCATATGAAGTGTGGAATGGAAGAAGACCTAGTCTAGAGCATTGCAAAATCTTTGGATGCTTAGCCTATGCTCACATTCCTTCTCAAGTAAGAGGGAAATTGGATCCCAAGGCAGAGAAGTGCGTATTTATTGGTTATGACCAAAACCAAAAAGGATATAGATTGTACAATCCAACCAATAAAGGATTTTCTGTGAGTAGAGATGTAATTTTTGATGAAAACAAATCATGGTTTGATGATGACAGGAAAGTGAAGCTGCCATATGACTTGGATGAAGATTTTCCATCACTTCAACCAAAGGAGCCAAAGCAGATTGAAGAAAGTGATTCGGAGATTGACCTAGAAGACTTGGAAAGACTAAAGCTATGGAAGAACAAAGGTAAAGCAAAGATGCAGGATGCTACATATGGACCCGAGAGCTCACATCAACCACTTAGAAGGTCTTCGAGGGAGAAGAAGAAACCAGAGAGGTTTGGTTATGATACTTCTTTGGTCACCAAGCACTCAATCTACATTGCAAAGGATTCAACCAATGAAGAACCTACCACATTTGAAGAAGCACAAAGCAAGAAAGCTTGGAGAGATGCAATGGATGAAGAAATGGAAGCCTTGAAGGAGAATGACACTTGGGAGCTTGTACCTAACAAGCCATCTATGAAGATAATCGGATCTCGATGGATATACAAAATCAAGAGGAATCCAGATGGAAGTATAAATAGACACAAAGCAAGGTTAGTTGCTAAAGGGTTTGCTCAAACCCATGGTATTGATTATGAGGAGACTTTCTCTCCTGTTGCAAAAATGCCTACAATTAGGGTTCTCATTAGTCTTGCTGCATCTAGAAATTGGAATCTTTATCAACTTGATGTAAAGAATGCTTTCTTGAATGGATGGATTTCTGAGGAAGTGTATATGGCACAACCTCCTGGATATGAGGATGCACATCATCCTAACTATGTATGCAAACTAAAGAAAGCTTTGTATGGATTGAAGCAAGCTCCAAGAGCTTGGAATTTCAGATTGGTTACTTATTTGCAGGACCAAGGATTCAAAGCTAGCAAGGCAGATACCTCTTTGTTCATAAAGAGGAATGGATCTGAAGTGATCTATTTATGTGTGTATGTTGATGATATTATTATCACAGGCAATGATCTTGAAGGAATCAAACAGGTAAAGAGTCAAATGAAGGAGGAGTTCAAAATAAGTGACCTCGGACCACTCACTTATTTTCTTGGATTGGAGTTGATCTACACAGATTCAGGTATATACATCACACAAAGGAAGTATGTCCATGACATGCTCGTCAAGTTCAAGATGGAAAATACAAAGTGTGCAGGTACACCTATGGAGCAAAATCATAAGCTTAGTGCTTATGAAGGAGAGCCAATTGAAGACATCACAAGCTATCAAAGCTTGGTTGGAAGTTTGAACTATGCAACACTCACAAGGGTGGATATATGCTATAGTGTTAGCATATTGAGTCAGTTTATGCATAAGCCGAGAAGACCACATATGGAAGCGGCCAAGCGAGTCCTCAAGTACCTAAAGGGGACCATGAATGAAGGTTTGTTCTATTCATATACTTCAGATATTGAGCTAAAGGTCTACTCAGATGCAGATTGGGCCGGATCTAAAGATGATAGAAGAAGCACATCAGGGTATATATCATTTGCAGGTTCAAAAATCATTTCTTGGTCATCGAAGAAGCAACCAACCGTGGCATTATCTTCTACTGAAGCTGAATATAGAGGTTTGGCTAATGCAACTCAAGAAATCATGTGGTTAAAATCTTTGTACACAGATCTTGGACTTCATTCTTCAACACCTCACATTTTTGGTGACAACACAAGCTCACTACATCTAGCAGCTAATCCGGTATACCATGCTAGAACCAAGCATATTGAAGTCCACTACCATTATGTAAGGGAGAAGCTAATGAGCAAGGATATTCAACTATCCTACGTCTCTACAGATATGCAATGTGCAGACATGTTGACGAAAGCTCTTGATGGTACGAAGTTAAGTAGATTCAAGTTGATGATTGGCTTGCAGGAAATCAAGGACAATTGAAGACTTATTTGGAGGCCAAGCATGTTAGGCTTGAGGGGGAGCTGTTGGTGCATTTTGCCCAAGCCTACATGCTTGATATGTTTGATATTATCCTCATTTGTAAGTCACATGAGTAGTCATGTGAACACCTCTTGTAAAAGAGTACATTTTATCTCTTGTAAATGGAAAAAGAAAAAAGTAAAAGGATGGCTTACCTCATCCATGATGTAAAAGCAAATTCGTGGCTCCAACTACCAAAATCACGAATTTTTGAGCTGAGGGAATCTCTCCTAACTTTGGGGATCACTTTTAGGTGGAGCCATTCAAATTCGAATTCAAAACTCCCTCCAAGAATAGCTATAAAAGGAGCAAGAAGGAAGAGGCGATTAGCAAGCCTTGTACGTGACCACTTCATGTCATTTTGTAGAGATTGAAGAGCTTACTCCATAGCTCTATCATTCTACTCCCATTGTGCAAAGATTCATTGCCAATGTGGTTGTAATCATATGTGAATCTATACATTTATTATCATCTACCTCTCTGTTTTGTTCTCTGCTATACTCACTCAGAGCAGTAACTTCAGAAGGTCATATCTCGAGTTTTACTGAACCTTTTTCAGTGTTTTAAAGTGCGTTGGATAGCTCTCACTGTCTAGTTTCTACATATAAATTTTCAAGGTCATTGGATTTATACTTTTGGAGATATCTGCATTTTACTGCTTACTGGTCTATCTCTGCAGAGCCCCGAGAATTGTGGGAATGTTCCAGAACTTGATGAAACTTGTTCTCAGTGCTCAGTCCATCATTTGAAGTGTTTTAACTTGGAATAGGAAGCTTGCTAAGTCTATTTGCTATGCCCAAAAGGAATTTTTCTAATTCCTTCCAGGTTGAGAGCACTGTTCATTTTTTCCAGCAGGTGTATGTCCAAAAATAGCAAGTTTTTGGGAGCTAGTCATTTCGCAACTAGCCTGTCTTGACTTAAACTTTTGGGATACATGTTCCAAAGTACTTGGCTGATATTTTGGTGGATTTAGGAAGCTCAAAGGGTCTACTAATCAACTCTGAAGTCTCAGTTGGCTGGTGTGAAGCTGGTTGTAGCGGCACCTACTCATCTTTGGATTGCATCCACCATCTCTCTTCACATGGTGATCACACCAGCTCAAAAAAAATCACAAAAAACCTCTGAAAAGTCTTTTCCTTTCAACAATGCCTCCTGCATAAACAATTTCCAACAGCAGCAGATTAAATATTACTTTTAACTATCTTTTACTAATCCAAAATCTATGAAATTTTCAAGCCTTATGTAGCTTTTCTCAAGCTTTCATTAGGCACAAAAATCACTTGATTTGGATATTTTCTCAGAGTTTTATGACCATTTTACTGGAAGGGTCAAACACTCGACGACCAATTTTGAACAATGTACAGGGTCATCTTCTTGAAGCCCTTAGACTGATCAAACAAATTCCAAATTCCATTTTCTTTGTGCCCAAATCTAGATCAACTCATTTAGTTTGGTCTCACAAAATTTTAATTTAAAATGAAATCAAATACGCACTCAAAAGTATAATTCTATCTCTGCTACACCTACACTTAGGTGAGCTTAGAAACACTACTGCTGCACTTTTATAATAACTTCTAAATATGAAGATAAACTCCAAAATCCTTGAATTTTGGTTCTAGAATAGGTTCTAACTGGAGTAGCTTCTCCAGCAAAAGTTTTTGAAATTCGAGTTACAGATAGTCATGAGTGATAGAGTCATAGGAATGACTTTGTTCTTTCCATCGAGGGAAGGAAACACTTTAGGAACACTTCATGATTTCATTACATTGTTTATGGTTGTGAGTACTCACCAAGTTATTCTTATCATTTTTGAGAGAAGTGTTTGACTTTAATCTCATACACGCATCTATCTGGAGTATAAAGTTGGTGGTATGGGACATCAAACTTTGTATTCTACCTAGGTGTAGGACAGATGGTATGGGAGAGAAGTCTCTGAGATTGTATTTAGACATAGATTGGGTTGTTGCGCACAGTTAACAAAGAAAGCAGATGGAAAGAGAAAAAGTAGAGATAAAAAGAAAGAGAAAGAAAGAGAAAGAGAAGAAAGAGAAAAGAGAGATATAGAAAGAGAGAAAGAAAGAGAGAGAAGAGTAAAGGAAGAGCAAGATTAGCATACCTACCTTCACTTAAATGGATGTAACTCTTTCATACGATATCCAAATTTGATAATCCAACTTGGGATAGGAAGTAGACTTCAAGGGCTTTCCAATGAGTGGCTGGAAGCTATCATTGGATAATTGTAAACCACCTGTAGAGAGCATTTAATTCTCTGCATGTCATTTCAAGAGGTATGCTGCCCACTCACCTAGCTTCATTGTTTTGCCCATAACTTCCTCATACAATGTCCAAATCAAGTAATTCAACTTGGTATAGATTATAGATTATAGTTGCTCTGATACCAAATGTGAGAAGTCGAGAATGACCTCCACCTTCATCTCTACCTTGTCCCCTCCATGGATCTCTCCACCATGCTCTGATACCAAATGTGAGAAGTGGAGAATGACATGCCTGGGACTCACCTCCCAACCTATTTATAGCCCTTGCCTAGTCACCATCTAGAGTTCTCTCTAAGGCCCCTCTACTCATCTGGCCATCATGAATAGGTACCTCGTATGAACTCTCTAGCTTTTGGCCTTGGCTATCCCCCGAGCAAGGAACTTCTTGTTCCTCCAAGCATGTACATCTCTGGAATATAACAGGGTACTGGCTATGTGTTTCTTTAGGTCTGCACATTCAGTCTCTAACTTTTCATATGACTCCAAGAAATTTGCATGCTCCTCAAGTAAGATGCGAATGTCTTCCGATGGGACTCCTCTATACTTGGTAGGGCTAATGGTTGCTCCTGCAGTTCCTTCCATAGCCGCTTCAAAGTTGTCTTGGTTTTGTTGCTGAAGCCTCTTGTTCTCTTCTAGTGCTGCTGCCATATGCTTCCTTAATAGCCCAAGGTTGCGTCGGAGTGTAGCATTAGATATCATTTGCGCTTGGAGCACTGTTTCTAGTTCCTTGACTGCTTGATCATCTACTGTCGATGTCTTTGATTCCAATTCGGAGTGAGCCTGCTGTAAGGTGATATGCTCGGTTAGGAGCGTTTGGTAATCAGCTTCAAGAGTGGTGACTCTAGCTTGCAGACGCTAAGATTCTGCCTGGAGGGCCGTAGTGCGTTCTTCCAATTTATGGTATTCCTGTTGTAGTTGATGTGCACACTGAAGTAATGTTTTGAACGTGCTATTTACATTATGAGATGCAAGGGGAAAAGTTTGAAATGCAGGGGAGGTGGGATTGGGGAGGGAGGTAGTGAATGCTGTATGTGCCAATGATGTGGTGAGTGGTGAGGTGGGGGGTAGTGGAGGGGGAGAGGGTGGAATTGTGGGGAGAGGTGCTGTGGTGGGTGAAATGATTGGGTCAAACAGAGTGGTGTGTATAGGGGCTACCATGTAGGTGGGTATGGTAGGTGAAGTGAGTGTGGTGTTTGTGTAAATTGATGTCGTTGCGAACATCGGGGAAATGTGCCTTTGAAACATTGGAGAGCGGATGAACTGCTCCACAAAGGACGGGTATTGGGGTGGTGAGGTCAGGTTGAAAGAGGTTTAGGAGCCCGATGGGAAGTGAGGGTCATGGAATGGAGGTACCCGTATTGGGGGATAGGCTGGGAAACACAGGGTGCCTTCTGTGGGTGTCGGGTTTCCAACCACACTTGGGATTATGGGATGGCCAGTTATGGGTTCGGAGGATAGAAGGGTTGAAGCGTACAAGGGATTGGTGACGAAGGAGAAGAGGGTGTCTTGTGAGGTGGGTTCCTGAAATGAGAATGATGTGAATGAGGATGGGTTATAAGTGAAGGTAGAGGTGATGACTGTCGTTTCTTTCATGGTGGGGGGTGGTGGTGGGGGTGGAGAAGGTGGTGATGGGGGATGCTGGGGTGAGATGGGTGATGTCTGAACGAAGGTTTCCGCAGAGAGGTCAATGGTGGTGGTGGGGGTAGCTGTGGTTTCAATGGGTACTTCTTGTTCTATGACGGGTATCCTGATAGTCTTACCTACTCGTGGTAATGTGTCAACTCTACATTTGTCATACCTCACGGACTGGCGGACTGCTATGTGGACAGCCTCCGGAACTCCCAAAGATTCTGACACTAATTTGAGGGTGTCAATGAAATGTTGATCCACCCCATCATCTGATAGCATTTCTTGCATCAAAGCTTGACCTGATACAAGAGAGAGTTGATGCCTTTCTTGTACTGCTTTGATTGTGTCGTATAACCTTTGTAGTTGAGCTGTATAAGCAGGTGCACCTACAAGTTCTGGCACTTCTTGTTGCTCATCATGATGCTCTTGATCATAATCCTCCTCATCTTCCTCCTGTTCTTCATCTTCATCATCCTCTTCATCCACTTCAACTGTGGTGACAGGTACTTGGGAGGTTGTTGCTTGCGTTTGCACATTCTCCACTTGTTGTGCCTCTTCTGCCTCCAGCTCTACATCTTGTAATAATTGTTCAAAGTCTTCATTTGTGAGTTCTTCCAAAGGTGCACCACTGGGAAATTCAAGATCGGTTGGGATGGGAGGGAATATCAAGTTAGGACCATTGGTGCTGCGTCTTGGAAGTCGGAGTGTGAATGGTCGGACTCTTCGGGGTGGAGGGGTGACGTCTGGTGTAAGGGTGGCTCCATGGTTGAGCACAAGGGACTTGGACAATACCTCTCATCTTCTTAGAAGGGGGTCCAGTGGATGTCCTGCCTCTAAACTTCTCTACCCGATTCCACATAAGGGCCCATTGAATAGGGATGTCATAAGCCAAACACCTATAAATTATTCTAGTCAAAGCACAGCATCCATATAAAACCTATTTCCGCGGCCATCGTTTGTGAGCTAGGTGTATCTGATCAATTATCCAGTGGGGTAAGTTGATGGTGAGGCTCTATGTCTCTGCCAGATACAAACTAAACCAAATCTTTTTGGGCGGCATGGTGAATCTATCTTGTGCCGGAAAAGCAAAGTGTTGCATGCACATGCGAAGGTGTATTGCAATATTAGGCGTCATGGACACCATGTCCTTGAGTTTGGTGAGGCTTCGATTCTTCATGTAATCTGGCACTAGGGTTCCCTTCTCCGTAGGAATATGCATTCTGCACATATCTAGGGCCTCCCTCACCAAGTGGTTGGATAACCTAAACCTTTTGAGCTCATTTCCTTTTGTCAGAGATGGAATCACAAATGAGCTTGCGCCTTTTGGGTTCTTGTTTGGAGTCAAGGAGTTGATGAGATAGTAGCATCGCATGAAGTCAGGCTTTGGGAGCCGTGCACTGAAATATGCATCCAATCCTGCCTTCTCCCATATTGAACGTAGACCTTCTGCATTTTGTAACTTCTCGAATTCTCTTGTAAAGAAATGGTATTTACCTTGCTTCCCATTGAAGTCCAACTCTGATTCCCATAGGTATGTTCCCTCTCCCAAGGGTCCTGCCACTTCACTAAACCAGTGGGAATCTTTTGTGACGGGCATGGTATGGCCACTCGGAGGGTCCGCAATAGGTATGATTTTGATGGCCTGCAATTCTTCTGGTCTTTCATTTGTCTCAGGCAAAACGGGTAAACTCTCTAAGTCCACCACTTGCTGGCTCGTTTCTGTTTGAGAGCTAGTTCCTGCTGCCTCAGCCATGTTGAAAACTTCGCAGCTGGTTCTGTGAGAATATATGAATAAATGTTAACATTGCAATGGACACAAAAATGACACTGTGTCCCCGTTACAACATTAACTTGATGATTTGTGATGTAGTTAGTTGGTTAGTTAGTGCTCGCGTGGATGTGAGTGTGAAGTGTGCTTAGCTGGTGCTGAATACCTACGAGCTAATGGGGGGTCGGGTGCAGTGTGAGGGTGATACAGTTGGTCAGTGGTAATGAATTTACAATTGGGGTCGGGGCTTTGGTACATGCTTTGGGCTGCCAAACAAACTGATTGGCTATTGGTCTTGATTTTTTGGAGACTCTGGAGGGTTTTATAAGAGTGTCTGCCTGGAAATGAGGCTTTTTAGGGACCCATTTATGAGTGATTTTGCTCGTGCTCATGTGCCAATGTGTGTTCGCGCGTGATGAATACAATTGGGTATCGGCTGTGCAAGTGAGTGAACCATGTTGTACAGGGTGTGGTCTCGGTGTAGCTATTTGAGCCTGCAAGCAAGCCTTAGGCACCCAAATTTTTCTTGATTGTGGGCTAGCCTTCATCGACTTCTTGGGTACCCAAATAAGCTTCACTTTTGCAGAGGAATTTCTGAAAGAACTCTGATTAGTGTCGTGTTGTTGATTACTAATAAGAAGCTTTGCCCATGTGGTTGGTGTGATCGCAACAGGGTGTTCGCCTTTCCGCACCCACACTTGTTTCATCGGCTGAAACAATCTGCTTTGCTCCTTTTTTTGGCCTCCAGTATAGGTAGTGTTTTGCTTCTTCTGTATTTGATCTGCCGTTGGCTGCTGCATCCTTCTGGCCTTTAGAAAAGAAGGGAGTACCGTCTTATCCTTGACTCCGTTGTTGAGACAATCCTCTTTCTGCATCATACATTTTTGGACAAGAATAGCATTGTCAACTTCATGTGCACCCCTGGAAGGACCAGGAGTTCGTGCCTTACCTAGTTCCTTGAGTGCCTCATTTTCCAATTCAACTGTAATTCGACTATGATTTACCCATACCTGAAGAAGTCCACTTCTTAGGTTTAGGTTGATCGCATGATCATAGATCCAGTCCTGACCCAAGACAAGAGGCTCAGTGAGGTCCTCATCTTGACACACTAGTACTTTGACTGTCATTGCTTCGTCTTGAATATAGAGGGGAAGTTCCACCTCGCCCATGCAAGGGGTTTCCACACCTCCCAATCCTATGAGATATGCTTCAATAGGATTGAGAGTTAATTCAACTCTTGACAGTAAGACAATTTAACAGCACTAGTGGCTGCACCTGAGTCAATCAAGGCTCTTACAGTCCTTGCACCCTTTCCTTGTCCTATATCTAAGGTTATAAAAGGACGTCGATCAATTATCCTATGGGAGCTGATACCTGAAACTTCACACATAGCCATGTGATATCCTTGATCTGCATCGGCATCTAGCCTAGGTTGCTCTCTACCTTGTCTTCTTAATTTCATTCTCCGTATGCGCTCTAAAGCTTCTGCTTGAGCTTCTTCTTGAATTCGCTTTTCTTCTTCTTTGCGTTTCTTGGCAATATTGAGTCGACTTAGCATTTCCTCTGTGAGAGGTTCCTGATATAACTTGACTCTGCATCCGCTTATGTAGCTTGGGAGAACATCGCCTTCTAATGTGGCTAGTTGTACTGCTCCACTTGTTGAGATTCTATTAATGATCATGGGTCTGTATCCTCTCTTCTCTAGTTTCCTCGCATGTTGTTTCAAAGTGTAGACTAGTACTAGGTCGCCTGCCTTCAAACCCTTATCCTTCACATGGGCATCAAAGTATGCCTTCTATCGTTTCTTAGCTGCATATATCCCTGCAGCTGCTCTCAGTCTTGTTTCTCCTAATCGTTCTAGGTCAAAGATCCTAGAGGAGAGTTCATGACCCGTCCATTCATGCTCCTGTGCTACTTTCAATGTAGGTATTAAGAAATCCAACGGTAGCACTGCATTTTGGCCAAATACCATATGAAAGGGGGTGGCTTAGAGTACCATTTTGTAGGCCACTCGATATGCCCAAATAGCATGGTGTAGCTGTTTGTCCCAATCAGAGCGTTTATTGTTCACTAATTTCGTCAGTACATTGCATAAGATCTTATTGGTGCTCTCAGCCTGGCCATTTGCTTGAGGGTGATAGGGGGCAGACTTCTTATGTACTACCAAGAATTCTTGGAGCAGATTTTCAATAACTTCATTCAAGAAGTGAGTGCCTCTATCACTAACTAGCTCTATAGGTAGCCCGTATCTTGTGAATACATTCTCAAACAAGAATTTAGCGGTTGTCTGAGCATCGTTCTTTGTCGTAGCTTTTACCTCTACCCATTTGGTTAGATAATCCGTGGCAACAATGATATACTCAGCATGGGAACCCTTAGCTGGGGGATTAATAGGACCTACAAAGTCTATTCCCCACTTAGAGAATGCACGTCCACCCATCATAGGTTTCAGTGGCATCTCATCTTTGCGTATAGGATACTGAGTTCTCTGACACACCTCACACCGTTTCACATAGGTATGTGCATCCATGTGAAGGGTTGGCCACCAGAAGCCTGCAAATAGTATTGCCTTGATCACCCGATCTGGTCCAAAGTGTCCTCCTGCTACACCTTGATGAGCAGTTTCCAAGATCTTAAGATATTCACTCTCATGGACACATAGTCTCAGGTAACCATCTTTACCACGTTTGTAGAGATTATCACCAATGAGTGAGTAATCTAGGGCTTCTTGTTCTACACTTCTTTTCTAAGCCAGAGTCATGTCTGGAGGGAAGGCTTTCGTCCTTAGGAAGGATACTAGTGGTTCACTCCAATCTGGCACTATGGACACTTGATAAAGAGTGGCATGCTCCACAGGTGGTTTAGTGCTGCAGATTGGGCATTCTTTGCACAACTTCTGGACATCAGCTTCCATAGTCGGCCAATGCACTCCTAGTCTCCTCAGTGTCTATAGGGTTCGTTGCTTTGAGTAGTGTTGCTCTAATGCACCTACATGTGCTAATTGCAACCATTTAGCATACTCATCCTCTTCCACACAACACGCCAAGATCCCTTGATCCGTGTGCTTGTACATACTTCCTGCCATGATGTGATACTTTTGGGCTTTTACTACCTCTCTATCTTGTGTATTTATTACTCGATGGTTAGGCCCGTATGTCAATACTGGCACTAGTGGCTTAGCCCACTGTGGCACCACTTCCAAATTAAACAGGTAAGCATCAGGAAGGTCATCTGACACTCCTTGTGGGGCTTCTCCAGATGTGAGCCTAGAGAGATGATCTGCTCTCAAATGAGTTTTCCCTTTCCTTACCACAACCTCGAAATCATATTCCATTAGCAAGAGAAACCATCTTACTAATCTGCCTGTATTGCATGGCTTGTTCACGAGATATAGCAGTGCCTGATGGTCAGTAAAAAATTTAAACTTATTTGCAAGCAAGTAATGTCTAAACTTTTTAACCGCATATACCATGCCTAAGCCTTCTCTCTCAGTAGTGGTGTAATTTCATTCAGCTGCATTCAACTGTCTACTAGCATAGGAAATTGGAAGATCCATATTACCTTCACCGGTCGGTTGTGCGAGTACACATCCAATAGCATAATTGGATGCATCCACATGAA
Source organism: Ceratopteris richardii (assembly GCA_020310875.1). Taxonomy (NCBI): domain Eukaryota; kingdom Viridiplantae; phylum Streptophyta; class Polypodiopsida; order Polypodiales; family Pteridaceae; genus Ceratopteris; species Ceratopteris richardii. Next base: position 178,712,713 of record CM035414.1, read on the forward strand.
CATGAAAAGGCTTATTCCAATCTGGTGTGGTCAAGATTGGTGCTGAACATAATCTTCATTTAAGCTCCTGGAAGGAATTCTCACATTCATCAGTCCACTCAAAGTTAGTCAGAAGTCCATACATGGGCTTTGCAATGACAACATACATGTGAATGAACCGACGGTAGTAACCACAATGCCCCATGAAAGCTTGTACTTCCTTGACATTCTTTGGCCTAGGTAACTCGGCTATGGCTCTCACTTTCTCTTCGTCAGTGGATATGCCATTCTTTGACACTATGTGTCCTAGAATATTGCCTTGCCTGACCATAAAAACGCACTTTTTTGGGTTCAGGCAGACTTGATATTCTCTACATTTGTCAAAGATTTGTCTGAGTTAACAGGAATATGGGTTTGCCTGATGTTGGAATGAGCACAAAGATCATCAACATAGACTTCTAAGTTCTTCCTCAGGAACTCTTTAAATACATGGCACATTAGTCTTTGGAAGGTAGCTGGTGCATTGGTAAGCCCAAATGGCATTACTCTAAAGGCAAAAATGCCCCATTCAGTGGCAAATGCCGTCTTATGCTGATCTTCTGGAGCTATGGCTACTTGATTGTACCCCGAAAATCCATCGAGGAAGCTGTACACTTCTTTGCCTGCTACTCTTTCTAAGAGATGCTCTGTGATAGGAAGCGGATAGTTATCTCGAATTGTGGCTGCATTAACCTTCTTCAAGTTAATGCACACACGCAGCTTTCCATTTTTCTTGGGCACCACTACGATGGGGGATACCCACTCAGTGTGCTCAATTTCATAGATAAATCCAGCTTCAACCAGTCTATCTATCTCCTCTTTGATCTTGGCAGCGTAATTATCGTTATATGTATATGGCTTTTGCTTAGAGGGTTTGGCATCTGAGGTCATGGGGATGGTGTGTGAGCATATGTCTGGGTCAACACCCTTCAAATCCTTGTAACTCCAAGCGAATACATCTATGTATTCTCTTAGCAAGGCTATTAGCTCTTGTTCTTCCTCTTCTGTCAGGTCATGGCCTATGTACGTGCATCTCTCTTCTCCTTCTTCCATGGCTACCACTATTTTCTTGGTGGTTTCTTTGTTATCATAGGCCTCCCTTGATTGCGCCTCTCGCTTAGGCATTCTTACCATGACTCTCCTGTCGTTTATCTCATACTTTTTAAAATTTTCTGGGACCTCAAACAAAGATTCTTCCTCTTCTTGTGTGACTTCTTTCTTCTTCCTTTTCTTTCCTTCTTCCTTAGGGGTTACATGTGTGGCTAACCTTACATCATTTGTAAGCTCTCCGTGCCTCTGGGGTTGAAATTGTACTTCATGGAAGTATTCTTCATCTGATGCAAAAGGTGGGTCCATAATGATTGACTCTAGATCGGAGTCACTCGCATCCTCAATTGCATTAGGGCTAGGTTCACATTCTTCTAACACTGCCTCTCCCATGATTGGCTCTATGGAGAAAACTGAAATGTCATAGCCATCCTCATCACAATGGGGTGTCCATTGTTCCTCATTGATGGCTACATCCATTGTTGCTAAGATTTCTGCCCAGCCGTGGGGTTCAAATTCTTCATCAGGAAACACTACAGGTGCATAGGCTGGGTCTTGAATGGATCTATGTGTTTCGTTTGCACCTATTTCTCTGGCCTTTTCTCTTTTCTCCTCTTCTACTGCCACTTTGCACATCCATAAGTGGGTGTCTTCATGCATCCATGAGGATCCTGACCCTATGGAATGCACCGATTCCGTATCATCTTTGGTTCTATGGATGGGATTCCATTGGATAGGAGGGACATCTCTATGAGAGTAATCTTTGAGATTCACTTTGGTCCTAACACCTAAGTGTTGCAGGTACAAGGAATTGGTTCCCTAGTCCTGTACCACTTGCAACTGTCGCATAAAAGGTCTTCCCAAAATCATCTCATAGGCATGATTTTTGCTAAAATTACATATAGCAAATGTGTGCTCGAACTCAACACCACAAGTGGTGAGAGTTATTCCTTCTAACAGCCCTAGGGGTCTCTCTATGTGACCATCGGCCATTTGCAATTTCATCCTTGTGGGCTTGAGTGCTGGCTTGCCCCAACGCTGCCATAGGGAAGTGGTAGCAATTGCAACACCTGCGCCTGAGTCTAGAATGGCCTTGGTGGTGTATCCTTGATGGGTGATAGGAAGATATGTGTTTCCCTCTTTGCCCTCACTCATTTCTCCTATCTTGTCCAATGGTATTTCTAGCACTGTTCTCTGGGATCCTACCTGGGAACGAGGTTTGGCTATTTCAGGTACTTGTTTGGCTACATGTTTCCATAGTTCTGGCCTTACTTTGAGTAGCTCTTCTAAGGTGAGGTTGCATTGTACTTTGGTGTTTTTCACTACCTATGTGTTCCTAGGTAAGATTGAGTCTTCGTTTCTTACCATGACCATGGGAGCTCTCATATATGTGGACTTAGCTTCCCATGGGCCTGTGAAGTGGGGTAGCTCTTGTATGGAATTAGACTCGAAGTCTAATCTTTCCTGAGATTGGGTGCCCTCCTGCTCCTCATAAATGGATGGGATGTCTTGTGGGAATTGGTCGTGTGCATCATCCACAAGTTCAATAGGAGGAGGGACTTCACTTTCCTTAGCCCATTTGTCTTCTTGAATCTCTCGTAGGAATTCTGGTGTGAATCGATTCATATAAGAAGATGTGTCCGGCTCCGTAGAGTTAGGTACATAGGCTTCAGGCACATAGGCTTCCTGGGCAGGAAGGCTCACTCTTTCACTTGCCTTGTCCTTATGTTGAGAGGCGGGTTCCTTTTCTGATTGTGCAATCAGCTTCTCTATTCTTTCTAGCAGTCCATCAAAGTGTAACTGTGTCTTTGCCGAACTAGAGATGTTAAATAGGCGACTGGCTTCAAACATGGTCTGAGCCAACTCCACCATCTTAGCACAAATTTTGGTTCGTTCTAGCTCTAGGTCTGCCCTAGGGTAACACTTTTCATGATCGGTTACGTTTGGCCCTTCTTGGATTCTGGCCTGATATGCTTTAAGCATCATATTAAGGTCCTCGGGAGTGGGGTCTGCTAGGACTCATCCTACTCTAGGGGGTGATGGGATTAGGTGAGGCGGGTTGGAAGGTGGCGGGTCGGATGGAGATGGGAATGGTGGTGGTGGGGTAGTATGAGAGGGAGTTTGAGATGTGAGTTCAGTTATCCTGGCCTTTGTTTCTCTGAGGCTTTCCTCCAGTTCACTCATTTTCTTTGCCCATTGTCTTTTCATTCTTTCACGACTATCTCTCCAAGCTCTAGTCCTCTTCTTGGTTATGCTCTCAGTTTCGCTAGCCTCTAGGCTCTTTTCCTGGCCTACCCCTTGGTTTTGTTGCAATGCTTGAGCTCTAGTGACTACCTGTACGGGTGCAGTGGAAGTGACACTTCTTGTGGAATCTACCACTAACCCAATAACATTAATAGGAGTGATTTTTGGCATATTATTAGGATTGTTAGGGCAGTCTCGTAAGAGATGCTCCTTTCCACACTCTTGGCAAAAGCCTTGGATTGTTACTAATTGGGTTTGGGTAGGTGCAGGCATGGGGCAATCACGAATGAGGTGATCTCCCTGACATCTGTAGCATGGTCCTCTAGGGAATGGGGGTCTTACTTGTCTAGGTTGAGGTCTACGGTTGGGGTTTGCATACATGACGTTTGTGTAATCTGACTCCCAACTAGGTTCATTTGGTTCTTCACTATAATAGGACTCACCATGTTCAGGAGATTGCATGTAGTAAGCCTGGGGACTATCAACATGTGTAGAATCGAAACTATGGTCAATGGGATGATTTTCTGAAAGCAATGGGGTTACTGGCACTATGGCCCTATTCAGGTTTTCTTCTGCAGTTGCATACTTTACAGGGATCACATTGGATGGAGCTAGAGGTTGTTGAGCTAACACAGGCTGGGGCCTTTGCTGGGCCTGATATTGTGGTTGGTAGGTTTGTTGTGGCCTAGCATACTGCGGTGGTGGATATTGGTTCTGATATCTTCCGTGTTGGTATGGCTGAGGGTAGGTTGCCTAACCGCTTACTTATTGTATGGATAGTCTTGTGCTGTGTGATTTGTGTATCTCCGTTCTCTGGTGCAGTATTGGCTACTAGGATTTACTTGGGGTTGAGCCATAATGGGACATACATTTGCCATGTGGTCGCCTCCACAAGTATAGCATCTTTTCATAGGGGCAAACCTTGGGATTTGTTTGCTAGAGACACCTAGTTTCTGAGCTACTTTTTCTGCAAGTTCCTCAATTGATGTGGATTGCGTGGAAGAGAGGCTAGAGGCACTATCTGAATCTTTGTATATCTTGGAAAGCTCTAGTTCTTCTCCTAGGTTATCCTCGATGTCAATGCACATGCGTACACACTCTTCTATGTTCCTAGGGTCCTTCAAGTACACATAAGATCTCAATTTGGTACTTAGCAATCCATCCAAGAACAGAGCCACTTGCTTTGCTGGTGTGGGTAACTCAGGGACAGGGCATCTCTCTAGGTATTGCCGAAATCTTCTTCCAGCAAGTCTCACGGTTTCTTGAGGGGTTTGCTTGAAGCTGTGAATCAATGAGGAGGTATTATGCCTTATGCCACTCTTAGAGAATTCAATAATGAAAGCCTCTAGGAGTTGGTCTATGCTTCTTAATTGTCTCTCATTCAATGGTTGAAACCACGTAAGGGTTGTGTTCATAAGGGTTAGACCAAAGGCATTGTACTGCATGAATAGATCCTCCACTTGTTCAGCTCTCAAGACTTGCCTGAACTCAGCCACATGATCGTAGGGATCTCCAGTACCATCAAAGTAGTTTTTCATGGACTTAACTAGCTGGGTCGATCTAAGGGTCCCTTCTCAGATAAGAGGTAATCTAGACCCTAAGGCAGAGAAGTGCATCTTCATTGGATATGATCTAAATCAGAAGGGTTACACGTTCTACAATACTTCAAACAAGGGGTTCATGGTCAGTAGAGATATTGACTTTGATGAAAATGACTCTTGGTTTGATAGTGAATGCATGAAAGTAAAACTACTCTATGACTTGCAAGAGGAGTTTCCAAGCCTTACTAAGGAGGAGCCTACTCAGAATGGAGACATCAATTCAGATGATGAGGACATCATCAACCTCGAAGAGTTCAAAGCATGGAAGTCCAAAGGCAAACTCAAGATGAAGAAATTGGAGGATATACCTGAATCATCCAACCAAGCAATCAGAAGATCACAAAGGGAGAGCAAGAAGCCAATCAGATATGGGTATGACACTTCCCTAGTTACTAAGCACTCTGTTTATCTTGCAAAAGATTTATCAATTGAAGAACCAACATCATATGAAGAGGCAAAGACTAAGGCAGAATGGAAAGAAGCTATGGATGAGGAAATTGAAGCACTCAAGGAGAGTGATACTTGGGAACTAGTACGAAAGAAGGAGTCTATGAACATAATTGGTTCTAGGTGGATCTATAAGATCAAAAGGAGTTCTGATGGGTCAATAAGCAGGTACAAAGCTAGACTTGTGGATAAGGTTTCTACACAAACCCAGGCATTGTTTATGAAGAAACTTTCTCACCTATGGCCAAAATGCCAACCATCAGGGTATTGGTAAGTGTGGCTGCATCAAAGAATTGGAACATGTATCACTTGGATGTAAAAAATGCATTTCTAAATGGCTGGATTTCAGAGGATGTGTACATATCTCAACCTCCTGGCTATGAGGACCCAAACAACATAGCATATGTATGTAAATTGAACAAAGCTCTTTATGGATTGAAGCAGACATCTAGCGCATGGAACCATAGATTGACCACATACCTTGAGGATCAAGGTTTTGTTGTGAGTAAAGTAGATACTTCTCTATTCATCAAGAGAAGTAATTCAGAGGTAATATACCTATGTGTATATGTTGATGATATCATACTTATAGGTGATGATGCTAAGGCATCAAACAGATCAAGAATTAGATGATGAAGGAGTTCAAAATTAGTGATCTTGGATCACTAAAATATTTTCTTGGACTTGAGTTAGTCTATACGAACTCTGGAATTTACATTACTCAGAGAAAGTATATACACGAAATATTGAAGAAGTTTCATTTGCAGGATGCCAAGGTTGCAAGTACTCCAATGGAGGTAAACCTAAAATTAAGTGCTCATGAAGGTGATGTACTTGAGAACATTGCAAGTTACCAAAGCATAGTGTGAAGCTTGAACTATGCTACCTTGACAAGGATTGACATTGCTTATGGAGTAAGTGTGCTAAGTCAGTTTATGCACAAGCCTAGGGCACCTCACTTGGAGGCTACCAAAAGGATCTTGAAATACCTCAAAGGCATGCAACATCATGGTCTATATTTTCCTTATACCTCAGACTTGGACACTAAAATATATTCAGATGTAGATTGGGTAGGATGCAAAGATGATAGGAGGAGTACCTCAGGATACTTATTCTTTGTAGGTGATAATCCAATATCATGGTCATCAAAGAAGCAACATACTGTTGCTTTATCTTCTACAGAGGCAGACTAGAGAGGATTGTCCAATGCTACTCAAGATGCCATATGGATCAGATTATTGTATACAGAATTAGGATTGCATACTATGTCTCCAATGATTCTTGGAGACAATGCAAGCTCATTACATATTGTAGCAAATCCTATTTATCATGCTAGGACCAAGCATATAGAGGTCCACTATCATTATGTGAGACAGAAGCTATTGAGCAAGGATATTTAGTTGGCATATGTATCAGCAAATATACAATGAACAGATTTGTTGACTAAAGCATTAGATGGTACAAAACTTTGCAGGTTTAAATCAATGATTGGATTGCAGGATATTCATGAAGATTGAAAATGAAGATTAAGCCAAAATGTTTGGCTTGAGGGGGAGCTCTTGGTGCAAATTCCAAGCCCACACATTTGGCTTGAAGTTCATGCACATATGAAGCTCCATGGAAACCATTTGTAGAGGGACAATCAAGCAAAAAGAAAAGAAGAAGAAGGTCCAAGTCCAAAAGTGCGCAGTAAAAAGATAAAACATCAAATGATCAAGGACCACTCTCTGCAGGAAGCCCCGCAGGGGCGCAACACCCATCTCTGCACAGAGCCCCGCAGGGGCACGCACCAGGCTACAAAGCTAAACCCCAGGGTCCCGAGTAGTGGACTTTTCAAACATCAGAGTAGGACCAAAAGTTAGAAAGGGGTAGAGGCTGAAAAGTTGAAGAGGGTGACTAAGAACAGCACATTCCTAGTCACTGGTGGCGTGCGTGGCAACCCGAGTCAACAGGCAAGACAACTACATCAGGCTCTCGAGTTGTAGAGCTTGAATCAAGAAGGCCATCGAATCTGCATGTCTGTTTAACTGCAGACAACACTGACCAAGGGGAGCGTGCAGTGGAAAAGCTGAAGCGCCTCTAAAACGTAATGCAAGATCAAGAAGCAGACAACACTACCCACGAGACGCGTTCGCGAAGCAAAGTCTGTCAAGGGACGACAGAGACGAAGAGGGGGAGAGTGTTGCAGAGCTAAAGAGCGCAGAAAGCAGAGAAAAAAGACGGGCCCCAAAATTTTTCCGATCTGGACACACAATTTTTTGTAACATAACCACTTTTGTATATAATTTCCGTTGTAAATGCACTAGAGGAGTCCTCTAGATGCATCCCCTCAGAAGATTAGTGAATTACCCATGTACATTAGTAGGAAGTTAGCAATTTAGTGAATAAAGTGCCGGTCTCTTGTGTGAAAGGACCAAACTTAGGGCACTAGTATATAAGTCAAAAGTGACTCATTGTAAAAGACTTCTTGTCATTGTGAAGAAGAGCACTTCTGAAATTTCGAATTTGCCTCTTCCTTGCTGATTTTGATCTTCATTTTGCTGATGTATGTGTGTGTGATGCTTGAAATGCAAGTGTAGGACTGTTGTCTACCCCTTCCCCCTTGTTTTGAGTGACTGTAGTGCGTGCGTAAGCTAGGAGAAGCAAAAACGCGGGTGTTAGTAGTTCCCGTAATTCACTGTTTCTGCCATAACTTGCAGCAGAGTGGTCAGAATTGAGTGAAACCACCACCGTTGGATTCGTCTTGTCGAGAGCTTCGAAACGAGTACCCTATTGCCTATGTTCGGAGTTCTGGGCTGGGAGAAAACCTCAAAAAACCAAAACTGCTGAAAGTAGGTTTGCGGCAACACTTCCAGTTTATCAGTAGGTGTGGGTAGTATTGGTCTTTTCTCTTGCTTGGATAGTTAACTCACTTCATTTTCTATCACATGTGCAAATGTCTTCATACACTTGGCAAGTCACTCCTTCGGATTGATAATTAAATGTGTGCAAAGGACTCCACTATATGCACTTGTATTGCAATTGAGGTATAGTCTCATTGGTACAAGTCCTTGAGTCATTGCGGCTCAAGTACACACGTTTTTGGCGCCGTTGCCGGGGAGGCACTCCACCAAGTTGCCTTCGTGATAGTTAGAGAGCAAGTGTGATCGAATCGTACTTGTAGAGGTGAATTTGTCCATTGACGAGTAGTATTCCATTTCAGCACTTGTCACTTCTCATCCTAGAGGTGTGTGTGATAAGTTTTAGGTTTAAGTGTAGGAGGAGGGAAGAGAAGGAAGAGCTAGGGTTAGGTTAGAAGGAGAGGAGAAGTGAGGAGAAGAGGAGTAGGAGTAGCCAAAAATTCCCAAAACTACCAAAAAAATTAGCAAATTTCAAATTCTGTCAAAAAAGTATAAAAAACCAAAAATTTGGCTCATTTGACACTTCACTGTGTGCTGGTATCGTCTGCTAGCAGCGACTGGTATCGCGAGTGAAGTATCGTGGAATTCAGGCTCTTAAGGCTAGAGATTGTACTCAAAGTGCAAGCAAGGATAGATAGAGGTGAGATTCTACTCAGATTATTTGCCAAAAACTCTCTAAACATGCATAAACACGTAATTAAGGAAATGCGCAGTATCGTGGGAGGGGGAAACTGATTTCTTTGCCATCTTTTTGTGTAATACAGAGGTATAGGAGGGAAGAGGAGAGTAAGAAGAGCAAGGGGGTTAAAAAATCTTTGGAAAAATTTACATTTTGGCTTGAGTATCGCGATCGGTTGAGTTTTGGTATCGCGATACCAAAATTCCCTAGTATCGCGATACTCGCCGAAGTATCGTATCGCTTGATACCTGCCTTGGTATCGCGATACCATTTTTGGTATCGTGACCCCGAGTTGGTATCGCGATCGTACATTTTCTGTGGTAACGTATCGCTTGATACCGATCTTGGTATCGCGATACCATTGTTGGTGTCGTGTCGCTAAGTTGGTATCGCGATCGCGCTTACTGCAGAGGTATCGTATCGTCCGGTACTAATACTTGGTGTCGCGACACCATTGTGGTGTCGTATCGCCTAAAGTTTCTAGTATCGCGACCTCACCTTATCGAATGGTATCGTATTGTTTGATACGGTGGTATCGCGACACGATTTTAGTATCGCGACACTGCTTCAGTATCGCGATCGTGCCCTCTCAAGTGTCGTATCGTTGACTGCTTGTCTTGGTATCGCGACACTACTTCGGTGGTATCGTATCGCCAAGATTAGTATCGCGATCTCACTTACTGCGGTGGTATCGTAACGTCTCCTGTCAAGGATCGTATCGCGACACCACATTGAGATCGTATCGCCTCTTATCTCCAGTATCGTAACGTCTACTTTGCCGGTATCGTATCGTGGTATTTCCCAGTGAAGTATCGCGACACAATATCTGGTATCGTATCGTCTGGCAATAAAACCTGGTATCGCGACACCAGACTGATATCGTATCGTCTGGGTGTCTGGTATCGTATCGTTTGGAGCTCTGGTATCGTATCGCCGAGAGCAGTATCGCCAGGAAGTGGTATCGCCGAGATAAACCCTTTCTTTAGTCAGACACTTTGAGCCTTTAGGAGAGCTAACCAAGGGGAATCTAAGAAGTATAAAGGGAGGCTTAGGTGTGTGGATGAACTTGAGGTCAGGAAGAGTGCTAAGTAGCCGAAGGAGTGTCATCTCTTCTATAGGAAGCACTGCTCAGGTCAGTCACCACTCCGTCTACTCAGAGACCTCTAGTGAATCTGAGGAAGACATACCCATGGCATCAGAAGACATGCAAGGTCCAGCACCACATAGGAACTTCATGTCTACAGTGGAAGGTGAGTACCGCACCGCCTTACAATATGTGTCCACAAATACCCAGGAGATTCCGATCTACCTGGATGGCTTAAACAGGTCTGTTGCCAGAATGGCAACAGTACAAGATGTCACCATCATACCACGACCAGCTGTCAAGTACGAGGGAGGTGCTTACACTGACAAAATGGGTCACATCTACATAGTAACTGAATTTCCTGAGAGAATCAATGAAAGAGGAGAGTTCATGGATCCCAACAACTCTGAAGAGTTAGTGACCACCCCTAGAGGCAGATCACAAGTATCACGGGTCTTGAGAGGAGACTTGATACCTCAAGACGACTACTTGTTGGAAGTCTACATGATTCAAGGAGCAGACTTATTGCTCCAAACTGACGTACCTGTTCAAGGAATAGGAGAGAGCCCCATGACATTCTATGAGTTGAAAGACCCAGAGGATGAAACTAGACTCACTTACCTAGATAAGAATCGAAGAAGATATTGGCCGGTAGGTGTCCTAGACAAGGCTCGGCTGAGATATATGGGTGCGCCTGTATTTCCTCAGAGGGAGCAGGCAACTACCTCGCAGAATCCTTTTGGAGATCAACAAGAGACGGAACATACCACATCAGGACAGACCAGTCAGAGAAGTGTGCCCAACCGTACTCATGTACAGTTTGCAACTCCAGGTGAGCACACTCATAATCAGACCCACACAGGGATGGGGAACCATATCCGACCACCGGTCAGACCACGACCACCTGTGGGAGGACAGCCAGGAATGCCTCCATTACGACCAGCTGTCCCGGTTTTCCCTGTAATGCCCAGACCACCTGAACCAATGAGGAGATTGAGACCAATCCAAGTAGCTAAGTTTATGAGAAACCATTATGATGGATCAGGGGAGCCATACGATCATATTGCCGAATTTAAACAAGTTTTAAGAGCGGAGCAAGTAGAGGACTTCTTTGTGCAGTATGAGTCTTTTGGACTCACCCTCACAGGAACAGCTCTAACTTGGTTCCAACCTCTAGATCCCAATCGATTTGGAAACATGGAACAATTCTTTCAAGAATTTATAGGAGAATTTACAAAAAGAGGGATTAAACACAATTCTGCATCATTAATCCATAGCTTTAAGCAAAACCCTAATGAAACTGTGAAGACAGCTGCCCGAAGATTCAACCAATACGTGGATAGATGTCCTACGGCTGAGAGACCGACTCAACAAAAGATGATTTCATTGTTTTTAGATGGACTCTCTAACGGGACCCTAAGAACCCTAGTGTATGTAAAAAGGCTGCAAACATTGAGTGAGTGTCTTCAAGATGCATCGACTTGGAAGATAACCTTGCTGAGGACCTCAAAGGTACTACCGACCTCACAAAATCAGAAGACTCAAGAAGCACAGTGACGTCCAATTCTAGTAATATGGAAGAACTAGCAGAACTATTAGCGAAGAAACTAGGAGTCCAAGGACAGAGAGCTTACCAATGTCCAGCTCAAAGAGTGCCTATGTTGAGGAGGTGTAACTTATGTGGAGGAGAACATCCCACACACTTGTGTGCCAGAGGAGGAGCTGGTGCACAACCAATGTATCCACACAACAGACAGCAACAACAAGGGACTTCTTCATACTGTCACATCGAGCAAAAATATACCAATCATACAACTGAGAACTGTCCCTTTAATAGGCAAACACGACCTGTCAATCCACCACAATACCGACCTTATGGATACCCACCTAGAGAGCTTGGTAGGGAGATGCCTAGATACAATCCGTATCCGGTAGGAGCCCCAAGACAATACGAGCAAGCACCGTACCCACCACCACAACCAGTATTGGGACCCCAATTGTCACAACCTCAACAAGTTGTACCTGTGAAGTATACTCAACCGGAAGAAAACTTGGAGAGAGCCATAATACCAGCTTCAATAGCTACCAATGTAGAATCAACCAACCAAGGGTATGAACCTCCACCAGGAGAGTACTATCCATATGAAGCCAACATGATGGAATATGAACCAGCATATGACATGGCCTATTATGGATATGAAGGATTTGATCAGACCTATGGAGCGGAAACTGCAACTTTAATGTATACAATGCCCAAAACACAGCAACCATTGAGACCGCCCATTAGACCACCAGTGCAGAGAGGACCATGTTATAGATGCGGAGGGGATCACTTCATTCGGGAGTGTCCTCGACCTTACAACCCTCCACCACCCAGGATTTGGGAAGGATATTGTAGTGATTGTGGGAAAGAACATCTTTTTAGAGATTGCCCTAAGAACCCTACAAAAACTCAAGGTCCTGCACCAATCAATGTAATAGAGGTCATAGAAGAATCTGGAAGTGATAAGGAGTACACTGTACCGCTGAAAGCTATTACTAGAGCTCAAGCAAAGCAACAAACAAGAAAACAACCGGAAGAAAAACGAGAGAACAATAAAACAGGAGACGCTAACATTCAGATAGTCGAGGACTCAGAGAACTCATGTGAGAATACCCAAAACACCAAAGTACAAAAATGGAAAGAAAGACGAGAAAAGCTCAAGGAGAAATGGGCAAGAAACAAGAGCCAAAACAGCAAAAAACAAGCGAAAGTTTCTAGAAAGCATAATGAACAAAAAACGCATGAGGAGATCCCTGAATCCCCACCAATCAACTCTGAGGCAATGAAGCCAGGATCAATTCTAGCTGACCCAAAACCCGAGGACTTGGACATGTGGCTAAAAGCATACCAAGCTAGAATCAAATTGGGACCAAACCTAGAACAACATGAAAGACTCTATCCTCAAGGGGAATTAGAGAAAGAAAGACTGGCGATATGCAAAAAGCTCATAGAAGTAGCACAGGCGACTCTAGAAAAGACTATCCCAACTTTGCCTGAAACAAGGATCGCACAGGAACTATATGAAGAGTGCATACAACCTAAAGATAAGAAACCTAGTCGAGAAGATGATCGAAATGAACGAATGAAATCTCAAGAAGAACAGGTATCCATAATACCCGACCTAGAGGAAGATTGGTCCAAAGACTTGTGGAAAAGAATTAGAGAAGAGCAATGGAAAAAGGATGGAATCAGTCCACCTCCTTTTGAGGAGATAATAGGAGCAAATAGTCACCATGATCATAACCTAGAGGAAGCATATGAGGAAGTGTCAAGGTTTGATAAAGAAAGAGAGGAAACAATGAGCATTTCAACATTGCCTAATTACATGGGAGAATATGAAAGAGAGTCGATAATAATACGAGCACCCACAGTGCATGGGAAAGAAAAAGGGAACTCAGAAGAGACTTCACACAATCTAACAGAACTTAAGAAAACAAAGGTGCAATGTAAATTGATGGTGGAAGAGTTGCTTCAACTTAGACCACATCTATGGAGACAGCTAGCAAATCAAATAGAACAGCCGGCAGAGCAAGGAGAAATGAAAGGAAAGGAAAAAGAAAACCACTCCAAAATACGTGTTCCAGTTGATAAAGTAGGAGAATTTAGCGAAGGAGATGAAGGTAATACGTGCTTACCTGTCACCTACAATGGATACATGACCAAGGCCATCTTAGACACTGGAGCTGGAGTAGGAATTGCAACGAAGGAAATTTGGGAAAAGTGGGGTAAACCAGCCTTACGACCCACTCGCATGAAGTTACAATTAGCAGATGGACATGTAGAGAAACCCCTAGGAATATTGGAAGGAATTAGGTTAACCACGTGTGGAGTAGAGTTTGAACACACATTGGCCATCTGTAAGTTCGAAAAAGCAAACAATTATGAAATGATATTAGGACGACCATTCATGCGACAGATGCGAGTAGTACAAGATTGGGGCAGAGATTCATTATATCTCCAACATCAAGGGAACACTACCAAGATAAACCTGCACACATTCGCTTATAGGGATGTCCCTCCATTACAATGGAATCCAGTCCACAAAGAGGAAGACGACCTATCCATTCACAGTGCGGGATCAAGTGACCAATCTTGGATGCATGAGGATGCCCAGTTGTGGATGTGCAAAGAAGCCAAGAAGGAGGAGTGTAAAAAACAAATGTGGCCAATAGGGCACCCTAATTATCGATCGGTAGAAGACCCCGATTATATGCCTCAAATTTTTTCAGATGAACTCTTTGAACCACATGGCTGGATGGAAATCCTAGCCACATTAGACGTTTGTGTGAATGAAGAAGTATTGACGATGAACGACTGTATAGACGAGGACGGATATGATGTGAACCTCTACATGGTTGTCCTTCAAGAAGTAGAAGCAGGAGAAATTGTAGAGGAAGAGGAGAAAGAAGAGTACGAAAGCATAGAAATGGAACCAGAGTTCGACTCTGAAGAACAATATTTAGAAACTATGCAAAAAGAACCAAAAGAAAAACCGACAGAAGTCTTAGCAATTGAGACTGTCCCAAGAATGCATGAGCATAGAGAGGACACAAGTAAAGTGGAACCTGAACCAGACCACTTCGAAGTTCCAGAACATTTTAAAAGATACGAAGTTGAAGAAAGGAAAATAGCAACTCAAATGCCTAAACGAGAAGCACGAGACGGAGAAGCCTATGATAACAAAGAACAAACCAAAAAAGTGGTTGTAACGATAGAAGACGGAGAAGAGAGGTGCACGTATATTGGGAAAGACGTATCAGACGAGGAAGAAGAGGATCTCATACACCTCATCCGAGAATACCGAGATGTGTTTGCATGGACGTACAAAGACCTTAAGGGTGTAGAACCTAGCATATGCGCACATCGAATCCCTATGACTGCAGATGCGAAACCGTCTAAACAACGCCCTTACACATATAACGAGGTTTATGCAGCCAAAATCAAGGAAGAAATTGACAAACTACTAGCGGCAGGATTCATTTATGAGATTGAACACACAGAATGGGTATCGCCACTAGTTGTTGTGCCCAAGAAAAACGGAAAATTAAGGGTGTGTATCAACTTAAAAAAAGTAAATGCTGCAACTATACGCGACAGCTTCCCTTTACCCATCACAGACCATCTTTTGGAAAGAGTTGCCGGCAAGGAGGTCTATAGCTTCTTGGATGGATTCTCTGGTTACAACCAAGTAGCTATTGCAACCGAGGACCAGCATAAAACCGCATTCGCGACGGAATGGGGAATCTATGCATTTAGAGTGATGCCTTTCGGGCTCACTAATGCGCCAGCCACCTTCCAACGATTGATGTGTCATGTTTTTAAAGAATTCCTGAGAAAAAGCATGGAAGTGTACGTAGATGATTTGTGTACATACTCAAATCGACGACCAGACCACATACCGGAACTGCGGAAAATATTCAACAAATGTAGGCAGTATAGAGTTTGCTTGAACCCAGAAAAATGTGTCTTCATGGTAAGACAAGGAAAAATCCTAGGACACATTGTTTCAAAGAATGGAATATCTATAGATGAGGATAAGATTAAAGTCATATTGGACTTACCAAGACCCAAGAATGCGAAGGAAGTGCAAGCCTTTATGGGACATTGTGGATATTACCGTAGGTTTATTCACATGTATGCCATAATAGCTAAGCCTTTATACGGTCTATTGACTCAGTTCACTTGGACAGACGAGTGTGAGAAGGCCTTCAACGAGCTTAAAAAGAGGCTGAGTACAGCCCCAATTCTGAAGTCACCAAATTGGAGCAAGCCTTTTCATATTCATGTTGATGCTTCGAACTATGCAATTGGATGTATCCTGGCTCAACCGGCCGATGAAGGAAAGCTTGATCATCCAATCGCTTACGCGAGTAGACAATTAAACCAAGCTGAGAGAAATTACACGACTACTGAAAGAGAGGGCTTAGGAATGGTCTACGCAGTAAAAAAGTTTAGACATTACCTCTTGGCCAACAAGTTCAAATTCTTCATTGACCATCAAGCCTTGCTGTATCTAGACAATAAGCCTTGCAACACAGGGAGATTGGTACGATGGTTCTTGTTACTAATGGAGTTTGACTTTGAGGTAGTGGTCAAAAAAGGAAACACACATGTGAGAGCAGACCACCTTTCTAGATTAAAACACGGAGAACCACCTAGCGGAGTACCCGATGATTTACCTGATACGTATTTGTTTAATCTTGAGGTATGTCCAAAGTGGGCGGAACGACTAATTCCTATACTCACCCATGGCCCTCAACACTCAATAAATAAGGATAGCAAAAAAGAGATTCTTCAAACAAGAAATTTACACATTGTTGCGGGAAGTATGTATTATAAGGAACCAAACGGTGTCTTGTCAAGATGTGTCGAGGAGGACGAGCAGAAGCAATTAATTCACCAGGCACACATAAACAAGTGGAGAACCCATCAAGGAATGCAGGGGACAATACGAGAATTAAAGAGGTTAGGCGTATATTGGCCTGATATGTCCAAGGACGTTCACGAGCATGTAAATAATTGTGTGGAATGCAAAGAAACTAGCCCTGAGGATCACTTGTCCTTACCATTTTCTACCATAGCGCCTAATTGGAGTAAAGCACTAGTGCAATTCCTCAAAACCAAAGAGCACGAAATAGGAGCTAGCCTAGCAAGAAAGCTATCCCTAGAAGAATTGAGCAAAGATTATGTGATAATGGGAAAACAGTTGTTCAAAAGAGGAAGAGACAATCAACTCAGATTGTGCGTGCATGAAGGAGAGTATCTTCCCATATTAGAAATGGCACACGCAGGAGCTGCGGGAGGACATTTCTCAGCAGATAGAACGGTCAAGATGATTCTCTTTGCAGGCTTGTGGTGGCCAACTCTACACATGGATGCTGAAACATATGTGAGAAGTTGCGAAATATGCCAGAGAGCGAAATATCCCGTTCGAAGAGACGACATGCCTTTAAGACCCATGGTTTGTGCAAGAGCATTTACCAAGTGGGGAATTGACTTCATAGGACCCATCAATCCACCAGCTAGAGGATCACATGCAGAATACATCATAGTAGCCACCGATTACCTGACTAAATGGGTAGAAGCCAAGGCTACTAGAAAGAATGATGCTCAAACAACTGCAAAATTTCTCTTTGAGCATATTTTCACGCGTTTTGGATTACCTATTGAGATTGTGAGTGATCGAGGAACACACTTCCTAAATGAGGTAATAGAATCACTTATGAATGAATTTCTAGTGATCCACAAAAAATCAGCCCCATACCATCCCCAAGCCAATGGACAGGCTGAAAGTTCCAACAAAGTACTATGTACGGTATTGACAAAGATTGTCAATAATGGAAGGTCAGATTGGGACAAACAATTGCATCATGCAATTTGGGCCTTCCGGGTGGCATATAAAACGGCCATTGGAACTACACCTTTCAACCTAGTGTATGGGCAGAATGCAATCTTGCCAATCGACTTCTTAGTGCCTACATTAAAAGTAGCTCAACAATATGGGTGGAACGGTCATGAATTGTCTCAGCAATTAGATCAAATCGAAAAGCTGCATGAGACTAGATTGCAAGCGGTAGCAGGCATCTATGCCGCTAAACGGAGACAAAAGGCATACCATGACTCACATATTAAAGATAAGGGACTCAAAGAAGGTGATTTAGTCTTGGTATACACCCTAAAACAGCACGCAAAGAAGCTCCAAAAACGCGGATATGGTCCCCTGATCATAAATCGAATCTCCACTAGTGGTGCAGTCAATCTCGCCACACTAGACGGAGACATTCTTCCCAATTACATCAGTGGATGCCGAGTGAAACGATTCATGGAGCCTCTGACCGATGAAATGCTAGCTAGACTGTTGGGAGCTCAAAATAGGAAAAGGGAAGAAGAACGAATACGAGAGGAAGCAAGACAGGAAGCCCTAGAACGTGTTAGGAAACGGAAAGAATGGATGAGGCAACGAGACGAACGCTATCTCCAAGGTGAAGAACCTATCCCTATGGCTAATTATCGAGTCAATAACCCTGATACGAATGGTGTGTACAACGCACAGCCTTACTTAAACTTAGGGATTGGTCAGACGGAGTATAAATTGATAGACGCATTAATTGACTCAGGAGCAGGACTTAGTTGTGTACGAAACAAGGTCATAAAAGATCAGCAGTTGAAGGTGAATCCCACAAGTGCACGGTTGATAGGAGTGGGAGGTCAAACCCTAGAATGTATTGGAACGACAAACATATCTCTACACATAGGAAATTCCTCCATGAAATAGAGAGTGTTAGTCTGCAACGATGAGGACCTGATCGAAGACTTGATTTTAGGACAAGACTGGATTATCGAGAATGAAGTATGTATCCATCTAGCTCAAGGGCATATCTCTGCCAAAATAGGGCACAAAGAAATATTTAGCTTACTAGGAGAGAAGCCACTGTGCCAACCTAAGATTGTGGAAAATTCGGAGAATAGCTTAGGTAAAGAACCACAAAGGGAATCCGGTACCCAGGCTCCTAGAGTCACTATGGAAACAGCAGAGACCTCGAATGCAAGGATGACCGCAGAAGAACCTGAACATTCCCAAACGGTCAAGAAAAGTTCAACCACTACCCAAAACTATCAACAAGCTACCCAACCGACCTATTGGAGAACCTCAAGCACAGGTTCCGGTCAGACACAACACAAATACAAATGGGTGCGCAAGGATCAAATGAGCATTCAAGGACAACCAACACCCAACCCAGAACCAGCAAGAGGAGTAACCAAGTCTATGGAAAAAGTAGTGCAAATTTGGGTTCCGAAACCCTTACTCGAAGCTCAGAGAGGCCGACAACAGATATGGATTCACAAGAAGGCTGCTCGGATTGCAAAGAAAGCTAGGACAACCCAAGAACATATCTCTTTTCAAGAAAGACGAAGCAGCAGACCCAGGAAATCTCAACAGCGAACCCTAGGCACCGATTTTGGTGCTCTGAGTCAGATCAAACCAACACCAGCCAATCAAGGACGCAACAAAAGAACGTGTATCAAAAGGATGACCACGAGTCAGATATGGAGGCCAAAGAAAGTGCAAAGAAAAACTTCACCATTTGACAATCCCAATTGCACTCATGAAGTACACAATGCACCTAAAGTATGCATAATAGGGCAACCTTACACGGCCACGCATTTGGCACATGATGCTCCAAACAAGATTAGTGGTGCACATTCTCCAAGGGAGATTAGCTCTCAGCTTGAACTCAAGTAGGAATGGATCTACAGTGTAAATAAATAAAAGCTTCGGCTATGCTAACAGTTGTTCTCTTTCAGGAAAATGAAAAAGAAACTAAAGAGGTGGTAAGAGATCTCAACTATGGGGTTATGGGAACGGAGTGAAGAACGATGATACTCAGAAATGCACCACACTACTGCATTCTTTGGTATGAAACTAATATACTTCACTTACAAGTGCAGATGGCTTCTGAAGACTCTGAAGCTACGATCCAAGAGGAGGTCCAGGAATTTCCTTCTCAATGTCTTACGAAAGCAAAAGGACATTGGTTCAGAGATGAGCAGCCGGTTGAGGAGTATCTCTTCTTGGCCAACATAAAGATCATGGACACAGAGCATCATTTTCCGATCATGTCCTAGGACTTTAAGGTTTTACATGGACTGCCATCCACGATCGACATCATGAAGAAAGCAGGAATTCATAAGTATTTTGAACTACCTATCTATAAACCGGACTTCCAACGTTGTACACAAGTCATGAACACCCTTCGACCAGCACTACATGATCCATTGGCACCAGAAGCCACTGTGATGGACAAGAATGGAGAATGGGTGGTGATTCAGTTTTCCCATGATTTAATCAAAGAAGCATTTGGATGGGAAAAGGATGGTGTCAACACGGTCAAGGAAGAGAGTCGTGGTGCAAAAACAAGAACTTTCGTTGACATTAATAGGGTGGACATTGAAGAAGAAGTCAGATTGATTCACCAACATTTCTGCTTCCCGAGTATGAACAGATACACGGCACCTCAAAAAATCATTGTGCAATTATTGTCTCATGCCATAAAACAGATCGGCAATCAGGTAAACCTTACACCCTATGTGCAAGAAAGATTGTTCGAGGCGAAGAAGAAATGGGAAAATAAGAAATTCCTCAACGGAACGACGGCCCTAACCATCATGATTTACCATGCATTGGGCATGCGAGAGTACTTACAAGAGATGCCATCTTCGATGGAGTTGGCTCAATTTGTCAAAGCAGCCACTGTACCGAAACAGAAGAAAGGTGCAAAGATCGTAGAAGAAGCAGAAACAAGCTCGCAACCCCGAATGAGAGGCATAATGAGAGGCACAAAACGACCTCGAGAAGTCCAACAAGTAGAAGAAGAAGTACCAAAATCAAAGAGAGCCCATGTACTACCGAAAACAACTACCCAAGGGAATAGACAAATTACGAAGGAAGAGCTGACTCAAGCACTGGAGGAGACTCACAAATATACAGAAGGGCAAGTTAATTTGCCAGTGCAAGGTCACCACTATAAGCAATCACAACGAGCAACAGATCAGAAAGCCAAGCTCACAAAAGTTCATAGATATAAAGAAATAGGCTTGGATAATTCTAGTTCGGTCTCGGAGAAACAAGAAGAACCAGACACTTCATTGCTTAATGTCGATATTCAAAGCGAATCAAAAGATGATGGACAGTGGGAGGAATTAAATGAAGTGGACTATGGCGCAACCCAAGACGGACACAAAGAACAGGATCAGACAAAAGAGGTAGACACAAATGCTACTAAACAGCCGGAAGAAGATAAAAGGCAACAACCTGTTCAATCAAGAGACGCCTCCACTACCCATATCAAAGAAGGTAAATCTGATAATGAGGAACCATTAGTGCTATCAGAGGATAAGCCTCAAGAAGAAGGACATGATGAAGAACCCTTCACTCCACTAAGGGTTGTGGCAGAACCATCCCCCATGGACGTTACGTTTCAAGGAAGCGCCACGAAATCTAAGGATCAAGGTAAAAACAACGAAGAACCGAATGTACAACTACAAGTCCGACAACCACATAATGAAACTATTCATGTGGACAAAGGGAAAGATGTACACACAGGAGAAACACCAAGTATACCAAGAACATGGCTAAACGTCGATATAGCTCAGCTCAAGCCTGTGGTGCAGGATATGATTCGAACTGCACTAGACACTCAACAGTTAATGCTTGATGCTGATGAAGATTACGATCAGGCCATGCATGAAAAGCAGGAGCTTCAAAAAGAAGGTACCGAGCTGGCTAATAGGTTATCAAAAGCAGAAGCTCAAGCCTTAAAGAAACACGAGGAAATAAAGAAGACCAAAATACAATGCCAGATAGTAGAAAAGGAAAATGCCCAACTAAAAGAACAAATCTTGGAGCTCACGAAGAAATTAGATATGACAGAAAAAGAGAAGACAAGGATCAACGCTCGTGGTAAAATACTCGAATCACAGCTCAAGGTGAGTATGGAGGAAGCGGAAAATTTAAGGAACAGGAACAAGGAACTCATGACCGCTCTCCTCAATGATCAACCACCAGCAAAAACTAATCATTCAACGGAGGACATAAAAGAACTGGAAGAAAAGATCACCAAGATGGCAGATCAGCTCAAACAGGAGCAAGACACCATTGCTGACTGGGAGCAACGGTATATGAACGACACTGCAGCACTACGCAAGAAATGGAAAAAAGCAGAAAATGATTATTTCCGACAGTGCAAAGAAGACACAGATCACATGAATATAGTTGCTCAAGAATTGATCAAACATCAGGAGACGATTGCCAAGGCTGAAGCAGAATTAAAGAATAAAGATGACATCATTAAACAGCTGCAGGAGCAGATTGAGCTAAAAGAGAAACAAGGGACACCAGTAGTTCCTCCAGAAACCACGGCTACTGTGGAGGAAGAGAATTGAGCAGACCAGAAAGGGCACTACTGGTGTCCCAGCTCACTGCTGAATTTGAAGATCAAATAGTTCAGATAATGAAAGAGGCTCAGATTGAGCATAAACAATTGGATCAAATTTTGAAGCCATTCAACGTACCATACGGCCTACTTAAAGAACAGACGCGGCAGTATATAAAATCTGCAACGAATAAGGATCCGGACCACAACCTCCACTTTAAACATGACACGTTCAATTACACTCAAGAGGAGTTCGAGAGAGCAGATCCGATATGGAGACGAAAGCTTTTGGAAAAGAATCCTACATTGCGGGTACAGTGGGAAGCATCTCCATATGCACTTCAAGTCAATCCATCTTTTTGTCCTGTACCCCGCAGACGATCTTGGACGCAATTTTGGGAAGGACAGCGCCAAGGCAATATTAATAACCAGTGGCTCAATTATCCATTATTACCTAGTCCGCCACATAACTACCTACCGACAGAAGAATATATGGTCAAAACAATGGAATTTTGGATTGCAAGATATGCTACAGTTCCGGACTTAGCCGTCAAGATGACCAACAAAATATTCAGCATGCTTATTACAGTTTTGAAGGTGTTCCAGCATGCTAAGTACACATTTTTAAATTTCATCGGCATTACGCAGGGCTCAGAAGCATTAATTTTTGATTTATCTACTATTCCCAGCCGACTAACTATCATGGCATATTATTCTCGTCTTATGTTTTTGCCATCGACGTATATGCAGACGTTCGAAGAAGCATTCTTCACAGGCTTCTTTGAAATTGATTCAGAAATTTTTGTGAAGATGACTTCAAATTTAAATGCAAGACTGGTGGCCTATGAAACTAGCTTCTTCGCTGATCACAGACAGGCGCCAGAAGACGGAGTGAAGTCAAAGCAATGGAAGGAATTTATGATATGTCATGCAAATCTGCTGAACCAACGAGAGCAAACAGCCATCCAAACATACACGCGTCGCCTCAGAAAGCCTGTCGAGGACGACAGAGTTCAGGAGGAGGGACGTGTAGAGGGACAATCAAGCAAAAAGAAAAGAAGAAGAAGGTCCAAGTCCAAAAGTGCGCAATAAAAAGATAAAACATCAAATGATCAAGGACCACTCTCTGCAGGAAGCCCCGCAGGGGCGCAACACCCATCTCTGCACAGAGCCCCGCAGGGGCACGCACCAGGCTACAAAGCTAAACCCCAGGGTCCCGAGTAGTGGACTTTTCAAACATCAGAGTAGGACCAAAAGTTAGAAAGGGGTAGAGGCTGAAAAGTTGAAGAGGGTGACTAAGAACAGCACATTCCTAGTCACTGGTGGCGTGCGTGGCAACCCGAGTCAACAGGCAAGACAACTACATCAGGCTCTCGAGTTGTAGAGCTTGAATCAAGAAGGCCATCGAATCTGCATGTCTGTTTAACTGCAGACAACACTGACCAAGGGGAGCGTGCAGTGGAAAAGCTGAAGCGCCTCTAAAACGTAATGCAAGATCAAGAAGCAGACAACACTACCCACGAGACGCGTTCGCGAAGCAAAGTCTGTCAAGGGACGACAGAGACGAAGAGGGGGAGAGTGTTGCAGAGCTAAAGAGCGCAGAAAGCAGAGAAAAAAGACGGGCCCCAAAATTTTTCCGATCTGGACACACAATTTTTTGTAACATAACCACTTTTGTATATAATTTCCGTTGTAAATGCACTAGAGGAGTCCTCTAGATGCATCCCCTCAGAAGATTAGTGAATTACCCATGTACATTAGTAGGAAGTTAGCAATTTAGTGAATAAAGTGCCGGTCTCTTGTGTGAAAGGACCAAACTTAGGGCACTAGTATATAAGTCAAAAGTGACTCATTGTAAAAGACTTCTTGTCATTGTGAAGAAGAGCACTTCTGAAATTTCGAATTTGCCTCTTCCTTGCTGATTTTGATCTTCATTTTGCTGATGTATGTGTGTGTGATGCTTGAAATGCAAGTGTAGGACTGTTGTCTACCCCTTCCCCCTTGTTTTGAGTGACTGTAGTGCGTGCGTAAGCTAGGAGAAGCAAAAACGCGGGTGTTAGTAGTTCCCGTAATTCACTGTTTCTGCCATAACTTGCAGCAGAGTGGTCAGAATTGAGTGAAACCACCACCGTTGGATTCGTCTTGTCGAGAGCTTCGAAACGAGTACCCTATTGCCTATGTTCGGAGTTCTGGGCTGGGAGAAAACCTCAAAAAACCAAAACTGCTGAAAGTAGGTTTGCGGCAACACTTCCAGTTTATCAGTAGGTGTGGGTAGTATTGGTCTTTTCTCTTGCTTGGATAGTTAACTCACTTCATTTTCTATCACATGTGCAAATGTCTTCATACACTTGGCAAGTCACTCCTTCGGATTGATAATTAAATGTGTGCAAAGGACTCCACTATATGCACTTGTATTGCAATTGAGGTATAGTCTCATTGGTACAAGTCCTTGAGTCATTGCGGCTCAAGTACACACCATTGCTAGAAGATATTTCATCCTTACCATTTGTAAAAGTCATTCTTTTTTTTTTACTTGAGAATATTTGTAATCACCTACCAAAAAATCGTCAACTTGTTAATTAGGAAATCACCTACTTCATTGAGGGAATATATCCTAGATTGAAGGACCACTTTTAGATAGAACCAAAAGTTGAATTGAAATGCAAATTTGAATGGAAGACTTATATAAACTCACTTGAAAAAGCCACGGTTAGAAGCTTCAACTCCCGAGCTCTCCATTGCCATTAAGTAAGAGTGTAAGGTCTACATTGTCACCTACACTGTTCTCCATCATTAGGCTAGGATTATCAAGCCTATGATCTTGTACAACATTGTCCATTAATACAATACATCTACATTGTTCATCTATGATATCTCTGTTATAGTCATTCTTAACTGTCAACTTGTGCTGCTCCTATCTCGGTCAATTCTTCACCAGATTCAATGACCTATAGCTTCTTGAAATCAGCTCTAACTTATCTACATGCTGACAAAGGTTGAAGAAAATTCATTCAGCTAATTTGGAGAAAAGTGCATCGAAGCACTCATTGGTCAAACTCTGTAGAGGTCCTAAACAATCGGGGGTAATGATTTATTTGTTAAATTGATTGCTCTGTGTATAGTGGATCATTTCAAGTGATTTCACTTGGAATCATTATCTTACTAAGATAATTAAATACCTCTAAAAGGAATTTTTCCAATTCCTATTGTAGCATTGAGCATTACAAGTAGCAGGTGTATGATCCAAAATAGAAGGTTTTCATTGATTCTTCTATTTGGGAGTAGTATGTTTTGATTCAATATTTTCACACATCATTTCCAAAGTACATAGGCACTTGTATAGTGTCTTTGGAAAGCTAAGAGGGCCTGCATATCATCTCTGAAGTTACAAAGGGCTAGTACTAAGCAGGATTTAGCAATACTTACTCATTTCTTGAAGTGTCCATCCATCTTTCCCAACACTTACAAGGAGATTGGAGAACCGTTAAATTTACACTTCCCTTGATCAAGAAGGCATTTGGATGGGTGAAGGATATCATTATTTATCTGAAGGATGAGAGCCATTAAGCTAAAAAGTGGACCTTTCTGGACATCAACATAATGGACATAGAGGAAGAAGTGCATCATGTTCATCAACAATTTTTTTTTAATATGCCCAGATACAATGTTCCACAAAAGGTGGTAGTTCAATTACTATATCTTACAATGAAGCAAATTAGTAACCAAATAAATTTGACCCCTTATATACAAGAAAGGCTCTTTGAAGCGAAGAAGCAATGGGGACCCAAAAATTTCTTAAATGAAAGCACTGCATTTTGACTATAATAATCTGCCATGCTTTGAACATACGAGAGTATGTAAGGGAAATGGCAGCAACTTTGGAAATGGAAAAATATGTAAAATTTGCTACTATCCCTAAGAAAAAAGTGATCATTGCTTCTATTGATGAGGTAGGTAGTCGACATGGACACTTGCAACTTCTAATGCATGGTTCTCCCAAACTAGACCCTATTTATTCAATTGCCTTTGGCCACAAGTAGCTTACCTTTCAGCTTAAAGAATGAGTGCTTACTTGCTCAAAATTTTACATTTTGGGGGGAAATTTGATCAAAACATTGGCCATTGGGATTGCACTTGTTTCTATCTTTCACATTTACACATGTAAATGTTCCTACTCACAATTCTCTCAGTCTGATTACAATTAGATTCTCAAACCTTGTACACAGGTCACTCGACTATAGAATTAGACTTTTACAAAATAATTCTTCAATAGGATAAGCACAAAAGAAGCATTGAGCAAAAGATTGACGTGCAATTTTTCAGATTCTCTTTTATTATGATAAAGTGTACATTTGATGGATGATTTTCTTCTTCTTACTCTCTAAGTCTTCTAATGACTTCTAATTCATGTCATGCATCATCTCCTCTACTCTTAATACATCTATATCATGTATATATAGATGTTTACATCTCGACTCATCAAAGATACAAAGTTTCTATAAACTAATTTCAAAATTAGAGTACATGTATATACAAGTCTTCAACTTCTGACCATGCACTAAAGTTCAAGCCTCTTATGTTGATCTTTGCTTCATTCTTTGACTTCAAATATTTTTCCAAATCATCAATTGATGGTTGTCCTACACCAACAACTCCCCCTCAGTCATCAATTGCGATTTTCTCCATCTTCTTTATACCTGATGTGTCTTTGAACCTATGCAACTTAGGTCCATCCAAGCTTTTGGTTAACATGTCTGCAATCTGATCTTTGTTGAAGTATGTATGACTTCAATCTCTTTACCAATCACCTTCTCCGTGAGGAAGTGATATTGAATCTCAATATCTTTAGTCGTGGCATGAAATATAGGGTTATCAACTACATACAATGAACTCATATTATCTCCATGGTGGGTGTACTCTGAATGATGTCAAAACTCTTCATGAGAGTCTTCAACCATATAACCTTCTTTGCAGCTTCAACCGTTCCTTTATACTCTACTTCTGTGGATGACAAAGCAATTTTATGCTGCTTCTTTGAACACCAAGATATTAATTTATCTTCCACATAACATAAGTATCCATAGGTTGATCTCCTATCATCAGGATTACCTGCCCAATCTGTATCACTATATATTTTGATGTTTGTATCTAATGTGAAACCATAATACAAACCTTCCTTAAGTGTACCCTTAATGTATCTTAACACCCTTTGTCCTGCAACCCAATGTTCTCTCCTATGACAATGCATGAATTGAAACAACACTCCAATTGCATATGAAAAATCACGCATAGTTAATGTAGCATAGATTAGACTACCAACTAGACTTTGATATAGCTTCATGTCCTTGAATTCTTCTCTTCCATATCTGCTCAATTTGTGATTCACCTCCATTGGAGTAGGTGCTACCCTACAATCTACCATTTTAAACTTGATTAGCAAGTTCTTCAAATACCTTTCTTGAGTCACATATACTCCATGTTGAGTATATGAGACCTCCATGCCCAAGAAATATGACAAGTCTCCCAAGTCACTAATCTTGAACTCTTTCTCCATTTGCTTCTTAAGACTTTGTATGCCCTTCTCATCTGTGCCTGTAGGAATTATGCCATCAACATATATATGCACGTGTAAATGAACCCATCATCACTTGCTTTAATAAGCAAGGTACTATCTACTTTAGACACTTGGAAACCAAGCTCTTTCAAGAACTTCACAAGTCTATAATTCCATGCCCTTGGGGCCTGCTTCAAACCATACAAAGCTCTCTTGAGCTTACATACATACTCTGGTTACCTTTTATCTTTGAAACCTTCTAGTTGCTTCATGAAAACATCATATGAAATATAACCATTTAGAAAAGCATTCTTCACATCTAATTGACATAGGTTCCAACCTTTACATGCAGCAATAGCTATGAGTGTCCTTATAGTTGTCATCTTTGCCACAGGACTATAAGCCTCATCATAATCTATACCATATGTCTGAGCATACCCTTTCACAACAAGTCTAGCTTTATACCTAGACACACTTCCATCTGCATGCCTCTTTGTCTTGTAGACCCATTTGCATCCAATGATCTTCTAGCTATTTGGTTTAGGAACCAAATCCCATGTCTCATTCTCCATCAATGCATTATACTCTTCATGCATAGCTTTCTCTCGATTTTCCTTACCTTTTGCCTCTTCATATGTAGAAAGTTCTTCCTCTACTTTCACCTTATAATCATAATCTTTAGTGGTAAAAAATGAAGTATCATAGCTATACCTTTTCTCTCGTTCAATGTTTCTTCATCACCTGCATGAATATTAATTGTCCCTACATACCAAATACCTTTCTCATCAAATGTAACATCCTTTGACACAAGTAATTGCTTTGTGGATGGATTCCACAACCTATAACTCCATATGTTTATCATCATAGCCAATGAACACATACTTTTTAGCTTTAGGTTCCAATTTATGCCTCAACTGAGATGGAACATATGCATAAAGCCAAACATCCAAATAGTTTACAATGATCTAAGGTAGGTCTCTTACCCAACCAAGCATCATATGGTGCCATACCCTATTAAGCTCTACATGGTAGCCTATTAACCAAGTATGTGGCTGTATTTACAACCTCAGCCCACAAATAATTGGGGTAATTCTTTTCTTTCATCATTGATCTTGCAAACTCAACAAGAGTTCTATTTCTCCTTTCTGCTACACCATTTTGTTGAGAAGAGTACCTACAAGTAACCTCTATTTTTATACTTGCATTACATAAATAATCACCTACTCATTAGAGAAATACTCTTCCCCTCCATCTGACCTTAGTCTCTTCAATTTCTTTCCTGTGATTCTCTCTGCATACACATGATAATGTTTAAATGTATTGAACACCTCTGATTTATCTTTGATCACATATATGGTGATCCACCTGGTAGCAGCATCAGCATAAATCACATAATATCTTGAACCATTAATGCTAAAGTCCTTTGATGGTCCCCACACATATGTATGTACCAATCCAAGCTTCTCTAAATACATGAAACCATGCTAATTATATGATTGCTTATGAGCCTTACCTAATTGACATGCTTCACATCTATATGTCATGTGCTGACGTGCAACATTAGGTATTCCAAGCATTGAACCATTGTTAATCATATCCTTAATACCTCTTTCATTGATATATCCAAGCCTTTTATGCCAAAGATCTAACTCAGAGATCTTATGTCCTCCATAAGTGAACAAGGCATGACCAACATTGCCTTGAATCTTCAATGTGACTAGCCTTCCTTATTTCTCTCCTGAAACAGTTTGTTTATACCCATTCCTAGGGTCTCCCACAAAAACTGCATCCTTAGTGAACCTTACTTTATAGCATTTCTCTACAATTTTCCCTACACTTATCAGATTCTTTGGAATTGTAGGAACAAAAAAAACCTTACTCAGAAGAGTGCTTCCATCTTTAGCCTTCACTGATCCAGTGGACTTCACATTGTGCTTTGTGTTATTACTAGTTTGAACCACATGATTACTTACTTTATTCTCCAAATCAGTCATCAAAGCTATGTTGCCACTTAGGTAATTGCTACACCTTGAGTCAATGTAGAAGACTCTTTGATCTTCACTTTGTCGTTCACAAGTTTCATTCATAATTGAGGTTGAATCCTCTTTTTTATCTTAAGCATAGTTATAGTAGGTATTATTGTAGGACTGACTTTGAAAGCCTCTACCTGCATTTCTTCCAAAGAAACCCTTACTACCTCTACCTCTGAAATTACCTCTCTGATTTTTATTACCTCTTCCACTTGAATTAAAGTTCTGATTATATCGTCCACCATTCTAATTATTATGCCACCATTCATGAGCTAAGTGATTAGTCTTACCACAAATCCATCAACCTTTGACACCATCTTTTTTGGAACATCAAGCTTACACTATGCTTGAGGTGGATTTGATCTACATCAAAGGCTTTCACATCGAAAGAATATCCATTGGAGAGTTCTTTTTCTTATGCTCATTTATTGTATTTTCTTGAGAGATTTTTGATGGTTCATTTACTATTGTAAAAGCCTTGAGCTTTACACATGTAAAGGTAGAAAGATAGAGCCCAAATCCCACGAATTTGTGGTGATTGAAGTTGCATTCAATCAAGCAGCCAATCATCTAAAAGTAGATCAAACTAGATCTTCACTTTTCCTAGATTGTAGGAAAGTGAATTGATTCCCTCCAACAACCATTTCCACTTTCATTTGAATTCAAATTCCACTTGTATAAGTCGTGGAACACTCCTAGAGTCTATATAAAGACTTGAAATCACTTGTACATTACATGGAAGCAATATACATACACTTGTGACCATCATTGTCTTGCTCCTTCAATTCTCTCCATCATCTTCTTCGCCAATAGTAATCTTGCAGAGGCTTCTGCTCTCTTTTCAGAGCTTCAAATTGAGTGCAAGATCGCTCATTGGAAAGGTATTAGTGCTTAGTTTAGCCCTATAAATTTTCATAGAATTTGGTTCAATAGATTGGGAGAAATCTGAGTTTTTCTGTCTCCCGGTCAATCTCTACGTATTCCTGAAAAATAGGAAGTACCATCGGTGAATGTCGCATTCATTCCTATAGCATATTTTGCTTATTCCTTATACTTTTGTGCATTCTATACACACAACCCTATGTGTATCACTCCCATAAAAGGCTTTTTTTGAATTGTAATCACGCTGGTCGCTATGGGCACTTGAAGTTCCTTGTCTCTTCCATAGATAGTAAGTTTTTTGAGCTAGTCGACCCGGGAACCTATTTGTTTTGTATCGGCTCATTCTCCTTGATGCTCCAAAGTACATAGTGTGTTTCTTTGCACTTATCACATGCTTATAAGGTCTATTTGAGTCTCCATAAGCTCAAGGGCTGGTCTTGTGCCGGTTGGCTTGACCAAACTTTGTCACTTCGAAACGTAGTTTTCTACCTTCGACAAGTTTCTCCAAGTTCTTTTAGTGGTATCAGAGCTAGATCAAGATGGGTGACGGCTCTTCCTCAATGATCGAGAAGCTTGATTGACACAACTACGTGGCTTGGAAAATCAGAATGGAGGCCTACTTGCAAGGTAGAAATCTTTATGGAATTGTAGCTGGTGATGAAGCTATGCCTATTCCAAGATCCCAAGGAGGACCTTCACAAGAGGACATAGATAAGCTCACACTTTGGTGCGCAAGGGATGCTCAAGCAAGGTCGTACATACTAAACTCTATCTCTGACTTTCTATTACCACATATTAGAGGATGCAAGACATCTCAAGAGACTTGGGATGCCCTCGAGACTTTCTTTTCTGCTAGTACCAAAGCAAGAAAGAATCATCTTTGGAACGAGTTCAACCAAATGATGAAGACACCTAAACAAACCATCACAGAGTTTGTTACTAAGGTCAAGGAGGTTGCAGATCAGTTAGCATCCATTGGAGAGCTGATTGAACAAGAGGTCATCATGAGGCAAATTCTCAATGGCATTCGAAGTGATAAGCAATGGAAATCCTTCACGATGGCTTATGATCTCATCATGGATGTGCAGATTCCAGATTTCAATATCTTTCTGATCCATGTCAAGGCTTCAAGAAGATAGCTAGAGGTGAGAAGCATGGTAGGCTCTTTACTTTTGAAGTAGGAGAAACTAGGAACATAGCTCTATTCAACTTTGGGTCTCAAACCCTAAGTGAGCTTGAAGTGTGGCATAAGAGACTTGCTCATGTGAATGAAAGAACCTTGAAGGATATATGCAGGGATCAAAGTGTTCTAGGACTGCCGAATATATCAAAGCAACACATGATCAACATGTGTGATGCATGTCGGATTGGGAAGGCACAAAGACAACCATTCAACCACAAAGGCTACATCCACAACAACTTATTGGACTTAGTACATATAGATGTATGGGGACCAAGTCAAGAACCTTCATTGGTAGGATCAAGGTATTATGTCTCATTTGTTGACAACCATAGTAGATGGACTGTTCTATACTTTATCAATAGTATGAATGAAGTGTTTGATTGCTTCAAGAAGTATCTTGCACATGTGGAGAATCATACAGGTAGATCACTAAAGAAGCTCAGATCTGATGGAGGGGGAGAATACTTCTCCAAAGAGCTTGATGACTTCTTGCAGGACAAAGGTATCAAAAGGGAAGTGACTACCAAGTACTCTCTTGAACTAAATGGAATTGTAGAGAGGAGAAACAAGACATTGGTTGGATCATCCCGAACAATGCTTGAAGAGAAGAAGTTGCCACAATATCTATGGGCAGAAGCTATTTCAAGTGCAGTGTACCTTCTCAATAGACTACCATCCAAATCACTTCAAGGTATGACTCCTTATGAAGCATGGCATGGAAGAAAACCTAGTCTTGGACATTGCAAGGTTTTTGGTTGTTTAGCTTATGTTCATGTACCATCACAAATAAGAGGTAAGCTAGATGAAAGGGAAACAAAGGCAGTGTTTATTGGATATGATTCAACTCAGATGGGTTACACGTTCTTCAATCCTTCAACCAAGCAATTCACTACAAGTAGAGATGTTGTGTTTGAAGAACACAGGTCTTGGTATGATGAAGAAAAACAAAAGGTAACACTACCATATGAAATTGATTCTAACTCTCATCAACTAGGAAGCAAGCATGATACACAAGTCCAGGATCCAAGAAGTGATACAGACGATGACCAAGATGAAAGGGAAAAGGATTACAAGCTATGGAAGTCAAGAGGCAAAGCAAAGATGCAAGAGATTGGAGAATGCTCCAAACAAGCACCTAGAAGATCAACAAGAGAGAAGAAACAACCAGAAAGGTATGGATATGATTCCACATTTGTTACAAGCATTCAATATACTTGGCAAAAGACTCTATTTCAGAGGAACCCTCAACCTATGAAGAGGCAAAGGGAAACCCTAATTGGGAAAAGGCCATGAACGAAGAGATAGATGCATTGAAGGAGATGGACACTTGGGATTTGGTTCCAATGTCATCGAATCAAAAGGTAATTGGTTGCAGATGGGTGTATAAAGTTAAAAGAAACTCAGATGGATCAGTTTGCAGGTACAAGGCAAGATAAGTTTCCAAAGGATGCTCACAAACTCATGGTATAGACTATGAGGAAACATTCTCATCAGTTGCAAAGATGACTACAATCAGGACATTGATAAGTGTAGCTGCTGCAAGGAATTGGAGACTCCTCCAACTTGATGTAAAAAATGCATTCTTAAATGGTTGGATAAGTGAAGAGGTGTACATGTCACAACCACCAGGTTTTGAAGACCCTAATCATGCATCTTATGTTTGTAGACTTAAGAAAGCATTGTATGGATTGAAACAAGCTCCTAGAGCTTGGAATTACAAGTTGGTTACATATCTTCAAGATCAAGGGTTCAAAGCTAGCAACTCAGATCCTTCTCTATTCATCAAAAGAGATCACAATGAGGTTATCTATCTATGTGTATATGTAGATGATATTATTGTGAGAGGTGATGATCTAAATGACATTCAAAGGATCAAGAGACACATGCAAGAGGAGTTCAAAATCAGTGACCTAGGTGGCTCACATATTTCCTAGGTATGCAGGTGATATATACAGATGAAGGAATGTATTTGACTCAAAGAAGATACATTCAGGATCTTCTTCTCAAGTTCAAAATGGAGAACACTAAACCTACAGGTACACCTTTGGAGATGAATCATAAACTTAGTGTTTATGAAGGTGAGAAAATTGAAGAAATTAAAGAGTATCAAAGCTTGGTAGATAGCTTGATATATGCTACTCATACAAGGGCAGACATCTCATATAGTGTGGGAGTGCTTAATCAGTTCATGCACTCACCGAGAAGACAACACATGGATGCAGCTAAGAGAGTATTGAAGTATCTCAAAGGTACAATCAACGAAGGTATATTCTATCCTTATTCTTCAGATTTGGATATCAAAATCTATTTAGATGCAGATTGGGCCGGAGCTAAGGATGATAGAAAGAGTACATCTGGTTACTTAGCATTTGTAGGTTTGAAGCTAGTCTCATGGAGTTCCAAGAAGCAACCAACAGTTGCTTTATCCTCAACTGAAGCAGAGTACAGAGGATTGACCATAGCAACTCAAGAGGCAATATGGTTAAAAGCATTGTATACGGATTTGGGACTTGTGAGTTCCAAACCTCACATATTTGGAGATAATGTAAGTTCCATGCATCTAGAAGAAAATCCTATTTTCCATGCAAGAACCAAGCACATAGAAGTCCATTACCACTTCATCAGGGAGAAGCTCATGGCAAAGGAGATTGACATTTCTTTTGTTCCTAATGAAAAGAAAGTAGCAGATATGATGACGAAGGCACTTGATGGAATAAAGCTTTGTAGATTCAAAGCTATGGCAGGTATTCAACCTATCAGAGAATGAAGACTCAAGC
Source organism: Ceratopteris richardii (assembly GCA_020310875.1). Lineage (NCBI taxonomy): Eukaryota > Viridiplantae > Streptophyta > Polypodiopsida > Polypodiales > Pteridaceae > Ceratopteris > Ceratopteris richardii. The sequence goes on from CM035414.1 coordinate 178,747,135, forward strand.
ATACTTTAGCTTGAGGGGGAGCTATTGGAACATCAAGCTTACACTATGCTTGAGGTGGATTTGATCCACATCAAAGGCTATCACATCGAAAGAATATCCGTTGGAGAGTCTTTTTCTTATGCTCATTTATTGTATTTTTTTGAGAGATTTTTGATGGTTTATTTACCGTTGTAAAAGCCTTGAGCTTACACATGTAAAGGCAGAAAGATAGATCCCAAATCCCACGAATTTTTGGTGGTTGAAGTTGCATTCAATCAAGCAATCAATCACCTAAAAGTAGATCAAACTAGATCTTCACTTTTCCTAGATTGTAGGAAAGTGAATTGATTCCCTCCAACAACCATTCCCACCTTCATTTGAATTCAAATTCCACTTGTATAAGTCGTGGAACACTCCCATAGTCTATATAAAGACTTGAAATCACATGTACATTACATGGAAGCAATATACATACACTTGTGACCATCATTGTCTTGCTCCTTCAATTCTCTACATCATCTTCTTCGCCAATAGTAATCTTGTAGAGGTTGCTGCTCTCTCTCCAGAGCCCCAAATTGAGTGCAAGATTGCTCATTGGAAAGATATTAGTGTCTAGTTTATTTATATAGCTTCTCATAGCATTGGGTTTAGTAGATTGGGCGAAATCTGAGTTTTTCTATCTCGGGGTCAATCTCTACGTATTCCTGAAAAATAGGAAGTACCACCGGTGAATGTCGCATTCATTCCTATAGCATATTTTGCTTATTCCTTATAATTTTGTGCATTCTATACACTCAACAATATGTTTATCACTCTCATAAAAGTAGTTTTCTGAATTGTAATCACGCTGGTCGCTATGGGCATTTGAAGTTCATTGTCTCTTCCATAGGTAGTAATTTTTTTGAGCTAGTCGACCCACGAACCTATGTTTTTTGTATCAACTCATTCTCCTTGATGCTCCAAAGTACATAGTGTGTTTATTTGCACTTATCACATGCTTATAAGGTCTATTTGAGTCTCCATAAGCTCAAGGGCTGGTCTTGTGCCGGTTGGCTTGACCAAACTTCGTCACTTCAAAACGCACTTTTCTACCTTCAACAAGCTTCTCCAAGTTCTTTCAATCTTTATTGCTTCTGCCCCTACCTCTATTGACATTCAAGGTCAAGCACAAGCATAGAAGCACATGAAGGAAGTGGACACACAAGAAAAAGGAGCATGTAGGAGCTCCAAAAATCACATGCTAAATTTTCAGAAGAACTCCCTATAAAAGTAGTGATTTTTATCACTAAAAACCATTGTAAATACCATTTTTCATTTTTTTCAACTCCAGTTTTTTCAAGCCAAGGAGTCCCTCAGCTTGAAGAATATTAGAACTATCATCCTACCAGTCTTCATAGTTTTTAGACTCCGTTTGAGCCCCCAAATAAGCCTTGGAACCTATTTTTTAACTAGGCCAGACACTAGGTCTGGACAGGGCCCAAACCACTCAAAAAACTATAAAAAGGGCTGGAGAGCTCATTTTTGGGATCAGCTTGTCGTAGATTTGCGCTTTGTAAGAGATTTCTTTTGTAATCAAAGATCTTCCATTGTTCCACTCTTTGATCATAGCTTATGCGCATGTGTGTGTATGTGTGTGCATGCTTGTGTGCTTTCACTCATGCACTTGTGCCATCACTTGCTCATAGTCTTCATACTAGTCCTCATGTCCCTGCGGATTGACAGTTATGAGGTAAAGCTCCTCATGTTGGTACTTACCATTGTGCTAGAGTGACACCACCATACAACATTGATTATCACATTTAAGTATAGTTTCCATTTGTGAGGGAAAGTCTAGATTTGCAAGGATTCTCCTTAACCACATTGCCTAACAAGAGGCAAAGCAAGCTACTTTGTACTTTGCTTCAGTGGTGGAGAGTGTGGGAGTTGCTTGTTTCCTACTTATCCAAGAAAATATTCGTGAATCAAGTGAGAAGCAATATCCACAAATGGATTTTCTAGAATCACAATCTCTAGCCCAATCTGGGTCACAATAACTTTGAAGCATATCACCTATAATATAAAGAATACCAAATCAACATTCCTATAATGTAACTTAGAATTTGCATGTTTGCATCCCAATGACTCTCTTTTGGTTTTTTAGAGAATTTTCTTAGCACACCAACTACATAATAGATATCTGGTCTAGTGTTGCACAAAAAGATAAGACTCGCAAGAAGCTTTTCATACTTCCTAGCATCTACATCTAGTGTGTCATCTTCTATGGAGAGTTTAAGATTTACCTCTAGAGGGGTGCTAGTGTATTTGGATTCCATCATCCTAAAATCTTTAAGGATTTTCATAGCATATTTCTATTGGGATATGAATATCCCATCATCCTTTTCCCATACCTCAATGCCAAGGCAATAATGGAGTAGCCCGAGATTTGTCTTCTTAAACTCATTTCTCAAGCTAGCACAAGTTTTTTTGACGAAATATGCATGATTTCTTGTATGATCAAATAATTTACATACATGATTACAATCACTAGATAGTTATCATTTTTCATAACATACAGCTTCACATCAAAAGTACTTTTTTGAGAGCCTAGGTTGTGGGAAAAACTATCAATTTGTTGGTACCAACGTCCTAGAGCTTTAGTAAGGCCATATAATGCCTTCTTAAGTATACAAACCTTCTCTTCTAAATGAGGTACCGCAGAACCTAAATGGTTTAATCTTACCTCCATCTGGTTCCTTGAAACCATATAATGCATTTTTCAGTGTGGCATACACTTTGTTTTAAAATTTACATTACTAAGTAGATCAAATCCTAAACATAAAAGAAATCTAAATGTGCAATGTACTTCTACTTCATTTGCAGGTTAGGGTTATGCGAAGAGGCTTTAATTTCTAAATCACCGGGTTGTTACAGATCTTCATGTCGCTTTCAAAGTGTTAGAAGGGTGGGTATGTTTGGCTTGGTGGATAACTTCCAACTATCATCCTAGCCACGAATTCACATTATGGGTGCTTTAAGTGTAGCTTGATGAGCAGGATTGTATTTCAGTAGAAGTAAAGATGGTCATGGAAGAAGAAACTCAAAAAATAAAGGTTGTATGTAGATCTTCATTTCTATCAATCTGGTGCATTGTGACATGGGTTGGCATGGATAAGGTTGAAATCACTGGTAGAGACCCATTGTTACCTATGCTCTTGTTCATATACATCAAAGCATTTGAATAAAATGAAATTGTGGAATGGATACCAAGGATAATTCCTAATACAAAGTATTTGATAATGGTATAATCAATGATACAATGTAAATGCTAAGTGAATCACTCTATCAAAGTGACATCTGTTATCAAAATCTCGGAAATGGAAAGACCCTCTCAAAGAAAGCATGCACCTACAGCTGAGAAGATAAAATAAAACCCCTAGAGTAGTGCTTGAGCTTAACTTTGATGATTTAAGAACTTCTTCACGCTCTTTTAATCACTTCAATCTAGTCAAATAAATAGCTTCAGGGCTACTATCTTCTCGTAAAATCTCAAAAGGATCATTAGAAAGAAAAAACATATTAGTACATTTATATACAAACAATACACACTTATATGTTCCTATTTTATGATTTTATATTTCTTTTCACTTTCATCAATTTATTTACTTAATGCTTGTTGATTTTAGATTTATCATTTCTTTTCTTTAATTAGTCATCTTCTTTCTTCTGATCTAATTGATAAGCTAATTTATTTTGATTTATATAAATGTTTAATTTATATATTTATTTTGTTCTTTTTTATTATTATTTACTTTTTCTATTAAATTTAACTAAGTCTTATTATCTTTTTCATTATTGTTCTTTATTACGTAATTGAAATTCAATCCTTCTAATTAATTCAAGTTTGTATGTAATATATCTAACCAAATTCGATTTCAATTCTTATGTAATATAACTAAAATACAATTCATAAAACCAAAACAAAAACAATAAATATATAAACTTAATTACCACTCTTTCTCTCTCTCTCTCAATCAACTTCTCTCCCCTTGTGTGTCATTTCTTCTCTCTCTCTCTCTCTATCTATCTATCTATCTATCTATCTATCTATCTATCTATCTATCTATCTATCTATCTATCTCTCTCTCTCTCTCTCTCTCTCTCTCTCTCTCTCTTTCTCTCTATGTACTATGCATTGTGCCTCTATCCTTGTTTACAAAAATTGGGCTCCTTTCTCTCTGTGCCTTCAGTTACACCTGTAGCTTCTTCTTCTATCTCTCTCTCTCTCTGTCTCTCTCTCCCTCTCTCCATATCTCCCTCTCTCTCTATCTCTCAATCACTCTCGACTTGTGCAATTTCTCCATCATTGATCCCTTAGCCCCACCTGCTTGTAGTTCTCTACTTTGGCTTCTTCTCTCCCTCTTTCTTTTTTTCCTTTCTCTCTCTCTCTCTATCTCTATCTCTCTTTGTCCTTCTCTCTACAACCTATGCATCTACTCTCTCTTCCATCCTTGCCTTTCTCTCTCATTCTCCATCTCTCTCTCTCCCCTCTCTCTCTATCCTCTCTCTCTCTATCTCTATCTCTCTCTATTGCATGTGCTTACGAAAGATCATTAAAAAAATGATTATCTCACACACATATAATTGTGCCAAAAATGCACACACACGTATACATATAAAAATAATGATTTCCTTTGCAAAGAATAGTTTTTGGATAGTTTTTCGACGTTTATGAGCACAAATTGAATTTATTTGTCATGCTCTGATTTCCTTTGTATGTACAAAACATAAAAAAGAAAAACATGAGAGAATGATTGTGCCTACATGTGTGCATTTTGCTCTAGACATGCATATAGAATGTATTTTTAAGCACATGGTGATGTGAATTTTTTCTCTATGTGTGTGTGTGAGTATCTTAAATGTGTGTTAACGTGTGTTCCAATGTGTTTTTAGATATGTGAATGTGTGTGTGTGTGTGTTGTTTCTTTTATGTGGTCTTTTAGGTAGTTGATCATGAAGTGGAGAGAAAAAGAGGGCGTGAAGAGAGAGAGAGAGAGAGAGAGAGAGAGAGAGAGAGAGAGAGAGATGGAGAGATGTAGGAGCAAGGTGCCATAGAGCTAGGCACAAGATCTATATAGGAAGGAGGCATGGGGTAGAGAGAGAGAGAGAGGGATTTCTTGATAGGTTTATGCATTGAAAGAAAAAATGTCAGAGGTGAAGAAAGAGAGAGGCAAAGAGAGAGAGAGAGAGGGAGAGAGATTTTGAGCACATAGTAATAGAATTTGGCATACAGAGAACAAAAAGAAAAAGAGCACAAGTAAACCTCAATATCAAAGAAAGGTGGTAGAGAGAAAGAAATATGGATAGAGATATGGACAAATGTAGTATATAAGTAAAGGTGAGGGTGTCAAGAGAGAAAGAAAGGGAGAATTTATTATGGTGCATGAACATTCAAGGCTGCAGAAAGGGGAGGGCAAGATAGATAGAGAGAAAGATATAGAAATCGGTCACATGGGAGGAAGAGAAGATGAGTGAATATGAGAAAGAGAAGATTGCATGCCAAAGCTTTGCATCTGACCTAACCTGAGAATCATGAATTGTACATGTTGAATCATTCACAAATTTTGCATAATCTATGAGCTTATATAGCCCACAACATGCAAGAATCAATAATCACATTGCCATTTGAAAGATCATGAACTACACATACCTCATCAATGAATTTTCTGGCTAATGCTAAAACTAAGAACAAATTTTTCTTGATCCTTGGCACATACAAAGCATGACAACGTGAAAGGACATGATCATTTTCTTTACATTATTTTCAAAACATTTTTTCTTTGGAATAATTTTTTAGGTACAAATATAATTTCATGGTCCTCATAGAAGCAACCCATTGTTGCACTCTCATCAACTAAATTTGAATACAGAGGACTAGCCAATGCAACTCAAGAAGCAATGTGGATCAAGGCCTGGTATTCTAACTTAGGTCTTAAGTCATCTACTCCTCACATTTTTTGTGACAATATTAGTTCATTACATCTTGTTGCTAAATCAATCTACCATGGGAGGACTAAGCACATAAAAGTGTATTATCACTATGTCATAGAGAAGATGACATTTAAAGAAATTCAAGACTCATGCATCTTAGGTGTGAGAAGAGATGGTAGATGTGTACACTCCAAGGATGTGGCTGATGCTGCAAAAACCTGCCAAGTAGATACCTGCCAAGGATGTGGCTGATGCTCTACACCTGCCAAGATAGCTTCACGGATGACAAGTAGATACCTTGAGCTTGCTAAGGATGCATATAAACCACCCTAGTGCTTTTGAGTCTCACTCTTAAATCGATTCATCAAAACAAACTACTTGACACAAAACACATGAAGCAAAATGTGTTATTTTTCGATGAGATGCACTCTGGAAATTTACTCAGAGCTCACAACCTACTGGAAATTGAACACATATATTTTTCACACCTCTAATAAGATATAGTGAATCTAAAGAAACAAAGTCGATGAATTGTGATGAACCATATTGAGAGAAATAAATTTAGCAATATAGTGGTGTCATCCCGACATTTCAAGAATTATCTCCCAAAATACATAGGTGACTTCAAATGAATGTAACTCATAGAATAATGAGCCAATGATGATGAAAGTGGACAAGGTGCAAATAGAAGTATCAAGCTATCTATAGCAAATTAAATCATATTAGAAGACTTAGTATACATAGAGAAATCAATAATTGAAATCGAGTGAAAATGTGAACATAGACCTATAGTAATAGATGAGGAGAACTCCAAGATGTATCTTGAAAATCAATCTATATTGCACATATGGTACATGATATAAATGGGCATGAAGCTTGGGAAGGATGCACACAATGTGTGCTTCACAAATAACTAGGTGTTTGGTGAGAATCGCATCAGAATGTAGCTCAAAATGATCTACTCTAATTTGCAACTACACATATGTGTATATATAGGAGTTTTTGAATTCAAAACTTGGAGGGATTGTACCTAAACATTCCCTCACATTTGCTGAATCTCTTGCTAATCAATCTCTCCTAACTTTGGCTCATGATTCATTTCTAACAAGGCCACGTCTTCCTACTTTTATATTTACCTTTGATGTAGTTACTTTTCAAGTAATAACTATTACAAGATTTTGTTTCTATGGCTTCTCTCATTGAGAGTATACATAGCCAATGCTTTAAAATAATAAGTGATCAAGCACTAGGCTTGGATGAAATACACCAATAGCTCCCCCTCAAGCCTAGCATGTTGGAGTCTTCATTCTTCCTTAATTTCTAGCAATGCAATCATGCCTTTGAATCTCGTTAACTTGATATCATCCAATGGCTTAGTTAGCATATCTCCACATCGAAAATTAGTATATACATAGGACAATTCAATTTCCTTGCTCATAAACTTCTCTCTTACATAATGATAATGGACTTCAATATGCTTTGTTCTAGCATGGTAAACTCGATTATCTATTAAGTGTAGTAAGCTTGTATTATTTCCAAAGATGCGAGGAGTTAAAGTATGTAACCCCAAATCTGAGTATAGAAACTCTAACCACATTGCTTCTTGTGTTGCATTGGCCAAACCTCTGTATTCAGCCTCATTAGATAATAGAGCAACATTTGATTTCTTCTTTGAAGACCATGAAATTTGTTTTGAACCTACAAAAGACAAATAGCTTGATGTACTATTCTTATCATCCTTTGATCCAATCCAATCTGAATCTGAATAAAGTTTGAGATCAACTTCTGAAGTCAAGGGGTAGAAAAGCCCTTCATTGATGGTATCCTTCAAGTATTTGAGCACTCTCTTGGCTACTTCCATGTGCGGTTTCCTTGGTTTGTGCATAAATTGATTAAGTATGCTAACACTATAGCATATGTCCACCCTTGTGAGAGTTGCATAGTTCAAGCTTCCTATTCCAAGGTCGAGTATACCATGTAGGCTTTTGTGTGTAAATAGGAAAAATAGGTTTCTAACAATACGTTAATTTAGTAGGCACATATCCTGTTGTCCTAGTGCAGTTCATTCTATCAGCCCAAAATGCAAAAGGTAAATACTTTGACCATTGTTTCAAGTCATCATTACAAGCTTTGGAGATCACTTTCACAATCTGTGAATGTAAATCTCTAGCCTCTTGAGCATCTAATTCTCCCCTATCAGCAAATACTTTACCCAAAGCATGAAATTACATCCTCAAGCAAGAGTTTAGCTACATTATATGTTGTTTTGGACCATAGTCCTTAACCTTCTACATGGTTTGTAAGATCTTCCCTTGCAAGTACAATATAGTGCATATTGTCAATATCTTTAGGCATGATCACAAGATAAAGTACCCACTTATAGTGAATACAAGGTGGATACATAGGATGTAAATGATCTTGATGTTCCAATGACGAATGAATTTGACATGTAGTACAAGTGTTTACATAATCCCTTACATTGGCATAGATTCCCAGCCACTAATAACGCTCTCTAATCTTTTCATACATACCCATGGACCCTTTATGTCCAGTGCATGATGTATCATGTAAATATTTCATAACTTTCAATTGAAGTTGCTTTTTCCCTAGTACCCTCTATGGTTTTTTAGCTTTGCCCCTAGCATGTCCCCAAAGAAGTCCATCTTTTAGAAAGAAGTTGAAAGCTCATTTTCTTATGTCTTTGAATTTATTTAATAACCAAGTAGCTGACTTTTTTAAAGTACTAAGGTATTTGTCAATGTCTTTCCACTCCCCTTCATAATATTTGTCATTAAAGTAATGTTCATACTCATATATTTGTGGATCATAATTTATTAAATTTATATCTATTTCTGCTGTATTATCAAGATCATCTTCAAACTTAGCTCTAGAAAGCATAACAACAGAATTAATTTTGCATACATTGCTATAAGTGGCAAACAATGTATCTCAACAATCACATTGGCTCCTATGAAATATTCCTTATCATTTTTTAAAGATGACTAAACCCCAAAGCTCGTGTTCATGATTGGCACGTCTCCATCACAACTTGATAGGCCACAATGGATAGCCATGTCCATCGCGATTGGCAGTTGTCTATCGCAATTGACACGTGTCCATTGAGATTGACAGACCAGGGTGGACAACTCTATCCATCGCAATTGACAGCCATGTTTGGCCCATTTTTAGGGTTTTTAAAATTGAAGATTTTGGCTAATTTTGAGCATGAATATTGGGGCTATAGGGCACATAGGGAGGCCATAACTTTCTCATACAAAATCCGTTCGGAGTGATCTTAGGCTCATTGGGTATTTTGATGTTGAACATACCATGGGGTAAGAAAGCTGAGGGATCTTTAGGATTTTTTTCCATAAAGCCAAAGGACAATTCGGTCTATGAATTACATGAATGAAAATGGTATGTTGTGTCAATTGAATTAAATCTTGAGCTAACTTTGGGACTTTTACAGGTCCACTAAGAGCGTGAAAGGGCATTCAAAGCAAGAGTGAGTGCAAGCTTGAGATCGGGGTTCTTGAGCATCAAGGATCAAGGGCTCAACAAGTGAGGTTGGATCATTCTCAACTCCCTTTGTCAATTCCTAGCTGAGGCTAAGTACGGATAGAGGTATTGATTGATTGACAAGTTCAAGAACTCTAATTACTCAAGAAAAGGTAGAAATATAATCTCTTTGTGATCAATAACTTAAAAGTAAAAGAACTTAACGTGGTACAATCAACTTAAGTGCGGCCAATTACTCAATTATTCCTAACGACGTGATATCAGACAAGAGCATAAACAAGATAACCAGCTAAAAAAGAACTAAGTGATTGATACAAGTTGACCTGCAACAAGGTTATCCTTGGGAAAAATTGGGGTTTTGCAATCAGGCATATGAAGCTTAGATCAGGACGACACCTAGGGAGAGATAGAAAAAACCTTAGGTCTTTAGAGGCTAGTGTCAACCACACTGCTAGGTCTTGGGCCCAGCAGTTGAGCGCTTATCTGCACTACTTTAACTCAAAAGCTAGCAAATCAGAGATGTCTCTTGGAATGGAGAGACCCACAACAAGTTCAAGAGTGGCGTACTTAGAGAAACCCGAAGGCCCTTACAAAACTCAACTTGAATATATCAGGACCAACCGATTAGGTGCTTGCATCTATGTGTGGAAGAGGATGAGTACGCAAAATGGTTGCAATTGGCACATGTAGGTGCATTAGAGCAACACACTACTCAAGGCAAGGAACTTTACAAACACTAAGGAGACTCGGAGTGCACTGGCCAAATATGGAAGCAGATGTCCATAAGTTGTGTATGGAATGCCCAGTCTTTCATATTAGACCACCTATGGAGCACGCTGCACTATACCAAGTGTCTCTAATACCATATTGGAGTGAACCGTTAGTAGCCTTTTTGAGGATGAAAACATTCCTCAATGGATGAATTTTGTTAGGAGAAGAGGTTAGAACAAGAAGCCCTCGATTATGCACTTCTTGGTGATAATCTATACAAGCATGGAAAAGACGGATATCTGAGACTATGTGTCCATGAAAGTGAATATCTTAAGATCTTGGAAACTGCTCACCAAGGTGTAGCAAGAGGACACTTTGGATCAGACCGAGTGATTAAGGCAATCCTATTTGCAGGCTTGTGGTGGCCAACACTTCACATGGATGCACATACCTATGTGAAGCGGTGTGATGTTTGTCAGCAAACTCAATATCACATACGCAAAGATGAGATGACATTGAAGCCTATGATGGGTGGACGTGCATTCTCCAAGTGGAGGATAGACTTTGTCAGTCGTATTAATCCCCCAGCTAAGGTTTCCCATGCTGAATACATTATAGTGGCCACTGACTATTTTACCAAATGGGCAGAAGTAAAAGCTACAACAAAGAACAATGTCGAGACGACAGCTAAGTTCTTATTTGAGAACGTGTTCACAAGATATGGGCTACCGATAAAGCTAGTAAGTGATAGAGGCTGTAGCTCAGTGATGAGTAGCACCTCCTTTAATGTCAATCAGGGAAGACGTGAGGATGGTATGAAGACCTCGAGCAAGTGAAGGCACAAGTGCGTGAGTGAGAAGCACACTAACATGCACACACATACACACACACGCGCACACACGTCAAGACAAAGAGTTAGAAGCAATGGAGTTCTTTAGATTACTTTCAAAAAGCTCTTACAAGTTCAAATCAATTACAAGCTAACCTAAAAAATGAGCTCTCTAGCTCTACTTATAGTTTTTGACTAGGTTTTGGCCCTGTCCAGACCTAGTGTCCGGCCTAGTTAAAAATTAGGTTCTAGGGCCAATTTGAGGGCTTAAACGGAGTCTAAAAAATACGAAAATTGATATGTAGGTACTTCTAAGGCTCCTCAAGCTCAAGGACTCCTTGGCTTGCACAAAATGGAGCTACAAAAATATGAAATGGTATTTACAATGATTGATGTTGATTTGGAAAAATTTGAAGGGCCTATCTGCCAGATTTCCGTCGACTGCTTTGTCCACTTAATCCTTCACCTCGCTCTGACTCTCTCTGCTGGCTTCCTTGTCTAGTCAGTCCTTGGGTGCCCATACTGCTCTCAACACCCCCCCCCCTCTCTCGCGTCTGTCGTCCCTGACAGACCCTTGTTGCTGGGAGTGTTGGATGTAATATTCCACAACCTGAGTGGCAAGCTGATGTTCTTGTATGCGTAGTCCTCTGGCCAAGTCTGTCATCATACGATCCCAATCAATTGGTCCTGGAATGTCCGAATGTGGCAGACGTAACTGATCTGCATGGATCGCTTGTTCTAATGCAAATAGATGTAGCAAATGTGTGGGTCTAGGAATGAAAATTTCTGAATGATATTCCTAGAATCCCGTAGAGAACATTTCCTCAAATGTCTGTTTGAAGCATGCGGGTAAGTACTTTATTCGTGCATGCCAGGCAAAGATTATAGTGACCGAGGGAGTCTGGCTCATGTCGTAGACTAAATCCTTGTTACCTTGAGAGAATCCAGGGGCAGAGATGTATGGAGCTTGTACCATCTGAAAGGTTTTGAAGACAATGGTCATGAGCTCGAGTATTTTCATACACATTTTCGCTGCTATGTCAGGTACATTATTTAGACGTGTAGACCAGTGCCGGATTGTCGATATCATGTAGGCTACGGTTGGGGTCCCTCGAGGTGGAGCAAAATATGGATAGTTAACCCAAGCCGAGCATTCTTTATTGTTGCGTACCTTGATCGCAAATGCTTGCCATGATCTGCCATGTACCATTGGGCAATAACATGGATTATACTTGATATACAGTGGCATGGTTGCCCAGGTGCTCATCATCTCAGGGTAATCGGTTAGTAGACATGCACGCCAATTAGGCTGGAAGATCGAGCCAGCACGCACATCTGTCGGTAAGTCCTCTGGCTCAAATTGAGTGGCAAATGTGGGCTCCTTCCCTGTATGTCTTTTAACTTCTGCATTATAATCATGTAGCAAGACAAAATAAGGCATGTATTGCGACTTTGATGTTGTGATTAACCGTTGGTGGGATAGGTTCTGAAAGTAAGAAGACCGAAGGACAGTTTCTTCCATATTTGTGAGAGATTGCATTTGCACGGCAACGCGATCATCATGTGTCTTACCCACTTTCTCGACTCTTTTGAACCAATCTAGAACTTGAATTTCTAAATTGTCCTGTCCTTCCTCTGTAGTCCGACCACCGGGTGTTGGCATTGGCTCGTACGGCTCTTCATAGCTATCATCGACAGGGATTTCCACAACTGTTTCAGGCTCTGGTTCTTCAGTGGGCGAGGGTGGCCTTTCATATGGTAAGAGGCGTGCTTGGAGTTCTGCCACCTGTTTCTAGAGGGTCTCTACTTCTTCTATAGAGTGTTGCAAGATTATCGGGTCCTGTTGAGCTATGGGGGTATGTGAGAAGTGGAGAATGACATGCTTGGGACTCACCTCCCAGCCTATTTATAGCCCTTGCCTAGTCACCATCTAGAGTTCTCTCTAAGGCCCCTCTACTCATCTGGCCATCATGAATAGGTACCTCGTATGAACTCTCTAGCTTTTGGCCTTGGCTATCCCCCGAGGAAGGAACTTCTTGTTCCTCCAAGCATGTACATCTCTGGAATATAACACTCTCTCCCCCTTCTAAAGATCATTGTCCTCAATGATATAGAAGGAGCTATAAACCTGGGAATCAAAATCTGTGATTCCACATAATAAAAGTAGAGTGTGGTAGGTGTCTGAAATACTCGATGCTCAAAAAGTAGACAACTAGTCTCTATGCTTTATATCTAGAATTTCCACCAACAAATAGTAGTCCTTGCCTTGGGCATACTGTAGGAATCCCTCTGAGGCCCAATGAGTCCATATGTGCGTAGCATAAGTACTCGGAATATCCTCGGACTCCCTATGCCTAGACCTTGACCACTACCTTGTGACGGCTTGTCACCTGTAGAGACCTCAGCAGCTTGCCCTTGTCTCCCTTGTCACTTACTCCACTGGAGTAATAAAATACTATGCTCATCTAAAATAATATGACTATGTCCTAGTCTCTATGAATACTAAGAGTAAATGGAAATCTTTTCCAATTAGTACTTAATCTCTAAGCTCAAGTAAATCTCCTTGATTTACTCACTGTAGTGAAATAAAACTAAAGAAAATCTCATCATGATCCAAACTATGAATCAATGATCCAGACTATGGACCAAGATATCAATATGTCAATGATCCAAACTATGGACAAGTTATCAATCTGTCACATCCAAACATGGACTAAGATCTCAATCGTTCACATCCAAACTATGGATCCAAATCTCGATCTATCATATATAATAATCCAAACTATGGATCAAAATATCTCTCATACAAAATAAATCCTAATCCACTCTCTGGAACCAAGTCCATCATGCCAAGTGAAGACGTGGTAAGAAAGTCTAGCAACTAGTGGAACTACCACCGCCTTCTCAATAATAGCATGCACGATGTTCCAAGTGGATGGAACTTGCTTTATTTCTGATCACCATCTGATCATCACTATGATCAAATCATTCCTAACTAGGAATGTGGTGTCTCTAGTAAACTAATGTAATAATCTGGCACGCCCAAATATCCACATCTGATCATCACTATGATCAAATCATTCCTAACTAGGAATGAACCATAATATGAGTCCACTAGACATATGGAAAAATGGTAAGTAGATGTGTGCACACTCATAGCCCACTAGGCTAAGCATCTAGCTCACTTCATACACACTATGTATGAACCATGGCCTATTCTCAGGAATATCACATAAAGTACGTACTCTGTGAATTTCTTCTCAACGCAATTGCCTATTCATAGTTCTTATGTACAAACCTTGCATTTCCGCTTCTAGGCCACTAGCCTGCGGACTTGCCTTGTTTGCGATCACATACAGAGTGACTGTCTCAACTGCTCCTCTGTTGTCTAATAATAAGATGATATCAGAAGATCATATAAATGAACTCCAAATCATATAAAAAATACAATCTCAGAGACTTCTCTCCCATACCATCTGTCCTACACCTAGGTAGAATACAAAGTTTGATGTCCCATACCACCAACTTTATACTCCAGATAGATGCGTGTATGAGATTAAAGTCAAACACTTCTCTCAAAAATGATAAGAATAACTCGGTAAGTACTCACAACCATAAACAATGTAATGAAATCATGAAGTGTTCCTAAAGTGTTTCCTTCCCTCGATGGAAAGAACAGAGTCATTCCTATGACTCTATCACTCATGACTATCTGTAACATCAACTCATCTTGAGTTGAGAATTGAGAAACTATCTAGTAAATCAACTCAACTAGAGTCGTGAAGGATGCGGCTTGCATCAAATATCAACTCATGCATCTTGAATCAAATAATGACTCACAATAAATTGGAATTTATACCACTTGTATGAATCCAATTATTTGAAATGAGAACAACTAGCTAAGTTCTCCTGTTCCATGCTCTCATGGCATTATATATATTCTTGAAAATTTTGACAGAGTCTCCTCTGTCCTAGTGAGAATGGTCACCAAAAACCAATGCTCAATAAACACATATCTATGGCATAGGTAGCCCATGGTGATCACACCAACTCAAAAAAAATCACAAAAAACCTCTGAAAAGTCTTTTCCTTTCAACAATGCCTCCTGCATAAACAATTTCCAACAGCAGCAGATTAAATATTACTTTTAACTATCTTTTACTAATCCAAAATCTATGAAATTTTCCAGCCTTATGTAGCTTTTCTCAAGCTTTCATTAGGCACAAAAATCACTTGATTTGGATATGTTCTCAGAGTTTTATGACCATTTTACTGGAAGGGTCAAACACTCGACGACCAATTTTGAACAATGTACAGGGTCATCTTCTTGAAGCCCTTAGACTGATCAAACAAATTCCAAATTCCATTTTCTTTGTGCCGAAATCTAGATCAACTCATCTAGTTTGGTCTCACAAAATTTCAATTTAAAATGAAATCAAATACTCACTCAAAAGTATAATTCTATCTCTGCTACACCTTTGCTTAGGTGAGCTTAGAAACACTACTGCTGCACTTTTATAATAACTTCTAAATATGAAGATAAACTCCAAAATCCTTGAATTTTGGTTCTAGAATAGGTTCTAACTGGAGTAGCTTCTCCAACAAAAATCTTTGAATTTCGAGTTACAGATAGTCATGAGTGATAGAGTCATAGGAATGACTCTGTTCTTTCCATCGAGGGAAGGAAACACTTTAGGAACACTTCATGATTTCATTACATTGTTTATGGTTGTGAGTACTCACCGAGTTATTCTTATCATTTTTGAGAGAAGTGTTTGACTTTAATCTCATACACGCATCTATCTGGAGTATAAAGTTGGTGGTATGGGACATCAAACTTTGTATTCTACCTAGGTGTAGGACAGATGGTATGGGAGAGAAGTCTCTGAGATTGTATTTAGACATAGATTGGGTTGTTGTGCACGGTTAACAAAGAAAGCAGATGGAAAGAGAAAAAGTAGAGATAGAAAGAAAGAGAAAGAAAGAGAAAGAGAAGAAAGAGAAATGAGAGATATAGAAAGAGAGAAAGAAAGAGAGAGAAGAGTAAAGGAAGAGCAAGATTAGCATACCTACCTTCACTTAAATGGATGTAACTCTTTCATATGATATCCAAATTTGATAATTCAACTTGGGATAGGAAGTAGACTTCAAGGGCTTTCCAATGAGTGGCTGGAAGCTATCATTGGATAATTCTAAACCACCTGTAGAGAGCATTTAATTCTCTGCATGTCATTTCAAGAGGTATGCTGCCCACTCACCTAGCTTCATTGTTTTGCCCATAACTTCCTCATACAATGTCCAAATCAAGTAATTCAACTTGGTAAAGATTATAGATTATAGTTGCTCTGATACCAAATGTGAGAAGTCGAGAATGACATCCACCTTCATCTCTACCTTGTCCTCTCCATGGATCTCTCCACCATGCTCTGATACCAAATGTGAGAAGTGGAGAATGACATGCCTGGGACTCACCTCCCAGCCTATTTATAGCCCTTGCCTAGTCACCATCTAGAGTTCTCTCTAAGGCCCCTCTACTCATCTGGCCATCATGAATAGGTACCTCGTATGAACTCTCTAGCTTTTGGCCTTGGCTATCCCCCGAGCAAGGAACTTCTTGTTCCTCCAAGCATGTACATCTCTGGAATATAACAGGGTACTGGCTATCTGTTTCTTTAGGTCTGCACATTCAGTCTCTAACTTTTCATATGACTCCAAGAAATTTGCATGCTCCTCAAGTAAGATGCAAATGTCTTCTGATGGGACTGCTCTATACTTGGTAGGGCTAATGGTTGCTCCTGCAGTTCCTTCCATAGCCGCTTCAAAGTTGTCTTGGTTTTGTTGCTGAAGCCTCTTGTTCTCTTCTAGTGCTGCTGCCATATGCTTCCTTAATAGCCCAAGGTTGCGTCTGAGTGTAGCATTAGATATCATTTGCGCTTGGAGCACTGTTTCTAGTTCCTTGACTGCTTGATCATCTACTGTCGATGTCTTTGATTCCAATTCGGAGTGAGCCTGCTGTAAGGTGGTATGCTCGGTTAGGAGCGTTTGGTAATCAGCTTCAAGAGTGGTGACTCTAGCTTGCAGACGCTGAGATTCTGCCTGGAGGGCCGTAGTGCGTTCTTCCAATTTATGGTATTCCTATTGTAGATGTGCACACTGAAGTAATGTGTTGAACGTGCTATTTACATTATGAGATGCAAGGGGAAAAGTTTGAAATGCAGGGGAGGTGGGATTGGGGAGGGAGGTAGTGAATGCTGTGTGTGCCAATGATGTGGTGAGTGGTGAGGTGGGGTGTAGTGGAGGGGGAGAGGGTGGAATTGTGGGGAGAGGTGCTGTGGTGGGTGAAATGTCCATTGGGTCAGACAGAGTGGTGTGTATAGGGGCTACCATGTAGGTGGGTATGGTAGGTGAAGTGAGTGTCGTGTTCGTGTAAATTGATGTCATTGCGAACATCGGGGAAATGTGCCTTTGAAACATTGGAGAGCGGATGAACTGCTCCACAAAGGACGGGTATTGGGGTGGTGAGGTCAGGTTGAAAGAGGTTTAGAGGCCCGATGGGAAGTGAGGGTCATGGAATGGAGGTACCCGTATTAGGGGATAGGCTGGGAAACACAGGGTGCCTTCTTTGGGTGCCGGGTTTCCAACCACACTTGGGATTATGGGATGGCCAGTTATGGGTTCGGAGGATAGAAGGGTTGAAGCGTACAAGGGATTGGTGACGAAGGAGAAGAGGGTGTCTTGTGAGGTGGGTTCCCGAAATGAGAATGATGTGAATGAGGATGGGTTATAAGTGAAGGTAGAGGTGATGACTGTCGTTTCTTTCATGGTGGGGGGTGGTGGTGGGGGTGGAGAAGGTGGTGATGGGGGATGCTGGGGTGAGATGGGTGATGTCTGAACGAAGGTTTCCGCAGAGAGGTCAATGGTGGTGGTGGGGCTAGCTGTGGTTTCAATGGGTACTTCTTGTTCTATGACGGGTATCCTGATAGTCTTACCTACTCGTGGTAATGTGTCAACTCTGCGTTTGTCATACCTCACGGACCGACGGACTGCTATGTGGACAGCCTCCGGAACTCCCAAAGATTCTGACACTAATTTGAGGGTGTCAATGAAATGTTGATCCACCCCATCATCTGATAGCATTTCTTGCATCAAAGCTTGACCTGATACAAGAGAGAGTTGATGCCTTTCTTGTACTGCTTTGATTGTGTCGTATAACCTTTGTAGTTGAGCTGTATAAGCAGGTGCACCTACAAGTTCTGGCACTTCTTGTTGCTCATCATGATGCTCTTGATCATAATCCTCCTCATCTTCCTCCTGTTCTTCATCTTCATCATCCTCTTCATCCACTTCAATTGTGGTGACAGGTACTTGGGAGGTTGTTGCTTGCGTTTGCACATTCTCCACTTGTTGTGCCTCTTCTGCCTCCAGCTCTACATCTTGTAATAATTGTTCAAAGTCTTCATTCGTGAGTTCTTCCAAAGATGCACCACTGGGAAATTCAAGATCAGTTGGGATGGGAGGGAATATCAAGTTAGGACCATCGGTGCTGCGTCTTGGAAGTCGGAGTGTGAATGGTCGGACTCTTCGGGGTGGAGGGGTGACGTCTCGTGTAAGGGTGGCTCCACATGGTTGAGCACAAGGGACTTGGACAGTACCTCTCATCTTCTTAGAAGGGGGTCCAGTGGATGTCCTGCCTCTAAACTGCTCTACCCGATTCCACATTAGGGCCCGTTGAATAGGGATGTCATAAGCCAAACACCTATAAATTATTCTAGTCAAAGCACAGCATCCATATAAAACCTATTTCCGTGGCCATCGTTTGTGAGCTAGGTGTATCTGATCAATTATCCAGTGGGGTAAGTTGATGGTGAGGCTCTGTGTCTCTGCCAGATACAAACTAAACCAAATCTTTTTGGGCGGCATGGTGAATCTATCTTGTGCCGGAAAAGCAAAGTGTTGCATGCACATGCGAAGGTGTATTGCAATATTAGGCGTCATGGACACCATGTCCTTGAGTTTGGTGAGGCTTCGATTCTTCATGTAATCCGGCACTAGGGTTTCCTTCTCCGTAGGAATATGCATTATGCACATATCTAGGGCCTCCCTCACCAAGTGGTTGGATAACCTAAACCTTTTGAGCTCATTTCCTTTTGTCAGAGATGGAATCACAAATGAGCTTGCGCCTTTTGGGTTCTTGTTTGGAGTAAAGGAGTTGATGAGATAGTAGCATCGCATGAAGTCAGGCTTTGGGAGCCGTGCACTGAAATATGCATCCAATCCTGCCTTCTCCCATATTGAACGTAGACCTTGTGCATTTTGTAAATTCTCGAATTCTCTTGTAAAGAAATGGTATTTACCTTGCTTCCCATTGAAGTCCAACTCTGATTCCCACAGGTATGTTCCCTCTCCCAAGGGTCCTGCCACTTCACTAAACTAGTGGGAAGCTTTTGTGACGGGCATGGTATGGCCACTCGGAGGGTCCGCAATAGGTATTATTTTGATGGCCTACAATTCTTCTGGTCTTTCATTTGTCTCAGGCAAAACGGGTAAACTCTCTAAGTCCACCACTTGCTGGCTCGTTTCTGTTTGAGAGCTAGTTATTGCTGCCTCAGCCATGTTGAAAACTTCGCAGCTGGTTCTGTGAGAATATATGAATAAATGTTAACATTGCAATGGACACAAAAATGACACTGTGTCCCCGTTACAACATTAACTTGATGATTTGTGATGTAGTTAGTTGGTTAGTTAGTGCTCGCGTGGATGTGAGTGTGAAGTGTGATTAGCTGATGTTGAATACCTACGAGCTAATGCGGGGTCGGGTGCAGTGTGAGGGTGATACAGTTGGTCAGTGGTAATGAATTTACAATTGGGGTCGGGGCTTTGGTACATGCTTTGAGCTGCCAAACAAACTGATTGGCTGTTGGTCTTGATTTTTTGGAGACTCTGGAGGGTTTTATAAGAGTGTCTGCCTGGAAATGAGGCTTTTTAGGGACCCATTTATAAGTGATTTTGCTCGTGCTCATGTGCCAATGTGTGTTCGCGCATGATGAATACAAGTGGGTATCGGCTGTGCGAGTGAGTGAACCATGTTGTACAGGGTGTGGTCTCGGTGTAGCTATTTGAGCCCGCAAGCAAGCCTTAGGCACCCAAATTTTTCTTGATTGTGGGCTAGCCTTCATCGACTTCTTGGGTACCCAAATAAGCTTCGCTTTTGCAGAGGAATTTCTGAAAGAACTCTGATTAGTGTCGTGTTGTTGATTACTAATAAGAAGATTTGCCCATGTGGTTGGCGTGATCGCAACAGGGTGTTCGCCTTTCCGCACCCACACTTGTTTCATCGGCTGAAACAATCTGCTTTGCTCCTTTTTTTGGCCTCCAGTATAGGTAGTGTTTTGCTTCTTCTGTATTTGATCTGCCGTTGGCTGCTACATCCTTCTGGCCTTTAGAAAAGAAGGGAGTACCTTCTTATCCTTGACTCCGTTGTTGAGACAATCCTCTTTCTGCATCATACATTTTTGGACAAGAATAGCATTGTCAACTTCATGTGCACCCCTGGAAGGACCAGGAGTTCGTGCCTTACCTAGTTCCTTGAGTGCCTCATTTTCCAATTCAACTGTAATTCGACTATGATTTACCCATACCTGAAGAAGTCCACTTCTTAGGTTTAGGTTGATCGCATGATCATAGATCCAGTCCTGACCCAAGACAAGAGGCTCAGTGAGGTCCTCATCTTGACACACTAGTACTTTGACTGTCATTGCTTCGTCTTGAATATAGAGGGGAAGTTCCACCTCGCCCATGCAAGGGGTTTCCACACCTCCCAATCCTATGAGATATGCTTCAATAGGATTGACAGTTAATTTCAACTCTTGACAGTAAGACAATTTAACAGCACTAGTCGCTGCACCTGAGTCAATCAAGGCTCTTACAGTCCTTGCACCCTTTCCTTGTCCTATATCTAAGGTTATAAAAGGACGTCGATCAATTATCCTATGGGAGCTGATACCTGAAACTTCACACATAGCCATGTGATATCCTTGATCTGCATCGGCATCTAGCCTAGGTTGCTCTCTACCTTGTCTTCTTAATTTCATTCTCCGTATGCGCTCTAAAGCTTCTGCTTGAGCTTCTTCTCGAATTCGCTTTTCTTCTTCTTTGCGTTTCTTGGCAATATTGAGTCGACTTAGCATTTCCTCTGTGAGAGGTTCCTGATATAACTTGACTCTGCATCTGCTTATGTAGCTTGGGAGAACATCGCCTTCTAATGTGGCTAGTTGTACTGCTCCACTTGTTGAGATTCTATTAATGATCATGGGTCCGTATCCTCTCTTCTTTGGTTTCCTTGCATGTTGTTTCAAAGTGTAGACTAGTACTAGGTCGCCTGCCTTCAAACCCTTATCCTTCACATGGGCATCAAAGTATTCCTTCTATCGTTTCTTAGCTGCATATATCCCTGCAGCTACTCTCAGTCTTGTTTCTCCTAATCGTTCTAGGTCAAAGATCCTAGAGGAGAGTTCATGACCCGTCCATTCATGCTCCTGTGCTACTTTCAATGTAGGTATTAAGAAATCCAACGGTAGCACTGCATTTTGGCCAAATACCATCTGAAAGGGGGTGGCTTGGAGTACCGTTTTGTAGGCCACTCGATATGCCCAAACAGCATGGTGTAGTTGTTTGTCCCAATCAGAGCGTTTATTGTTCACTAATTTCGTCAGTACATTGCATAAGATCTTATTGGTGCTCTCAGCCTGGCCATTTGCTTGAGGGTGATAGGGGGCAGACTTCTTATGTACTACCAAGAATTCTTGGAGCAGATTTTCAATAACTTCATTCAAGAAGTGAGTGCCTCTATCACTAACTAGCTCTATAGGTAGCCCGTATCTTGTGAATACATTCTCAAACAAGAATTTAGCGGTTGTCTGAGCATCGTTCTTTGTCGTAGCTTTTACCTCTACCCATTTGGTTAGATAATCCGTGGCAACAATGATATACTCAGCATGGGAACCCTTAGCTGGGGGATTAATAGGACCTACAAAGTCTATTCCCCACTTAGAGAATGCACGTCCACCCATCATAGGTTTCAGTGGCATCTCATCTTTGCGTATAGGATACTGAGTTCTCTGACACACCTCACACCGTTTCACATAGGTATGTGCATCCATGTGAAGGGTTGGCCACCAGAAGCCTGCAAATAGTATTGCCTTGATCACCCGATCTGGTCCAAAGTGTCCTCCTGCTACACCTTGATGAGCAGTTTCCAAGATCTTAAGATATTCACTCTCATGGACACATAGTCTCAGGTAACCATCTTTACCACGTTTGTAGAGATTATCACCAATGAGTGAGTAATCTAGGGCTTCTTGTTCTAGACTTCTTTTCTAAGCCAGAGTCATGTCTGGAGGGAAGGCTTTCGTCCTTAGGAAGGATACTAGTGGTTCACTCCAATCTGGCACTATGGACACTTGATAAAGAGTGGCATGCTCCACAGGTGGTTTAGTGCTGCAGATTGGGCATTCTTTGCACAACTTCTGGACATCAGCTTCCATAGTCGGCCAATGCACTCCTAGTCTCCTCAATGTCTGTAGGGTTCGTTGCTTTGAGTAGTGTTGCTCTAATGCACCTACATGTGCTAATTGCAACCATTTAGCGTACTCATCCTCTTCCACACAACACGCCAAGATCCCTTGATCCGTGTGCTTGTACATACTTCCTGCCATGATGTGATACTTTTGGGCTTTTACTACCTCTCTATCTTGTGTATTTATTACTCGATGGTTAGGCCCGTATGTCAATACTGGCACTAGTGGCTTAGCCCACTGTGGCACCACTTCCAAATTAAACAGGTAAGCATCAGGAAGGTCATCTGACACTCCTTGTGGGGCTTCTCCAGATGTGAGCCTAGAGAGATGATCTGCTCTCAAATGAGTTTTCCCTTTCCTTACCACAACCTCGAAATCATATTCCATTAGCAAGAGAAACCATCTTACTAATCTGCCTGTATTGCATGGCTTGTTCACGAGATATAGCAGTGCCTGATGGTCAGTAAAAAATTTAAACTTATTTGCAAGCAAGTAATGTCTAAACTTTTTAACCGCATATACCATGCCTAAGCCTTCTCTCTCAGTAGTGGTGTAATTTCATTCAGCTGCATTCAACTGTCTACTAGCATAGGAAATTGGAAGATCCATATTACCTTCACCGGTCGGTTGTGCGAGTACACATCCAATAGCATAATTGGATGCATCCACATGAACATGAAAAGGCTTATTCCAATCTGGTGTGGTCAAGATTAGTGCTGAACATAATCTTTGTTTAAGCTCTTGGAAGGAATTCTCACATTCATCAGTCCACTCAAAGTTAGTCAGAAGTCCGTACATGGGCTTTGCAATGACAACATACATGTGAATGAACCGACGGTAGTAACCACAATGCCTCATGAAAGCTTGTACTTCCTTGACATTCTTTGGCCTAGGTAACTTGGCTATGGCTCTCACTTTCTCTTCGTCAGTGGATATGACATTCTTTGACACTATGTGTCCTAGAATCTTGCCTTGCCTGACCATAAAAACGCACGTTTCTGGGTTCAGGCAGACTTGATATTCTCTACATTTGTCAAAGATTTGTCTGAGTTCAGGAATATGGGTTTGCCTGATGTTGGAATGAGCACAAAGATCATCAACATAGACTTCTAAGTTCTTCCTCAGGAACTCTTTAAATACATGGCACATTAGTCTCTGGAAGGTAGCTGGTGCATTGGTAAGCCCAAATGGCATTACTCTAAAGGAAAAAATGCCCCATTCAGTGGCAAATGCCGTCTTATGCTGATCTTCAGGAGCTATGGCTACTTGATTGTACCCCGAAAATCCATCGAGGAAGCTGTACACTTCTTTGCCTGCTACTCTTTCTAAGAGATGCTCTGTGATAGGAAGCGGATAGTTATCTCGAATTGTGGCTGCATTAACCTTCTTCAAGTTAATGCACACACGCAGCTTTCCATTTTTCTTGGGCACCACTACGATGGGGGATACCCACTCAGTGTGCTCAATTTCATAGATAAATCCAGCTTCAACCAGTCTATCTATCTCCTCTTTGATCTTGGTAGCGTAATTATCGTTATATGTATATGGCTTTTGCTTAGAGGGTTTGGCATCTGAGGTCATGGGGATGGTGTGTGAGCATATGTCTGGGTCAACACCCTTCAAATCCTTGTACCTCCAAGCGAATACATCTCTGTATTCTCTTAGCAAGGCTATTAGCTCTTGTTCTTCCTCTTCTGTCAGGTCATGGCCTATGTACGTGCATCTCTCTTCTCCTTCTTCCATGGCTACCACTATTTTCTTGGTGGTTTCTTTGTTATCATAGGCCTCCCTTGATTGTGCCTCTCGCTTAGGCATTCTTACCATGACTCTCCTGTCGTCTATCTCATACTTTTTAAAATTTTCTGGGACCTCAAACAAAGATTCTTCCTCTTCTTGTGTGACTTCTTTCTTCTTCCTTTTCTTTCCTTCTTCCTTAGGGGTTACATGTGTGGCTAACCTTACATCATTTGTAAGCTCTCCGTGCCTCTGGGGTTGAAATTCTACTTCATGGAAGTATTCTTCATCTGATGCAAAAGGTGGGTCCATAATGATTGACTCTAGATCGGAGTCACTCGCATCCTCAATTGCATCAGGGCTAGGTTCACATTCTTCTAACACTGCCTCTCCCATGATTGGCTCTATGGAGAAAACTGAAATGTCATAGCCATCCTCATCACAGTGGGGTGTCCATTGTTCCTCATTGATGGCTATATCCATTGTTGCTAAGATTTCTGCCCAGCCGTGGGGTTCAAATTCTTCATTAGGAAACACTACAGGTGCATAGGCTGGGTCTTGAATGGATCTATGTGTTTTGTTTGCACCTATTTCTCTGGCCTTTTCTCTTTTGTCCTCTTCTACTGCCACTTTGCACATCCATAAGTGGGTGTCTTCATGCATCCATGAGGATCCTGACCCTATGGAATGCACCGATTCCGTATCATCTTTGGTTCTATGGATGGGATTCCATTGGATAGGAGGGACATCTCTATGAGAGTAATCTTTGAGATTCACTTTGGTCCTAACACCTAAGTGTTGCAGGTACAAGGAATTGGTTCCCCAGTCCTGTACCACTTGCAACTGTCGCATAAAAGGTCTTCCCAAAATCATCTCATAGGCATGATTTTTGCTAAAATCCCATATAGCAAATGTGTGCTCGAACTCAACACCACAGGTGGTGAGAGTTATTCCTTCTAACAACCCTAGGGGTCTCTCTATGTGACCATCGGCCATTTGCAATTTCATCCTTGTGGGCTTGAGTCCTAGCTTGCCCCAACACTGCCATAGGGAAGTGGTAGCAATTGCAACACCTGCGCCTGAGTCTAGAATGGCCTTGGTGGTGTATCCTTGATGGGTGATAGGAAGATATGTGTTTCCCTCTTCGCGCTCACTCATGTCTCCTATCTTATCCAATGGTATTTCTAGCATTGTTCTCTGGGATCCTACCTGGGAACGAGGTTTGGCTATTTCTGGTACTTGTTTGGCTACATGTTTCCATAGTTCTGGCCTTACTTTGAGTAGCTCTTCTAAGGTGAGGTTGCATTGTAATTTGGTGTTTTTCACTACCTATGTGTTCCTAGGTAAGATTGAGTCTTCGTTTCTTACCATGACCATGGGAGCTCTCATATATGTGGACTTAGCTTCCCATGGGCCTATGAAGTGGGGTAGCTCTTTCATGGAATTAGACTCGAAGTCTAATCTTTCCTGAGATTGGGTGCCCTCCTGCTCCTCATAAATGGATGGGATGTCTTGTGGGAATTGGTCGTGTGCATCATCCACAAGTTCAATAGGAGGAGGGACTTCACTTTCCTTAGCCCATTTGTCTTCTTGAATCTCTTGTAGGAATTCTGGTGTGAATGATTCATAGAAGAAGATGTGTCCGGCTCCGTAGAGTTAGGTACATAGGCTTCCTGGGCAGGAAGGCTCACTCTTTCACTTGCCTTGTCCTTATGTTGAGAGGCGGGTTCCTTTTCTGATTGTGCAATCAGCTTCTCTATTCTTTCTAGCAGTCCATCAAAGTGTAACTGTGTCTTCGCCAAACTAGAGATGTTAAATAGGCGACTGGCTTCAAACATGGTCTGAGCCAATTCCACCATCTTAGCACAAATTTTGGTTCGTTCTAGCTCTAGGTCTGCTCTAGGGTAACACTTTTCATGATCGGTTACGTTTGGCCCTTCTTGGATTCTGGCCTCATATGCTTTAAGCATCATATTAAGGTCCTCGGGAGTGGGGTCTGCTAGGACTCATCCTACTCTAGGGGGTGATGGGATTAGGTGAGGCGGGTTGGAAGGTGGCGGGTCGGATGGAGATGGGAAACACTCATTTTCTTTGCCCATTGTCTTTTCATTCTTTCACGACTATCTCTCCAAGCTCTAGTCCTCTTCTTGGTTATGCTCTCAGTTTCGCTAGCCTCTAGGCTCTTTTCCTGGCCTACCCCTTGGTTTTGTTGCAATGCTTGAGCTCTAGTGACTACCTGTACGGGTGCAGTGGAAGTGACACTTCCTGTGGAATCTACCACTAACCCAATAATGTTAATAGGAGTGATTTTTGGCATATTATTAGGTAAGATAGGGCAGTCTCGTAAGAGATGCTCCTTTCCACACTCTTGGCAAAAGCCTTGGATTGTTACTGATTGGGTTTGGGTAGGTGCAGGCATGGGGCAATCATGAATGAGGTGATCTCCCTGACATCTGTAGCATGGTCCTCTAGGGAATGGGGGTCTTACTTGTCTAGGTTGAGGTCTACGGTTGGGGTTTGCATACATGACGTTTGTGTAATCTGACTCCCAACTAGGTTCATTTGGTTCTTCACTATAATAGGACTCACCATGTTCAGGAGATTGCATGTAGTAAGCCTAGGGACTATCAACATGTGTAGAATCGAAACTATGGTCATTGGGATCACTTTCTGAAAGCAATGGGGTTACTGGCACTATGGCCCTATTCAGGTTTTCTTCTGCAGCTGCATACTTTACAGGGATCACATTGGATGGAGCTGGAGGTTGTTGACCTAACACAGGCTGGGGCCTTTGCTGGGCCTGATATTGTGGTTGGTAGGTTTGTTGGGGCCTAGCGTACTGCGGTGGTGGATATTGGTTCTGATATCTTCCGTGTTGGTATGGCTGAGGGTAGGTTGCCTAACCGCTTGCTTATTATATGGACAGTCTTGTGCTGTGTGATTTGTGTATCTCCGTTCTATGGTGCAGTATTGGCTACTAGGATTTACTTGGGGTTGAGCCATAATGGGACATACATTTGCCATGTGGTTGCCTCCACAAGTATAGCATCTTTTCATAGGGGCAAACCTTGGAATTTGTTTGCTAGAGACACCTAGTTTCTGAGCTACTTTTTCTGCAAGTTCCTCAATTGATGTGGATTGCGTGGAAGAGAGGCTAGAGGCACTATCTGAATCTTTGTATATCTTGGAAAGCTCTAGTTCTTCCCCTAGGTTATCCTCGATGTCAATGCACATGCGTACACACTCTTCTATGGTCCTAGGGTCCTTCAACTACACATAAGATCTCAATTTGGTACTTAGCAGTCCATCCAAGAATAGAGCCACTTGCTTTACTGGTGTGGGTAACTCAGGGACAGGGCATCTCTCTAGGTATTGCCGAAATCTTCTTCCAGCAAGTCTCACGATTTCTTGAGGGGTTTGCTTGAAGCTGTGAATCAATGAGGAGGTATTATGCCTTATGCCACTCTTAGAGAATTCAATAATGAAAGCCTCTAGGAGTTGGTCTATGCTTCTGAATTGTCTCTCATTCAATGGTTGAAACCACGTAAGGGCTATGTTCCTAAGGGTTAGACCAAAGGCATTGTACTGCATGAATAGATCCTCCACTTGTTCAGCTCTCAAGACTTGCCTGAACTCAGCCACATGATCGTAGGGATCTCCAGTACCATCAAAGTAGTTTTTCATGGACTTAACTAGCTGGGTCGGTCTCAGGGTCCTCGTGTGCTCTCTTGGTCTTGGTAGAGGGAATTCATCCGCATTTCTTCGGTTCCCTAGGGCTCTATGTCCCTCTAGTTCCACTCTATTTGTTTCCGTTCTCGTTCTTTCTCTGCCCCTTGGGTTGGCAAAGCTTACCTCAGGTCTATCTCTATGTCTGTCTCTTTGAGCTCCATGAGCATGGGACGTTCCAGCTCCAGGGTGACCATAGGACACCTTCAATCTTGGTTGGGGGAAAACGAATTCACCTTTCCAAGTGTAAGCATGCCTATCATTTTCTGTCACTACAAAGATCCTCTCTGAAGCATGATCTAGGTAGGTCACTCTGCCTGGGCTATCAGGATCTTTGAACTCATAGATCATGATTGTTCCTATGTCATTTGGCCGATCAGATTTATACCTCCAAAAGGCTTCGTCAGTCTCTCGGTTCAGAAGGAGATCTATACTCTTGCTGTCTTGGGGAACCCACTTGGGATTGAGGATTCTCGTAAGAACAGATTTCCCTCGAGGGGTCCTAGGTTCTGCACCCATGTTTCCTTGCTCTAGGTTGCCTAAATCCGCTTCTGAGATCACATTCCCGAATTCGTCTGTCCTATCTGGATGACTGGTGACTACATATATGGTTCCTTCTTTGTCCAAGTATGCTCCGTTTTCAAACTTGACAGCTGGGTGCTCTAGTCCTATGGATTGGTCAGGGTTTTTAATATGGACCACGGATCTTCCTAGACCGTCCTCATAGATGCTAGCACCTAATCGGTTGGTCCTAAGGTATTCCAACTGTGTCTTGTACGGGCCTTCTACCCTGTGCAAGTATGGCACTCTTGAACTTCTCGTAGGTCGATCCATGCCTTGAGACATCTCTGATTCACTAGTCTCAGACCTAGGGTAGTATGAGTGGTGGCTCAACTGCTGGGCCCAAGACCTAGCAGTGTGTTTGACACTAGCCTCTGAAGACCTAAGGCTTTGTCTATCCCTTACTAGATGCCGTCCTGATCTAAGGTTCATATGCCTATTTAAATAGCCCAATTTTAGCCCAAATACAACCTCGTTGCTGAGTTCTTTTGTATCAGTTACTTGATTCTTTTTAGTGGTTACGGTGTTTATGCTCTTGTCAGAAATCACGTCGTCAGGAATATTTGAGTTAATTTTCGCACTGTAAGTTGATCGTTCCACATTAGCTTCTTTCCTTTAAGGTTATTGCATCACGAAGAGATTATGTTTAATCTTGAACTTGAGTTCATAGGTAGTCTTCAACTTGATTGATGCCTATCGTTGCCCTGACTTACTCCTAGCACTAGTCGTTCTTAGCCTAAGCTAGGAATTGATAGAGGGTGTTGAGGATTTTCCAACCTTGAGTTTCTTTCTTTGTGTTGTTGCCCTGGTGTGCCCAGGACGCGTGTTCCCAAGCTTGCACTTACTCTTGCTTAGAATGCCCTCAAGTGCTCTTGCTGGACCTGTAAAAGTCCCACGGTTAGCTCAAGACTTAGGTTCAAATGACACAATAGACCACTTTCATGCATGTAACTCACAGACCAAATTATCCCTTGCCTTTATGGAAAACAATCCCAAGGATCCCTCAGTTTTCCTACCTCGGGGTATGTTCAACTTCAAAAAACCCTATCTAATAATCCTCGGTTGTATTCCTCACGAGCTTTCCAACAAAACAAGAATCACAGCAAACGGATTTCGTATGAGAAAGTTATGTCAGTTCAGGCTTTAGGGATTAAAACAGGGTTCAAATAGGCCAACAGGGCAACAGGTTTTCCTCAAATTGCTTGTTTATAGCCTCCCTATATGTCCTATAGCCCAATAGTTATGCCCAAAATTAGCCAAATTCCTCAATTTAATAAACCCTAAAAAATAGCCGAAAATGGCTGTCAATCGCGCTGGACTGGGCTGTCAATCGCGATGGACTGGTGTCAATTCCGATGGACTGGTGTCGGTCGCGATTGATGGGTGTCCGTCGCGATGGACTGGTGTCAATCGCGATGGATGGGTGTCGGTCGCGATTGATGGGTGTGCGTCGCGATGGACTGGTGTCAATTGCGATGGACTGGTGTCAATCGCGATGGATGGGTGTCCGTCGCGATGGACTGGTGTCGGTCGCGATGGACAGGTATCCGTCGCCATGGACAGGGTATTAGTCGCGATGGACAGGTATCAGTCGCAATGGACAGGTATCCGTCGCGATAGACAGGGTATGAGTCGTGATGGACAGGTATCCGTCGCGATGGACAGGTATCAGTCACGATGGACAGGTATCAGTCGCGATGGACAGATATCCGTCGCGATAGACAAGGTATCAGTCGCGATGGACATGTATCCCTCGCGATGGACAGGGTATCAGTTGCGATGGACACGTGTCCATCGGGGTCTGTCAGTCGCGATGGACTGGCTGTCCGTCGCGATGGACAGTGTCAATCGCGATTGATGCTATCAATCACGATGGACTGAAAAAATGCAAATTTTCCAAAAATTCTTGTGGATTTGTGATGTGCAAGGTCTCTAGTCTATTGTGGTGCACTTAGTTTTACCAAAAGATGAAAGTTTTTGTCAATCGCGATCGACAGAAGCTGGCGACTGCGAGACATTTCTGCACATTTTCGTACCTACGCAACGTGCTAGAGGGGATGATGCTGATGGAACCTGCAAGAAACTCAACAAACATGCAAAAACAATGCACACAATATCGCTCTCTCGCTCTCTCTCACAAGTGGAATGAGGGAAATGAGGTGGAGAAGGTGATATGATAAAAAAACTGAATTTTTTTCGCGATGATGGAGATGGAGATTGGATATGGTGAGGATGATGATGGTGATGATGATGGTGTAGTAAGAAAGAGGATGATGATGGTGATGATGATGGTGATAGAGAAATTATCTACAATGCCAACGTCATAACGCTACGTCTTACCATCACACGCTCGTCCTCAAAGCTCAATCCCCGGCAACGGCACCAAAATTTGGTGTAGCTCAGTGATGAGTAGCACCTCCTTTAATGTCAATCCGGGAAGACATGAGGATGGTATGAAGACCTCGAGCAAGTGAAGGCACAAGTGCGTGAGTGAGAAGCACACTAACATGCACACACATACACACACACGTGCACACACGGCAAGACAAAGAGTTAGAAGCAATGGAGTTCTTTAGATTACTTTCAAAAAGCTCTTACAAGTTCAAATCAATTACAAGCTAACCCCAAAAATGAGCTCTCTAGCTCTATTTATAGTTTTTTACTAGGTTTTGGCCCTGTCTAGACCTAGTGTCTAGCCTAGTTAAATATTAGGTTCTAGGGGCAATTTGAGGGCTTAAACGGAGTCTAAAAAATACGAAAATTGATATGTAGGTACTTCTAAGGCTCCTCAAGCTCAAGGACTCCTTGGCTTGCACAAAATGGAGCTACAAAAATATGAAATGGTATTTACAATGATTGATGTTGATTTGGAAAAATTTGAAGGGCCTATCTGCCAGATTTGTGTCGACTGCTTTGTCTACTTAATCCTTCACCTTGCTCTGACTCTCTCCGCTGGCTTCCTTGTCTAGTCAGTCCTTGGGTGCCCATACTGCTCTCAACAGAGGCACTCACTTCTTGAATGAAGTCATTGAAAATCTTCTCCAAGAGTTCTTGGTAGTATACAAGAAGTCTGCCCCCTATCACCCACAAGCTAATGGGCAAGCTGAAAGCACCAATAAGATTCTATGCAATGTGCTGACCAAGTTACTGAATAACAAATGCTATGATTGGGACAAACAGCTACACCATGCTGTTTGGGCATATAGAGTTGCCTATAAAACGGTACTCCAAGCCACACCCTTTCAGATGGTATTTGGCCAAAATGTAGTGCTACTATTGGACTTTTTGATACCTACATTGAGAGTAGCACAGGAACATGAGTGGATAGGTCATGAAATCTCTTGAAGGATCTTTGATCTTGAACAACTAGGTGAAACAAGACTAAGAGCTGTCGTAGGGATACACACACCAATTCACCATGAACACACATGAATGCAAACTCACTCAAACACATGCAAAGCACAACCCTATTTGCATATCCACAAAGATAATCATGCATGTACATTAACCTACACATGCTCGTACATAAAATCCATGCACATAGTTTACACATCCATCACACATACATTATCATGTAACAACCTGGACAAACATCACACATAGAACTACAGTGAGCTACATCTCAACAGATCCACTACTCTCCTCACTCTCACCATCTTTCAACATTAAGAAAGAACATCGCTTCCATGAAAACTCTACATTCCTTTCCCCCCTCAAGCTGCTTGTTCAAATGCAGCTTTCTTTCTAATATGCATCTAGAATGGTTTGATCAGCAGAACCTTATTTTTTTGCCTTCTGAAAATTTTGACTTCCAAATAATGGTGTAGGTACCCTTGTGTTCGCCATGTTCCATCATGTCTTATCACCAAAAGGAGAAACTATCTCTCTAACATTCACCCCTACTAAACGTATACATCTTTCGAATGGGCCAATCTTGAAATTCAACACAAAAGGCAGTATCAAAACCTCTTTGTGTTGTGATCAAAATTCAAAAGCAAATATTTTACCACTTCATAAATGTAAAATTTTTTCTTTTGGCCGGGTATATGATAAAAACAAATCAAAGTTTCAACTATTAACTGTTTCATGTAAAATCTCTTAAAATTAAGTTCAAAAGCAACTACAAACTTGTTCTTGATTATCCTCAAACAAATATCCTAATCCACTCGTTCAGACTCAGTCATCATCTTATATAAATAAGTACATATAATGCATTTATACATATCCATGAAATGCTAATTATATCTCTCATGCATACATCCACCTCGTTTGCCCAAGCAAACTAGAAGTGAATTCACAAGTAGTTTTTCATGTCTTTTTATCTTTGGATTTTTCTTCATTTTCTTTATGTACTTCTACTTTTTTGGTGTGGCCAAAAAGTGTAAACTACCATTTGTCATAATTTTTTGGATAAACTTTGTAACTTTTTTGTTTTAGGGGGAAAGGCTTAATCCCTTATTCCAAGCTAAGGATCTAGATGCATGCATAAGCCTGAACTCGAATTTCATTCAGACATGTTTTATGCACAATCATGTGCTAATTTATACAAAATAATTCTTTCCCCTAATTTAGCTTCAAATTTGATTGGTCACTTCCTACCTTAATCTTATTTATAAAGACTTCAAACCAAAGTTTAAGTAATTGTATTCCTACTTGGGTCAAATAGTTGCACTTGTAATTTTATACTATTATAAGCTAGTATAATAATGTTGGAAAATATGAATGCAGAGATGCATCGAAATACAAAAGAAAACATAGATCACCCATAGAGTAGATTGTGTGTCCAGCAAAGGCTTTCGTGAATTCTTCTATAATAGGATCAATTCCAACATTCCTAATCATGACTTTATTGACAAGTTCTAGATCTTGAATGAACTTTAACTTTTTATTTCTTTAGGTACACTGAACCATCTATTTGAATATGGAGCTAAGGATTGATCTAGAGGTCTCATGTGCATCTTTTCCTTAAGTAGTCTTATCAACGCAAAGAAATGAGCTTTTGGGACTAGTAGCAAAGGTTCCATGGAATATGTGATACCATAAACATGATCATAGGAGAAAGTAGTTGTGGATCGTGCAACCTATCTCATGAGAATAAAAGTGAAAAATATTTCTCATGTTTTCTAATGACTTTTAGGATTAACTGTCATTCATCAAGAAATAGAAACAAATCATCACTTCCTATTTTAAGTTGTTTAATGTTTTCATCAGTAAAACTATATCCTATGTTTTCACGCTCTCGTAAAATAGGGTCTTTAGTAACCTGCTTGAACTTGTTGTCACTTCTTTTGGGTAAAGACTGAGTAATGGGTTTTATCTTTTTGTTAATGGTTTTATATTTTTTATTGATTTGAGCTTCCTCAATTATGTGCGCCTAAACAAAAGTGTTCATCAAAGGAGCTAAGAAGCATAAATTGGGAAGTGTTCATTAATTCATATTCATCAAAGGAGCTAAGAAGCATAAATTGGGAAGTGTTCACATCGTGTAATGCATGTTGAAGTTCTTCAAGCAGTGAAAAATGAAATGAAGTGTCAATTATATATTCAATGTGTTCATGAGGTAAAATGTATCCGTTGTCTTTGAAGTATTTTTAATGGTTTTTTATGAGTTTTTTAGGTATGTTTTTATGATGCAAGAAATACATTATTGATGCAAGAAAGCACACAAAATAACTTTCAAAACTATGAACAAAGGATTGCAAGAAAGCAATCCATAGTTCACTATTGTCCCGCTCAAAAGTGGCATCTAAGAATAATTTTGATCAAAGTAAGTTCTAAATTCACATAGAGATAGTAATCATCACATACTTTCTCTTGTCAATATATAGGAGATTTTCTTATTTGTTCTCAGTTTCGTACATAATTTGGGTTGATGGTCATTACTTCTATTGATTGAAAATTATCTTTAGAGCAAATCCTAGCATATATGGACCCCCATCATCCATTATTTTTGTTTCCATTCGTGTCTCACATATGAAATGCTAACCTAAGATAATCTCATAAGAATAATTTTCTCAAATAAAGAAGTGAAATGTATTGGAAATCTTACCCATCATTACAAAAATATTTGCACATAATCAAAGTAAAGGAGCACAATCCTTATCAGCTCTATCCATTATCCATCCATGGTTTTTGTCAATCAGCCATTTGAATTTATCATAAAGATCTTTTGAAATCACATCGATTTTTGATCTTGAATCAACAAGTGACAGGGTTGAATATGACTTCTGTTTATCTCCTTATTTAATTTTTATATTAGGTGTTTTCCTTGCCTAGATTCTTTTGCTAAAATGGCTTTGAGTTTGTTTAATTTCTTCATCATGCATGACTGATCCTAGAAATTCTTATTAACATTATAAGCCTCTTCTTCCACTTCTTATCAGACTCATCAATCGAAACATATTCATTTCTCACTTGAGTCAAGTCTACAATGTCTTGCATCTCAACTTCCTAAGAAAGTGGAAACCTCTTTCTTTTGATCAACTTGATAAAATTGTCCTTAAACTCAAGTTTAGCAATTAAAAAACTTGTTCTAAGAACATTGTCACTTGGATTATCTCATTTAATATTTTCTTAGAATCAATTTTTTTTTTGTTTCAAAAATGATAATTTCCTTTGGAATTATTTTTTGTTTTTTTTTGTTTTTCATTAGTTTGAGTTTCATTGGATTTCTCAATACTCGTGTTTAGTGTAATTTCATTTGTCTTTTTGTTTGATTTTGTCCCCGCAACAATACTCGGAATCACTCTGAAACACACTGACTGTGCTTGGTGCAAGTAGGATCTTCCGTCAACGAAGGGATCTTCTGTTCGGAGGTTGCTGATGACATCTGTGTGTGATGCCCGCTTGGGGGTGTTGTGTTTCTTCTCGTTCTTGATATCATCTCATGATATCGTCACGGTCCTCTGATATCATCATGGGGCTTCGCTGATATCGTATCATGTGTAGGGGCCGCTTGGTGTCATTTCACTACCGCTTGGTATCGTATGACTACAGCCACTGGTATCATCACGTTCAGTAAGGAGAAGGTATCGTCACGTTCATTAAGGAGAAGGTATGGCCACCTTGTGATATCATCACATTCAGTAAGGTATTGTCACGTCAGGAGGGGTTGAAGGGTAGCTTGGATGTTCATACTCTTGTGAGAAAAAACTGCCCTTCTGAAAATTGAAACTCTCTTGAGAATGCATCATGCATTTCGAAATTGAAGGTGGTGTTGGTGGGCTCTACCTCCAAGTTCGGTATAGGGAAAGTAAAGGTTTTCGCACCAATAGAGGTGGGAATTTCTCCTATTGCAGTAGTAGTTTCTTGAGTGGTGGTTGTGTAGCTCAATGATGAGTAGCACCTCCTTTAATATCAATTCGAGAAGACATGAGGATCGTATGAAGACCTCGAACAAGTGATGGCACAAGTGTGTGAGTGAGAAGCACACAAACATGCACACACATACACACATGCACACACGGCAAGAACAAAGAGAGAAACAATGGAGTTCTTTAGATTACTCAAAAGTCTCATATACAAGCTCAATTCACTAAGAGCCTAACTAAAAAATGAGTTCTCTAGCTCTTTTTATAGTTTTTGACTGGATTTGGCCTTGTCCAGACCTAGTGTTCGGCCTAGTTAAAAATTAGGTTTCTAGGCTATTTTGGAGGCTCAAACGAGCTCTAAAAATTCTGAAAATTGGTACATAAATACTTTTAATACTCCTCAAGCTTGAGGACTCCTTGGCTTGACCAAAATAGAGACAAATCTACCAAAAATGATATTTACAAGGTTCGTGTAGTGATGAAAATCATTATTAAAAAGGGATTAGGTCGGAAAATTTGAATGGACTACTTGCCAGATCTTCTTTGACTGCTTTTCCTGCTTGTCCCTTCTCTTTGCTCAGATTCCTTATGCTGGATCCCTTGTCTTGAAATTCCCTGACTGCTGCCAACACTACCCCCTCTCTCGTGTCTGTCATCTCTGACAGACCCTTGTTGAGCTGATCGTTTGATGTAGTATTCAACGACATCTGTGGCCAAGTGGTGCTCTTCTAACCTCATTCCTTTGGCCAAATCTGTGAGTAAGGCATCCCAATTGACTGTCCCGGGTACCCCCAGATGTGGCATGTGTAGCTTATTTGAGTGTAGAGTCTATTCCACATCAATTAAATGTAGCAGATGAGAGGGTCTGGGTATGAATATTTATGAGTGATATTCCTAGAACCTTGTGATAAATATTTCTTCAAATGTTTGTTTGAAGCATGTTGTGAGATATTTGATACGAGCATGCCATGCATACACAACATTGACAGATGGGTTGGTGCTCATATCATAGACTAGGTCAAGGTTGCCTTCATTGAAACCTAGGGCGGAAAGGTGAGGTTCTTTAACATTCTTGAAGGTCCGGAATGTGACCAGCATGAGCTTGAATATTTTGAGGCACATTTGTGCCATGACGTCTGGTAC
Organism: Ceratopteris richardii; assembly: GCA_020310875.1. Taxonomy (NCBI): domain Eukaryota; kingdom Viridiplantae; phylum Streptophyta; class Polypodiopsida; order Polypodiales; family Pteridaceae; genus Ceratopteris; species Ceratopteris richardii. Next base: position 178,784,190 of record CM035414.1, read on the forward strand.
ATTCTTGAATCTAATGCCCCAATGTTGAATTGTTGAAATCATATATGCTACCATTGGTGGGCCACGAGGCGGTGCCAAATATACATAATTCAACCATTTGTCACATCCTTTGACGGTCTTCACTGTTTGAGTGAACTTAGGCCATGATCTTCATCGAAAAACAGGACAATAGTGGGGGTTATACTTAATGTACAAGGGCATATTGTTCCATGTGCGCACCATTTCGGGGTACTAGGTTTCGAGAAATCGTATTCTCCAAGTAGGTTGAAAAATATTGCCCTGCGCAGCGCTTTCAGGAATGTCATCTAGGGCAAATTGTGTTGTAGAGGTTGGCTCTTTTGTGGTATGATGTTTTATCTCAGCATTATAATATGCCAATAATACACAAAAAGGTACATACAAATCATTGGAAGTGCCAATCCATCGATGATGAGATAGGTTTTTGAAGTAATCCGATTTGATGACAACTTCTTCCAGTTGAGACATGGACTGTGTCTGCACTGCTACTCTGTCATCGTGAGTTGGGCCTACCTTTTCCAACCTTTTGCATCCATTCTAGAGCTTCAATCTCAAATGTATCCATTCCTTACTCTGTTTTTTTTTTGCCTCCTGGTGTAGGCATAGGTTCATATGGGTCCTCGAATGTCTCTTCTACTTCAATTGGAACTAGTTCTTCAGGCTTCGGCTCCACCAAGGGAGAAGGTTGACATTCATATTTAAAAAGCTTATTTTGCAAATCTATCAGTTGTGTTCTCAATTCTATTACCTCTTTAGATGTGTCCGTTGTAGTTGTTGCTGGTTTCAGTGGCTCTCGTTGATTGGCCAATTGCTTTCATAGGTCATCACGCTCTTTTTCTAAGGCATCATATGCCTCTAGGAGGTCATCATGGGTGCCCAATATGATCTGCATGTTGGCTGATGGGATGGCTTTGAAGCGCTCCTCGTTGATCTCCTAGGGTGATCCTTCCATTGCCACTTCTAGGTTTTCTTCATTCTATCAGTGGAGTCTTTTATTTTCTTCTACCGCTGCTGACATGTGTTTTCATAGTAATGTGAGATTACAATGAATCTTGAGATTGTCTTCTATTTGGGTGCATAGCATTTTATCGAGGTGTTGTTCTTGTGTATTTGGTCGGGGGGGATCGGCCACTAATTCATCATATTGCCTCTGCAAGGTATCATAATTTTATTGAAGTAGCCGCTTGTTCTTCTTCATGTTTGTAAGTCGCTCTTGTAGTGTCTCATGGACTATGAACAGGTTCGTATGTTGAGCATCTAAATGCTGGTAGATTTGCTGTAACTAAGACACACATTGATATAAAGTATTGAATACATTATTTATGCATGAAAAGAGTGGAATGCAAGGGGATAGGGAGGAGGAAATGGGATGGTGAATGTTGTTGCACATGCATAACTTCTCTGAGTGTAGAGCCTGTTCCATAGCGAATAATTGTAATACATGAGATGGTTTGGGTATGAATATCTTTGAATGATATTCCTAGAACCCTGTTATAAACATTTCTTCAAACGTTTGTTTGAAGCAGGCTGGGAGATATTTGATACGAGCATGCCACGCATATACAACGTTGATGGATGGTGTGGTGCTCATATCATAGACGAGGTCTTGGTTGCCTTCATTGAAACCTAGAGCCAAAAGGTGAGGTTCTTTGACATTGTTAAAGGTTTCGAATGTAACCAACATTAGCTCGAATATTTTGAGGCACATCTATGCCATGATGTCTGGTACATTCTTGAATCTAATGCCCCAATGTCGAGTTGTTGAAATCATATACGCTACTATTGGTTGGCAACGAGGCGGTGCCAAATATACACTGTTTAGCCATTTGTCACATCCTTTGATAGTCTTCACTGTTTTGTTGTACTTGGGCCATGATCTGCATCGAAACACAGGGCAATAGTAGGGGTTATACTTGATGTATAAGGGCATATTATTCCACATGTGCACCATTTCAGGGTATGTTTCGAGTAGGCGTATTCTCCATGTAGGTTGAAATATGCTGCCGTGTGTTGCACTTTCAGGAATATCGTCTCGTGCAAGTTGTGTTGCTGAGGTTGGTTCTTTTTTGGTGTGCTGCTTTATCTTAGCATTATAATATGCCATTAATACACAAAATGGAACATACAACTCATCTGAAGTGTCAATCCATCAATGATGGGATATGCTTTTGAAGTAATCTGATTTGATGACCACCTCTTCCACCTGGGACATAGACTGTATCTACACTGAAACTCTATCATCATGGGTTGGATCTACCTTTTCTAATCTTTGCATCCATTCTAGAGCTTCAATCTCAAATGTGTCCATTCCTTCCTTTGTTTGTTTACCTCTTGGTATAGGCATGGGTACATAAGGGTCCTTGAAAGTCTTCTCGACTTCAATTTGAACTAGGTGCTCTGGCTCTGGCTCCACAAGGGGAGAAGGTTGATGGTCATATTGGAGAATTCTGTTTTGTAGCTCTGCCAATTGTGCTCTCAGTTCTGCTACCTCTTCCGATGTGTTAGCTATGGCTGCCACCTCTGGTCGTGGCTCTCGTTGAGTGGCTAATTGCTTGCGTAGGTCATCCCGCTCTTTTTCTAAGGCATCATATGCCTCTAGGAGGTCGGCATGGGTGTCCAATATGATTTTCATTTTTGCTGATAGGATGGCTTTGAAGCGCTCCGGGTCGATCTCCTGTGGTGATCCTTCCATTGTTGCTTCTAGGTTTTCTTCATTCTGTTGTTGGAGTCTTTTATTTTCTTCTAGTGCTGCAGACACGTGTTTCTGTAGTAATGTGAGATTATGTCGAAGCTTGAGATTGTCTCTTATTTGGGTGTGTAGCATTTCGTCAAGTTGTTGTTTTTCCTCTGTATCTGGTTGGGGGGGATTGGCCACTAATTGATCATGTTGTGCCTGTAAGGTATCATATTGCTGTTGTAATAGCCTCTTGTCCTTCTACACGTTTATGAATCTTTCTTGTAGCGTTTCATGGGTTCTGAACAGGCTCGTATGTTGAGCATCTAAATGCTACTAATGATGTTGTAATTGAGACATACATTGATACAAAGTATTGAATACATTATTGACAGGAGTGGATGTTGGGAAGGTGTTGAATGTAGGAGGGTAGGGAAAAGGGAAAGGGAGTCTGTATGTTGTGATTGAGAATGGTGAAGTGGGTGGTGGGGGAATGGGAGATTATGGAAATATGGGGGGAGGGAGAGGTGCAGAAGTGGGCGATATGTCCATGAGATCATGTGTGGATGTAGTCATGGGAGTTATTGTGTACATGGGAATGGTAGGTGTGGTGATGGTCGTGAAGGTGTATAATAGTGTGTGCAGTTGTGCATATGAGCCACCGAGAAGTGTGACACAGGGAATGGGATTTTTGGTGACTATAGTTAGAATCACAGTGTCCGTGGTGGCAGTTGCAATAGTGGTGGTGTCAGGTTGTGCAGATTGTGATGGTTAACTCACAATTTGTGCTTCACTACGGGAGGTGGAGACTGTGGGTGTGACAATAGTGGTGAGCGTGTTGGTAGGAGGTGAGGGTGGTGGAGTTTGAGGGGAGGGTGGTAAAGGTGGTGATGGGGGTGCACTTGAGGTGTGGGCTTTGTTAGTGTGTTGAATGGAGTGAGCTGTGCCAATAGTTGTGGAGGTGGTGCCATGTGGTTCAGATACCAAAATATTTATCTCCTTCCCTGGTCTGGGGGACGTCTCTCGTGTCTTCGCTCAAATTTCTGTGAGTGTGCAAGGGCGGTGTGCACGGTCTCTAGTACTCATAGTGCATGAGCGAGCATGTCAAGGGTAGCCATGTATTGATCATCTACACCTTCTTCTTCAAGTATGTGGTTCATCAAGGCCTTTCATGTTGCCAAAGATAGTTTATGTTGTTCCTGAACCAGGTTGATAGTATCATACAATCTTTTTAGTTGCTTCGTATAAGCTTGGCCTATGCACATGGCATTTGAATAGCTCCCCTCATTTTCTTTGAAGGAGGCCGTGCAGCTGATATCCTTCGCTAAAAATCTTGCATCCTACTCTAGATGAGTGCCTTTGAATTGGCACATCATATGCCAAGAATCGATATACAATTTCGGTAAGTGCACAACATCCATAGAGCAGTGATTTCTGTTTCTTGTACCAACGTTGGTGTGCAAGATGGATCTGATCAATGACCCAATGCAGCATGTTAATTGTCAGGTTGAAGGTATCTGCTAAGTATAGACTGAATCAAATCTTCTTGGGGGGCATCGTGAATCTTTCTTGAGCCAAGAACATGAAGTGTTGCATGCACATTCTGAGGTGGATGGCAATAGTTGGTGTTATTGCCATCATATCCTTTAGCTTAGTTAAGTTCCTATTCTTCATGTTGTCCAAAATCATTGTCTCCTTCTATATAGGGATGTGCATACCTCACATTTCTAGAGCTTCCCTTATCAAATTGTTGATCGATTTGAAGCGCTTCAATTCATTTCCTCGCATAAGAGAAGGAAGCACAAATGTGTTGTACCCCTTCTTCTCTTCGCTGGGAGTGGGGGTGCTAATCAGACATGAACACCTCAAAAAGTCCGGCTTTGGTAACTGAGCTTTGAAGTAGTCATACAATCTAGCCTTCTTCCATATTGGTTGCAATCCTTCACTGTTTTGAAGCCTCTCAAACTCTCGTGTAAAGAAATGATCGCCCCTATCTTACATTAAACTCTATCTCAGCCTCCCATAAATATGTGCCTTCTCCAAGGGGTCCTGCAACTTCACTGAACCAATGGGAGTTCTTGCTTACTAGTGATGTGTGCCCTTGGGGGGGGGGGGGGTTGATTGGTATGACATGTAAAGCTCGCAATGCCTGTGGCCTTTCCTTCAACTCCTCCTGAATAGGAAGAATTTCAATGTCTACTACCTCAAGACTGGTGCCTGCTTGGGAGCTTGTTCCTGCCGCCTCTGCCATGTTTGAGGAACTTCGGTAGTCGGTTCTGTGAGAATATACAAATGAATGTTAACATTGGAATGGATGCAAAGTGATCATGTGTCCCCATGACAACATTAACATGATGAACTATGACGTAGTTAGTTGGTTAGTTAGTGCTCGCGTGGGTGTGAGTGTGAAGTGTGGTTAGCAGATGCGGGATACCTATTTTCTAATTGGGGTGGTGAGGTGCAGTGTGAATATCGTTAGTTAGCGGAGGTGTCTTTACAATGGGATCAGGTGGTTTATTACAAGATTTGGGCTGCCAAACACAGTGGATGGCTTTCACTTTTGATTTTATGGAGACTCTGGAGCACTTTGTAAGAGTGTCTACTTGGAAAGGAGGCTTTTTAGGGACCCATTTACAAGTGATTCGGCTCGTGGTCATGGACGAATATGTGTTTGTGCGTGTCGAATAAGAGTGGGTATCAGTTGTTTGCATGAGTGAATCATGTTGTACATGGTGTGGTTTATGTGTGCTATTTGAGCCCGCAAGCAAGCCTTAGGCACCCAAATTTGTCTTGATTGTGCTTTAAGTCGTCTCCCATCCCCACAAACAACTACTATTTCAATTAATAATATTTTTGCTATTCAGATTCATTCATTTCATGATATGATTTCCACTTATGCATGTGATCTATATTTTTCACAAACATGGATTGCTTTCAATAATTTTACATCACATCATGAGGATCATTACACATTTCATAATGGATTCTTGTATTTTCAACACAAGTTATGCATTACACAAGCATTCAAAGAGTTTTTTATGAAAGAGATGCATGAACCACCATATATGGGTCATAGGGGCATACAAAGTACTATTTTTGCATGTAAATATTTCTTCTTTTGGCCTAACATGGAAAAAGATGTTGCACAGTATGTTTCTCACTACATTATTTGTCAGCGTGTAAAATGACATCATGGTAAACCATTCGGATTATTAAGTCCACTTCCTATACCTGATAGACCATGGGAATAGATTTCTATGGATTTCATTACTAGTCTTCCTACAACTGCATCTCACAATGGTATGATTTGGACAATTGTTGATAGATTTAGTAAACATGCATACTTCATTCCTTTTAAAAAGACTTTAACTACACCTCAAGCTCCTAAGTTATTTATTAAATGTATTTTTCCACATCATGGTTTTCCTAAAGTTATTCTTTCAAGTCGAGATGTTCGTTTTTGTAACCATTTTTGGGTAGCATTATTTCAACATCTAGGATCAAAAATAGACTTTAGTTCTGCATTTCATCCTGAAAGTAATGGTCAGAGTGAGGCTACAAATAGTAGTATATTGGATTTATTGCATTGTTACTCTTTAGATAATCCAAGTAATTGGGATGAAAAACTCCCTTTACTTCAGTTTGCATGTAATAACACCCCACACACTACTACTGGTCGTGCACCATATGAAATCGATTATGGAAGAAAGCTTCCCACTCCCATGAGTCTCACTCAAACTGACATTCCTATGGTTGATTCTTTTGCACAAGATCATATTTCTACACTTGCTGAAGTGCATGAGCATATTAGGGAGAGTCAAGAACGTTACATGTGTAGTATTAATAAGAAGCACATAGCCAAACAATTTAATAAAAATGATTTAGTTTGGTTACAAATCATGAAAAGGCATTTAAAAAATATTTCTCTACATCCTAAGGTAAAACTTGCCCCCCTGTATTACAGACCTTTTTGCATTATTGAGAAAATAAATGAAAATTCATTTCGATCAGATATACCTTCTCATTGGGGTATACATAATTCTTTCCATATAAGTTTGTTGAAATCTTTTCGAGGTACTTTACCACTCATGGCTATTTTAGATGATCCTCCTTTACTTGAAGAGGATGTGGATACATACACATACATATTACATGCATCATACATGCATCCATATCTACATACACACATACATACATGCACGAATACAAGAATACAAACATACACACATGCAAGCATGGCACATGCATGAGTCATACATACATAGATACATAAATAGGCATGAACATTGAACAATAGGAACCTTTGAATCTCATCATTTCAGATATTAGAAAAAAATAAAACAACAAAAACACGCAAATATTGAAGTCCTCCTTATATTCAAAACCTATCAAAACAATAAGAAACATTAGTATAACTTATACTTCACCATAATATTAAAAAATAAATCAAATAAAAAAGTTACCTTTTTATAATCAGTATCAGTCGATTTGAAAAATATTAGAAGGTTCAACATCCTCCATGTGTTTCCTCTTGTCTGATACTACACATTCACTTCTTGGTTGACATTGACTTTTCCATATGGCATAAGCTTCTTCAAAAGGGAAAGTTTCAAGGTCACTCTTAGAATTTCATACACACACACACACACACATATCTTCACACATACACACACACAACTTACACACATAAAATGCACACACATACACATAACAACAGCCATAGTTACACATGCATTCCAATAGCAACCACACATGTATACACATGCATGCACACATACACATACATTCCAACAACAGCACACGTGCACATGTGCACATGTAAATACGTACATTGGTACACATAAACAAGAGATTTGATGAAGAAGTGTATTCAGATACACATGAAGAATATGAACCAAGAAGGTCAAACAGATTAAGGAAACAACCAACAAGGTATTCCTATGATACTTCTTATTTGACTCAGAAAAACTATGCTTACTTAGTAAAGGAAGATGAAGAACCTCAGAATTATAGTGAAGCAAAAGGTAAGAAACAATGGGAAGAAGCAATGAAGGAAGATTTCAATGCGCTTGACGAGAACAAGACTTGGGAATAAATGGGTTTACAAAGTTAAGAAACTTGCAGATGGAAGAATAGCCAGATATAAAGCTAGATTGGTAGTCAAAGGTTATGCTCAGACGCATGGCATAGATTATGATGAGACATTCAGTCCAGTGGCAAAGATGTCAACTATAAGGACTGTGATTGCTATAGCAGCATCAAAGGGATGGAAGCTAAGTTAATTGGATATAAAGAATGCATTTCTAAATGGATATATATCAGATGAAGTCTACATGGAACAACCTGAGGGGTTTGTAAGTTCCAGTTACCCAAATCATGTTTGCAGATTAAGAAGAGCACTTTATGGATTGAAGCAAGCTCCAAGAGCTTGGAATTATAGACTTTTGAAGTATCGAAATGATCTTGGATACCAAAGTTCAAAGGCAGATGCAAGTCTAGTCATTAAGAGAACAGATGAAGGTATGATCTACATTTGTATTTATGTAGATGACATTATAATCACAAGTACTTCAGATGAAGGAATCAAGGAGGTAAAGAGATTACTTGAGAAAGAGTTCAAGATTAGTGATCTAGGAAAGTTATCATACTTTCTTGGAATAGAAGTCACATATACAGATCATGGTGTATATGTTTCACAACAAAGGTATCTTCTCAACTTACTGAAGAAGTTTAATATGGAGAATTGCAGAGAAGCCTCAACACCACTTGATGTAAATCATAAACTCAGCAAATATGGTGGTGCAAAGTTTAAAGATATGAGAAAGTATTGATATTTAGTGGGAAGCTTGATTTATGCTATGCTAACAAGACCAGATCTTAGTTATGTAGTAGGAGTTCTCTCACAATTTATGCATTGTCCAAAGGATCAACATTGGGTTGCAGGACAAAGAGTTCTTAGATATATCAAAAGAACTATAAAGGAAGGATTATATTATCCTTTTACATCAGATATAAAGTTGAGAGCATATAGTGACTCAGACTGGGTAGGAAGTTAAGATGACAGAAGGTCAACACATGGGTATATGATATACCTAGGAGATAAGCTTGTAAGCTGGTGTTCAAAGAAGCAGCATACAGTGGCTTTATCGTCAATTGAAGCTGAGTATAAAGGACTTGTGGAAGCAGCTAAAGAAGTGATATGGATGCAGACCTTGTTCAAAAGCTTGGGTATTGATCAAGGTATACCTATTATACATGGAGATAATATGAGTTCATTGTATCTTGTAGCAAATCCAGTATTTCATACAAGAACAAAGCACATAGAGATTCAATATCATTTCCTAAGGGAAAAAGTAATGGAGAAGGAGACTGAAATAGTGTACACTCCTACAAAAGATCATATTGCAGATATTATGACAAAGAGCTTGGATGGAGTAAAGACAATCAGATTCAAAGAAATGGCAAAAATAAAAGAAAAGAAGAATATATGAAAGATCAGAGAATGCAAATTAGTGATTGAGGGGGAGTTGTTGAAGAATCACTCACTAATTAGACATCAAGACATGAAGACGAAGAGAAGCAGAAACAAAGCATTCAGAAAATCAAGCCTTAGTGAAGGGACAAATTCACGACTATAATATAGTTCATAGAAACTTCCAAAATTACGAGTTTTGAATCTCGGAACAAATATTTATATAAATGAGTTAGAAGATCATAATAATAGAGCTGGAAAAATCCAAATAGGGGCTATAGTAGAGAGAGCCTAAGATAGCTGAAGAGAGAGGCTGAGAAATAGAAGTGCATATATGTAGAGATGAATAGTAGAACCTGAACTGTCGGGTATTCATCTGTAAGAGAGATGGTAAGGAAGAACTACTCAGCATAGGAGAGTTTTCCATGGCTATGAGCAAAGTAAGGCCAAGCCATTTTTGTACACATCTTCTCTAATAGAAAACACATGTTTATGTGGAAGAATTTGAGCGCATTTTTCTTGTGTGAAGAAATCTAAGTAATTTCATATTACTGTGAAAGTTTGTTAACAATTACAGTTTTCACAACACACATTTTATGGTACTTTTGCAAGTTAGATCTCATAGTATAGTGTAAAGTTTTTCATGACCGATAGCTTATTTTGAAGTTACTAGTCTCAACTACGAACTAATCAAAAGAGTTTTGTGAAACGGGATATGTATGCACAGTACTATGTCTGATAGAAAAGACAATCCAAAACTGATTAAGTTTTTCTCAAACTTCAGATAGAGTTCATTCATTGAAGGAAGCACAGGTATTACTTCCTTATTTCATCTACAATCATTTGAAGTAACTACAAACAAAATTTTAGTTGTTTTTGCTAATATTACGGTGAGATTATGGTGACATTTTGATAACCGTCTGGTGAAGTTCCGATGATATTCCGGTGAGTTCAAAACAGAGTTTTGACACATCTAAGTGGCAAAAAGATTATCTAACAGTAAGCAAACAAAGAATTGTAAAGATTGAAGTGAATCAGATCAGAATTGAAGCCTGAAGAAAAGGCAAAGTTTTCTATAAAGTGAATTTTAAGATTTCACTAAATACAATTATAAAGTTTTCAGTTTCAGAAAGGTTGCTAAGCTATTGATGATTATAGAGGTGTTCTAATAGCACTCTAGCTTAGTTCTTTTGACGTGGTGAATTCCGTAGCTTAATTTTCAGCTTTCGTCACGTCAACAAGAAAGTTGATGACTTATTCACGGAATACAACACTTTTGGTCTAAAACTTAAGAACATGGCTCATACATGGTTTGAACCACTACACCAGAGACAATTCTAGATGAGTTGCTAGAAGCCTTCATCACAAAGTTTTCTAAGAGTGGCATAAGACACAACACTTCATAGTGATCCATAGCTTTAAATAGACACCTCTAGAGAGATTTGCAGGATAGCACATTTCTTTGGCATGCCTATGGTACTAGGAGCATTGGGATTCATGCCATAGTTCATCTCTAAAGGAGACATACCTATCGCCTTGTGAGGCCTATTATTATAAGAAAACTCAACTACTGGCAAATAACTATCCCAATCTGTCTGTCTCTAAGACACATATGCCCTCAACATGTCCTCTAGAATCTGTTTGACCCTCTCCGTCTAACCATCTGCCTAAGGATGATCACCACTGCTCATCTTTACTGACACCTTCAATTTGTCAAATAAAAACTTCGAGAAGTATCCTATGAATTTGACATCCCTATCTGAAACTATGGATGTCGGTAACCCATGCAACCTGAAGACATGTCGGATAAACAACTCCGCTACCTGTGGAGCTTCTATCATCTCCTACATGGGTATGAAATGAGCCATCTTGCTCAATCTGTCTACCACAACTAGGATAGTATCCCGCTTCCTTTGGGTCTAAGGTAACTCGACTATGAAGTCCATGGATACACTATCCCTCTTATGATCTGGCATCTATAAAGGATGCAAAAGACCTAGTGTCTTCACCTTTTCTGCTACACATAAAGCATTGTTGAATATAAGTGTGGACATCTCTGGTTAATCCAAACCACCAAAATGTTCTTCTAATAAGCTTTATTGTCTTGGGCACCAGATGTCATGTGCAAGGCACATCATGGTTATCATGCATGACTTTTCTTCCCAAATATTGGGAATCTGGTATGCAAACCTTTTCTTTTCGTTTGACTATTACATTCTCTTGTAAGAAATTGGAATACGGAATGGACTTTTTCACGCTGCTATGGGAAGAAACAACTGGAACTGTCCCTTCTCCTGTAATAGAGTCATCACTCATGGCTCTAATAATTTGTAATAAATGTGGATCTTATACCTGTGCTTCCTTTATCTCTTGAATCAATGAGGTTTTTTAGAAATATGAATCTCATTTCATACAGTATCAATGATAATGCATCAGCTACTATATTCTCTTTGCCTTTTCTATATAGGATTTCCATGTGAAACCCTTGCATGGGCTTAGCCCAACAATCTTGTCTACCTTGAAGATCTAACTAACTACAAATACTGAAGTGTATGGTGATCCGTGTATACCTTTAAGCTTGCACCATAAAGATAGTGTCTCCAGACTTTAAGTGCATGCACCACTGCATACAATTCCTATTCAAGCATTGGCTAGTTGCACTATGTGCTAGTCGATTTCTCGCTTTCAAAAGCAATTGGCCTGCCATCTTGGCTCAAAATTGCCCCTATGACTATTCCACTAGCATCTGTCTCTAACTCAAAGGCTTTCTGTGGATCTACCACTTTGAGTATAGAAGCCTCTAAAATAGCTTGTTTCAAAGTATCAAAACTATCTTGCTACTCTTGCTTCCATGCAAATGGAACTTTTCCTTGAAGCAAGCTTGTCATAGGCACTGCTATCGATGAATATGAAGGTCCGATAGAAATTGAAAAGTTCTAAAGATGATCGTAACTGCCCTTCATCCTGGGGAGTAGGCCAAGATAATATAAATAAGACCTTCATGGGATCCATTTGAACCCCATGGGTTGATACCACATGCCCTAAATACTCTATCCTCAGAAGAAACAACTGAGTCTTCTCTAGATTAACATATAGCTGATTTTCTTTTAAAACATTTAATACTAATCTCATATGATTTTCATGCTCATGCACATTCCTACTATACACTAACAAATCATCAACAAAATCAACAACACATTTTCCAATGAATGGATGTAAAATATCATTCATTAGCATCATAAATGTAGATGGTGCATTAGTCAAACCAAATGGCATGAACAAACACTCATAATGACCAAAACGGCTCCTGAAAGTTGTCTTATGTACATCATGATCTCTTACTCTAATTTGATGGTAGACAATTTTTAAATCTATTTTACTAAATACAACGGCTCCCCTAGAGCATCTAAAAGATAATCAATCCTAGGCATAGGATACCTATGTTTGATAGTAATCTTATTGAATGCTCAGTAGTCTACATACATCCTATAGGATGCGTCTTTCCTCTTTACTAGAAGAACTGGTGCTGCAAAGGATGAATAGCTAGGTCTAATCAGCCATGTCTATAAGTACTTGTCCACAACCTTGCAAACTTCATTTTCCCCCTACAAACTCATTCCAAATGGAAGCTGAGTAAATAGACTCACTCTCGGTACCAATTGGTTTCTATGTTCTATGTTCTTGTAAGGAAGCAAGCCAGAAGGTAATTATTTCAAAAACAACTCTTGGAATTTTGCTCTCACTTTTGTTGAAAGTGTTGAAGCACCCTAACTAGAGTCTCCATGCCTGCATGAGTCCATCATAGTACAAGACGAATGCATGAAATAAAGAAAATAAATGTACTTACACTCAATCTTGAACAACTTCATAGCAATTACCAATCACATCTCTTGGAGATATGGTTCTCCACGAATCAGTAGTAGCTTCCCCTTAAGCTCAAACTGATAAACATGCAAAGCGAACTCAATCACTGGTCTCTTCCTAACATGCCACTCTTTACAAAGAACTACATCGAAACATGCTGGTCTCGCTATCTCCAAATCCAATTTGTCTTCATAGAACTTGATCTGAATGGCTAAATCAACAACTCATTGATCCCATGTCTTTGTTCCCTTCCCATCGGCTAACTCTACTATGTTAGCGTACTCTAACTGCATAGTCTCTAGATGTAACCTCTAAACTAAGCAAGAACTAATTACATTATATGTCGAACTAGTGTCAAAGAGTACCTTGAGAGGCTCTCCTACCACGACTCCCCTCATGACAATGATTTCTATGTTAGCAAATTGATATCCTTTTTGTACCATTGGCAAAAGCACAGTGCGTGGCACAATTTCACAAGGTTTTTTTAAATGGATGGACTCTGAGATCTTTTTGAAATTTTCAAAAAATTTAAATATGAGACTCATCTCACATGAGCTCCATTTTTGGCCAACATCATCAACCTTGACATGCTGGAGTCAAAATCAGTTGAGTGGAAAGTTTTCATGATTAGAGAAGCCAGTTTGATTAACCAAATAGAAAAGAACATACGTGCCTCACCATCAAAAGCCTGTCGTGGAGGGATGTGTGGAGGGAGAGACATGTAAAAGGAAAAGAACATGAAAATAAAAAATAAAACAATTCATTAAGCTTTACACTCTTCCTAGAACCCCATAAGGGCATGCATCAGGCTAAAAAAAGACAGAAGACTAAGAAAAGACATGGGCCCTATATAGTCGCAAGTCTACCATTCCCAACCTATGTTATTGTATCTCAACCAAAAGTTGTGTGTGTGGCCAAATTGAGGCTTGCATAAGGTGACAAATAGCCTCCGAGTCTTGAATGCTTCCTCAAGATTTGGTGGCATGCAATGAAAAGAAGTATATATAGGGATATTCTAGCATCACGTCGGAGAAGAATAAGTTGGCAAGAGACAAAAAAAAATGGACAATCTTCAGCTACTTGTTGAGTGTCAGGAAAACCCACAAAATTTTTTCATGGGATGATAGAGACTAAGAGGGGGAGAATGTTGCATAGGGCTGAAGATAAGAATAAGGAGAAAGCAAAAGAAAGAAGAGAAGAAAAGCAAGGCCCCAAAAATTAAAAAAAATGGCTTAATTTCTTTTCCCAAAATTTATTGTAAAACATGAAAAAGCTTTAAAAATGCTGTAGGGAGTCATCTAGATCCATGAATCTTGAAACTTGTAATACTATCCTTCTACAATACTAGAAACTTAGTCATTTTTAGATAAAGTGCGAGTCTCTTATGCAAAAGGATGAAAATTAGGGCACATGTATATAAATCACTTGTGACTCTTTTGTAAAAACGTTTTTCCATAATCAAGAGCTAACTTTGAAATTGAATTTGCATGCCTATGTATCTTCTTCATGAGCTTTTGTGTGTGCTTGAGGTGTGGAATGCTTGTCTAGGGGTGTTTTCTACCCCTTCCCCATCTCTTTTCATTGTTGATGTGTGTGCCTGTGTGTGTGTGAAGCATAGGAATTCCTGTAGTAAGAGTAGATGTTTCCCACCACTTTGTTTTTTGGCCATAACTTGAATCATAGAGGTCCGATCAATTTGAAAATACCACCATTGGATGTGTCTCCTTGAGATCTTCAAAATTGTTATTGACCATATTTTGTATTGAAGGTGAGGGTTATCACTCGATTTGTGTCTGCTACTACACCAAGTATCACGATAGACACTTTTATGTAAGAGGTGTCATGTGAGGTGGATGCTCCCTTTTTGCATGCATTACTTGTCCCTTCCCACACTTACCATCATTCACACCCTCATTTCCATGCACTTGATTGGATCAGGCTCTTAGTTTGATAATTTAATGTGCATATCAAACCACCACTATATGCATTTGCTTATTGATTGAGCTATAATATCTTCCATTGAAATACCTAATACCTTGTGAGTCTAGGTACACAACTATCATAAACACCTCAAAAATCGGAGTTGTTGAAAGGGAGAACATGTCTCCCATGGAAACAATGATGTGTATGGTTGTAATTCAGGCTTTACCACATAGCTTCTTGCTTGAGTTGTTATGTGTGTACCATATGTAGTTAATAGGTGCCCCACAAAATCATTGCAATCTATCAATCCATATGAGGCTTGTTCTTCCTCTTGTTCCAACCCAACAATTTTGTGTGGCCATTCTGCAAAATATAGTATTTGCACCTTTGAATATTTTTGCTTATCCTCCAAGAGAATGGGATGTTTCTTATGTCCTCTTTGAAGAGTAAGTTCTCGAGATCCCCAATCCTGCTAAAATTTAGCTTGCTTAAGCATGGGACATCCCAACAAAAGATTATAATCATTACTTTTTTCAAATCATTCAATTACCATGAAAGTCACTTTGAAAGGAAGATTCTGAATTTTTATCATCATATCTTTAATTAGACAAATCCGTTGAACTCTTCACTAGTCTACCATACAAATATAGAATGGGGTTGGCTATATTTCTATCCAACCTAGTTCTCAAAAAATAGGTATAGTGGCAATATTAAAACCTGACCCACCATCAATCAAGACTTTAGAAATGTGAGTCTTTTTCAACCACACAAAAATAAGCGAGTCTACATAGTCTACTAGTTCATCTTGCTTGGTTTCCACCATATTTACCTAGGCTTGTTTTGATACCTTTTCTACCGAATCAAGTTTTTGCTTTTAATTAATGTGCCTTGAAAGACAAGGATTAAATTCAATAAATCTCTAAGTGGTAGTTGGATCATAGACTTACAAAATGTCTGTCAGGGGTCCATGCCACTGTTACTTGCTTCCACATGTTTCTGATTTGAATCATTAGTGACAATTCAAAGAGGGGTTTTTGGACTGAATCGTAAGTTGGCAGAAGTATGGACAATTGTATCTTGCCTATTTAGTGTACTTTTAACCTACTTAGTTGAACCCGTATTGAAGAATGCCATCAAAGCTTCCATAGCTCATCGTGCAACTTGATTATATAGTCTATGATGTATAGTCACCACAGAAATTTCCATAGAATCATTGACATTTTGAACTTTTCTTGAATGAGTGACCATCATAGCCACCAGTTCTTCAAATGTAAGAGTTACCATATTATTCATCGATGGCTTACGACTTACTTCTTGCTTCCTTCGATCGTAATCTTGGGCATCAAGATAGTCCTCATGAATATGATTGAATTCAAGACAAAATTGACATTGAGGACCTTTCCCTACCTTTGGATATTCTACATCCTCTCTGTAGTAATGATTGAAGGGTCGACGCCCTTGACCATAGCCTGAATAGTTGACCTATATTTCCCTTGATTACCTAAAAAACTTGATTCTGGTACAATTCATGAAATACTGGAATCATTTATCTGGACTTATGTACTACGGGGGTGGAGTGCCATTGCCCATTAGATCGGGGCTCTGGTGATACTTGATACTGTCTAGTTGCTACTATCATATCTACACTAATCCATATTAGGATTCATCATATTGCATGTTGGACAATACATTTGGTTCAAGGCACATCTTGACGTTACACGCCCCAGATGCCTGAATTTAGTATAGAACATTTGGCTATAGGGATCAGTTATAGCCAAAGGGTTTGAATTTACCGCATTTATAGCATTTGGGGGGCATTACTAGACTAGGTTTGCAACTTTTGGATTGCATTCCAGTTGTTCAATTGCATCAATGATCTGGTCCAAGGATTTGGTTCCATCTAATGCAAACAAACATATTTTTTCCTTTAATAATGAATTCAATCCATCAATGAAACAACATCTTACTACACCTTCAAGGGGGTCTCTCGGTTTTCAAAATTTTCCACAATGTACTCCGAAATAGCAATGCATAATTTGCCACCATCTAAGTGGGATGTTGTACCATATAGTATAAAGTTAAACAACTCACAAGTCAATTTTTTTTTTCAGAAGCGCCTTACAAATGCAATTTTAAGAGCATCATATGTAGCAAAATGATTTGGTGCAAAATCCATTCGCTAACAAACAACTTCTCCTCCCAAAGTGGCAAGAAATACTTGAAATTTTCTTGCATCATCTAGATTCCCTTCTAATAAATCATAGTGCATGTCAAAGTATGACATGTTGAGCATCTAGATCATCATAAATTCTTCTATTAAATCTATTGAAATGCATTCCATTGATTTGATGTATGGGGGCTGCCATAATAAATGGGACCTACCACCACTTCCACATCATTTATGGGTACCAACAAGATTCCTTCCTCCTCTACCTTTATTTCGTTTGAAAACTCTATCTTGCTTGTGGTGCCAAACTTTCTTCGTAACATGGTATGCTTTTTTGCAAGCTGCTCCATCCAAAATGGAATCGATAAGGCCTGATGTCAAAACCGAATCAGAGGGTCTTCTTTTTGGTTTCCAGTCTAATTCCTCCTTAGCCCGTTGTCCTTCCATGTAGTCTGTTTGCAACTTAGCCACCTCTAAAGCTACCAGTACCTCCAACAGTTGGGTCAATAGTGGATATAAAACCACACCTCGTTCCACCAAGTATCATAATTATGGAGATACACCGTTCCTATTTGAACTTTCTCCTTTGTGTACATCTATCTATGAGGGCATAGTGCCTTCAACCAGTCCAAGCAATGCCTCCGCTTTTGAGTATTTCAAAAACCCCTTACCCGAGTGTGTTGGCATGCTACAAGTCCATTGGAATCCATTTCTTTAAGAGTTCAATTGTTCCTTCTTTAGCAATTGTCATCTACTTCCCATCGTGCACTATTACTTTACACCCCATCCCATCATGGTTGCCAAATTTTTGGCCACATTAGATTCTGTAATATCACTCTATAGCATAAGGTAAGTTTGGGGAACGTAATATTCAATACAACGTAATAGAGAACAAAATAACGAAAGAAAAAATGACACATTTCAAATATACATGGAGATATGGCATCAAACTATGTTTGTATATTAATAAATAGGATACAATATGCTTGTATACATGAATCAGACTCGACTACTCTTTTGCATAAAGGAGATTCCCTCTAGTCATACAAATAGGAAGCAATTATTCTTCTCTATCCCATCAGCTACATGGATCAACATTTATTGAATTCTTCGAGAGCTTAATTGATCTATTTTTCTAAATATATAAGACTGTATTTACAAAATTAGCCATGTCAACAACAAGCAAACAATAAAAAGGGGTACATTCACAACAACCTCATGGACTTGGTACACACAGATGTGTGTGGACCAATCCAAGAACCATCATTATCAGGATCAAGGTATTATGTATCTTTTGTTGATGATCATAGTAGATGGAGAATCTTATATTTTATCAAGAACAAGAGTGATGTATTTGACTGTTTCAAAAAATATCTAGCACATGTAGAGAACTAGACTGGTAGGTCATTGAAGAAGCTGAGATCTAATGAAGGGGGAGAATCTTTCTCCAAATATTCTGATGGATACCTCTAGGATAAAGGCATCAAAAGATATATTACAAGTAGGTATTCTCATCGACAAAATGGTGTTGTTGAAAGGAGGAATAAAATCCTAGTTTGGATAGGTAGAACTATGTTCGAAAAAAAGAAGCTACCACATTACTTATGGGTAGAAGTAGTACCTACTTCAATATATCTTTTTGAAGAGGTGATCAAGTATGCATAGATCTATGAGGACCATAACCGTCCTCAACTAAATTCAAGAAGAAATTGCCTTTTGGGAAAAACAAAGTTTTTATTAAAAACCAAAGACCACAAGGACCTAGGTTATCCACATATCAGTTTGAGAGGGCCAAAAGAGAGAATCTATGCTTTAGATGTTTGTCTCCTAGCCATTCATAATGGAACTATCCACTCACGAAGGGGGAAGAAAAGAAGAAGGGACCAGAGTCTAGTATGGCCCTCGAAAAGGGCAAGAAGGCGGTCCACCTAGTCCAGACCTTTCCTATTCATGGCAGCTCTAGCTGCAAGGGAGTGGAGGTGATGCATGAGGATATAGAGCACACATGTTGTTTGACTCAGTCATTGTGGTCACTGCATTTTGGACCACATGAACTAGTTACACTACATGATAGTGTATATGGGACCAAGGTGCGGGTCATGATACATGACTCTGCCACTCATAATTTTATAAACTATGCTTTGGTCAAGAAATTAAAGATTCCCCAGTAGCTTAGTGCACATAAATACATTGTATCTATGATGCAAGGGCAAGATAAGAGGATATGGGATACTATGGTATCCAATTTGGAAGTCAAAATGTAGGACTATACAGATTATATGGACTTCCAAATTATGAATATGGAGAGGACAGACCTTGTGTTAGGAAGAGAGTGGCTATGGGGGTTGGGAGATACACTTAAACACAACTATCAAAATCACACAGTTGAATTTGAAAAGAATGGAAGTAAAGTTTGTATTCAGGGAGAGAGAGATGTACCTAGTGCACCTCTCATTTTATCATTAGAGTTGTATAGTCTTTCTTATTCTCAGCATGTACATGAGATGTTTTTTTTGTATAGTCATGATATGGAGCATTGTATAGATAGCACATCTGATGTATATTTTTCATGCTAGGAATGTAAATATGGACAAGACTTTCTACTATTCTTTTTTGCAAGAGTGTGTGGTTAAAAGTTTTAAGGATCTTATGTTTGAGTATAGAGATGTTTTTCCCACTGACTTCCCTAGAGGGCTACCACCTGAGAGAGGGGACATTGACCATGACATTGAGGTTGTTACTAGCACTAACCCTATTTGTAAGCCACCTTATAGGCTTAGTGTTTCTCAGCATGAGAAGGTTGAGAGGCAATTACAGGATTATTTAGATAAGGGCTTCATTAAACCTAGTAACTCACCTTGGGCATCGCCAATGCTTCTAGTTAAAAAGAAAGACGGCTCTATGAGGCTATGCATAGACTATAGAGCACTCAATAAGGTAACTGTCAGAAATAGGTTTCCAATGCCTAGATTAGAAGATCTATTTGATCAGTTACATCAAGCTAGGTATTTTACCAAGCTTGACCTTAGATCAGGATATCATTAGATCAGGATTAGGACAAAGGATGTTCCTAAGACTGCATTTAGGACTAGATATGGGCACTATGAGTTTTTGGTGATGCCTTTTGGTCTCACCAATGCTCCTTCCACTTTCATGAAGCTCATGAATAGTGTTTGATGGTCTTATCCATGATACTTTGTAGTAGACTTTTTGGATGACATTCTGATCTATAGTGCATCAGAAGAGGAGCACTCTGAACACTTGAGAAAGGTATTTCAAGTGCTAAGGGAAAATTCACTCTTTGCTAAGGAGTCGAAGTGTGAATTTTTCAAGACACAGGTTAGATACCTTGGGCATATAGTCTCCCAAGATGGAATCGAGACGGATCTTGAAAAAGTAAGGGCTATTATGGAATGGCCACATCCAAGGAACTTGGAAGAGCTACAAATCTTCGTAGGTTTATCAGGTTCTATTGAAGATTCATCAAGAATTATGCCAAAGTTGTTGTCCTGATGACAGAACAACTTAAAGGGAAAGGGAAAGCCTTTCATTGGGGACTCGAACAGAAGCAAAGTATGGAGAAATTGAAAGTAACAATTGCTACAGCTCCACTTTTACATATAGCAGAACCCAACAAACCATTTGTGGTTGAGACGGACGCGAGTGACTTTGTCATAGGAGAGGTTCTAGTTCCGGATAGTTGACGAGTAGCTTTTGAGAGCAAGAAACTAGAACCGGCTCAGAAGAATTACTCCGTTTATGAAAAGGAGTTGTATGCAATTGTCCATGCTTTGAAGAAGTGGCATCATTATTTATATGGTGCCAAAGTTACGATAGTGTTTGATCAAGAGAGCATTAAGTGGCTCTCTAATCAAACATACCTTAAAGGTTGTAAGGCCCGATGGGTAGAGACCCTTAAAGAGTTTGATTATGAGCTTATGTATAGTAAGGGAAAGTTTAATGTAGTGGCTAATTCACTTAGCCGCATGCCTATGCTCAATGGATTGAGTTTTGCTCAGATCACTAGTGAGCTACTTGAGTCTATTAGAGGAAAATGTAGGCTTGATCCTCCATATTCCAAGATTTGGGAAGCCATAGAGAATGGGGATTGTGATAAAAGGTTTTCCAATGAGGATGGAGTATCGATGGGTACTCAAGAAGGATTCAAGTGGAAGAATTATAGTGTCCATGATGGATATCTATTATATAAAGGTAAGGTGTGTGTCCCTAGAGATTTTGAGATGAGACGGAATATTTTATATGAATGTCATGACACACCTAGTGCGGGATACCCAGGAGTTAACAAGTCTTGTGATCTTGTTAAGAGGCAGTTTTATTGGCTTGAACTTCATAAGGATGTCCTAGAGTATGTGCTTAAGTGCACCAAATGCCAGATCAACAAAGTTGAAAGATTGAGGATTGAAGGACTACTCCACCCATTGGATATTCCTAATGGGAAGTGGGAGAGTATCTCCATGGACTTTATAGTCGGATTACCTAAAAGACAGAGAGGGCACCACTCAGTTTGGGTAATTGTGGATAGGTTAACCAAAATGGCTAGGTTTATTCTCACACGTACCATAGTGAAGACACTAGAATTGGCTAGACTCTTTGTAGAGAACCTATACCGGTTATATGCTCTTCCTTTAGACATAGTTTCATACCGGTTTGACACGAAACTTAGCATGAGTACGGTCGAGCATCCACAATCAAATGGGAAAACACCCTTCAGAGACGGTTTCCTAGCTTTATATTACCTTCCCAAGAGTCTTCTTAAGGGGAAGGATAGGGGTAAACAACACAGAGACATGACCATGTATTGTTATACATGGGGATATAGTGGGAGTGGTGTCCTATTATTTCTCTCCTTCTGTCAGACCTTCCAATACCATTATTGAGGACAAAAATGGAGTTAAGGAAAATGTAACATGGAGCATTACTCATGGTCCTTAGTAAGAGGTGTAAACCACCTCTTAGCCTTTTAGAGTACTCACTTGAGTGCGAAGTGGCACTCATGTGAGGGACCATGAGTCATACTCATTATCGATTACTAGAGAGGAATTAAAGAATGGACACCACGCGGCTGGGCGGATCGACATTTTATCACTCTCTATGAGTACTTCGAGCTCAAAATAGCACAGACTCCAAAACAAAGGGCCTCATCGAGAGTATTGCCACAATAAACTTAGTTGCTATGAAGGAGGACACCTAGAAGATGTGAAGGAATCCCAAAGTATTATAGATATACTAATTTATGCTACACATACAAGGGCACATATATCCTATAATGTTGGAGTACTTAGTCAATTTTTTCACTCTCCAAGCAAACCACACATGGATGCACAAAGAGTGATCAATTACGTTAAAGGTGATGGGGGATGATTTTAGCACCCCAATGCAACAATGGAAGATGGCTGCCCTCCACTAGGTCCACAAGTTGTGATATATTCTCATTGTGCTAAACGTTTCTCTGCACCAGTACACAAACTTAAAATGGCATTTTGCAGACTTCCAATAGACTATAAGCACTACCCTAAAAGCTTTAAATCATCCCAAATGGATATTCTAGCTAGGAAAATCAGCCTCTACAAAATAAGCTACCTCTTTGCGACACACTTTGCCTATGTGTAGAGATATACCTTCACAAAGTTAGCAATTTCTCACAACTCACTCAGTCAAATAACTTGATACTTTGGCAAACTTCACTAAACTAGGTGGGAAACTGTGAAATGCATACAACTCGAGAAAGAAAAGTGGGTGATGCTTATATAGAGTTTTACTTTTTCTACAATCTAGCTAACCACCCACCAATCATTGTAGGTGCATTTTTTGGTGGCAGATTTGATGAGATTTGAATTTGATTGAGTTTGGTGGAGCTTCTAACTTTATTCCATGAATTTGGGTCCTCATTCTTTATTGGTTCACTTTCAAAACTCATGGTTGAGCCATTTTGCATGTTTGGGACTTGATTTTCAACACTCCCCCTCAAGTCTCAATGCCTAGGTCCTTCATTCCAATGCATGCCTTGAAGTGTTGTAGCTTTACTCCATCCAATGCTTTGGTAAACATATCTTCATATTGGTACTTTGTATTGACATGCTCCACCTTGACATCCTTTTACATTATCTTCTCTCTAATAAAGTGTTAATGCACTTCTATATGCTTCCACCTTGCATGGAACACCGGATTTTGAGCCAAGCATATGCTACTTATGTTTTCACCAAAAAAAAGGTACTTGCTTGCAAATCAACATCAAAAAATAAATTCTTGAGCCACATAAGCTCACTTGAGACTTTTGCTAAGACTCTATACTCAACTTCGATCGATCAGAGAGCCACTATTGGTTGTTTCTTAGACATTCATGAGATGGTCTTCTTCCCTAGTATGATAACATATCCACTAGTGCTTTTCATGTCATCTTTCGAACCTGCCAAATCAGCATCATACTAAGCTCGTACATTTAATCCATCATCAAATGGATAATATAGACCCTCATTCAGTGATCCTTTGAGGTATCTAAGTACCCTTTTGGCTGCAACAAGATGAGGTACTCTTGGTGCTTGTGAAAATTGAGATAACACTCCAACTACATGTGCAATATCTGGTCTTGTCATAGTAGCATACAAGAGAGAGCCAATTATTGACCTATACATGGTGACATCCTTCACTTCTTCACCTTCATGAGCACTTATTTTAACATTTAGTTCTAATGGATTTGAAATGAGCTTGCAATCACACAAGGCAAACTTCTTCAAAATATCTAGAATGTATTTCCTTTGCATTGATTATATACCGTCCTCTTTAATAGTACTTCAATCCCAAGGAAGTACCTTAAAATCCCTACATGTGAGATTTTAAACTTACATCCAAGCTTCCTCTTTATGTCCTTCATGTTGTCTTCATCATCTCTTGTAATGATCAAATCATGAACATATATACAAATGAAAATAATTTTGCTACCTTCCTTCTTCACAAAGAGTGATGTGTCTACATGACTCTGATTGTACCCACATTTTACCAAGTAGTCCACATGTTTGGTTCCAATCTCTTGGGGGTTGCTTGAATCCATAAAGAGGCTTCTGTAGCCTACATACATGATGTGGAAACCTCTCATCTTCAAGCCTTGGGACTGCTCCATGAAGACTACCTCCTCAAGCTCTCCATTCAGGAAAGCATTCTTCACATCCTATTGGTACATCTTCCAACCTTTTGAGGCTGAAATTGCAATTGAACTTCTGATGGTGGACATCTTAAATAATGGAATGAATGTTTCCTCAAAGTCTATGCCATATGTTTGAGCAAAACCTTTGGCAACCAGCCTTGCTTTATACCTATAGATGCTCCCATCTGCATGCCTCTTTACCTTGTACACCTATTTGTTGCCAATGACTTTCATGTCCTTTGTTCTTGGAACCAATGACCAAGTATCATTTTCTTCAAGTGCTTTGAATTCCTTCTCCATGGCTTCAATCCATTCCCTATGCTTATTTTCTTCTTTCAAAAATTTAGGTTCTTCACAAGCTATAACTTGACTCATGTAGGCATAGTGTCTTGCAATGGATGAATTATAAGTTAACCTTTGAATAGGGTATTCAACTCTTTAGGAACATGCATTTCATTTAAAAAAGCTCTAGCCACTTTTGCTATGTATCTATTCTTCCTCTCCGCCACCCCATTTTGTTGAGGTGTATACTTGCAAGTGAATTTGCTATTGATGCCATGGTCATGTAGATAATTTCAAAATTCATTTGAAAAATACTCTCCCCCTCCATCCGGTCTGAGAGTCTTTATATACTTCCTTGTTTCCTTCTCCACTAGGTTTTTGAACCTCTTGAAGTGGTAAAACACTTCTTACTTCGACTTCATGCAATACATACAAACAAACCTTGAATGATCATCTATAAATGTGAGAAAATATCTATTACCTCCAATGGATGTCTCCCTTGTAGGTCCCCATCCATCCATGTGTATGAGATTCAATACTTCATTGCTTACATGTGATCCCTTCTTGAATGGCAATCTGCTTTGTTTTCCTAATTAGAAAGCATGGCACAAATGTTGCATATTCTAAGATGTATGATCAGGTAGACCACTCACCAAGCCCTTCCTTTGCATGTCCTTCATCCTTTTTAAGTTTATGTTTCCAATTCTTTTATGCCATAAGTTGATTTCTGCAATCTTTTTATTTCCAATTGACAAGTAGATAGTGTGAGGGGCTGATGGCTTTATGTCCATGGTGAAGAGACTTCCTTGCTTGTTTCCTTTTTCTATGAGCTTGTAGTCCTCCATGGGGTCCTCAACAAAACATCCTTGATCATTGGACCTCATCTTATAACCTCTTTCAACGATTTGACCTACCAAAACCAAGTTCTTTGTGATGGTTGGCACATGCAACACATCATTCAACACCTTGGAGCTTTGAGATCCATTCAATGCAACATCTCCCACATGTGTAATCCTGTGCTCAATGTCATCCCCTGTCTCTACATGTCCTTGAGTGATGGGTGAGCATAAATTAAAGAAACATCTTTATTGCAACTCATATGGTTGCTACAGCCACTATCAATGTACCATGTAAAATCTGAATTGACTCTTTCACTTGATCCATACATTATAAGCAAGTTCTCATTTTTTGAATTTGTTGAAGTACTAGCATTATTACCTTTGTTCCTTCTATATCTTGATTACCTCCTCCTTTTTACCAACAATCCCTTGCATAATGTCTCGGTTTTCCACAATTGAAGTATTCTCCATTGGATGCTTCTCTTCCATGTGATCTTCCTCCTCTTCCTCTACTTCTTCTTCTTCCTCTTGATCCATAGCTTTGGTTGGAGCTTTCTTGGTTGCTTGAGCTTGAGTTTGACCTTCCTCTCCCTCTACCTTGGGAGTATTTTCCACCTCTTTTGCCTTTGCCTCTACCTGCATAGAAAACTTGGGCTTGGTTGCCCTTTGATTGTGAACCTCCTTGGTCCATTTCCTCGTTCACCATCAATGTGACTAATTGATCAAATTTTGGTAGGGAATCCCTCACATAAACTAATGTGGTGAATGTTTTCCACCTTTCATCCTCTCTCAAGCCATTGAGAGTGTGCGCGACAAGGTCGTCATCTTCCATTGGGTTCCCAATTGAGCCTAAGGCATTTGCACGCTCCTTAACCTTCAAAATGTACTCATTTATGTTAGTACATGCTACTTTCCTTAGATTATTTATCTCATTCTTGAGCTCAATCTTCCTTTCTTTGGTTGATGAAGAGTACAATCTCTCCAAGGTCTCCCAAACCTTCTTGGATGTGTCCAAGTCTTGTATCATGCTATTGCTTATGTGTTGGGATAGAATGAATATGACTCTTGTATCCCTTTCTATCCATTCATTAAGTGCCTTAACCTTCCCTTGAAGTGGTGGATCATGTACATGAGTCATTGGCTCCATGCCGCTCACTAATCCCCACAATCCTTTGCCCATAAGGTAGTTGCTAACTCTGAATTTCCATGGTTGATAATTGCCTTTCTTTAACTTCTCTATTTGTGTATTATACTCAGCCATATTGAGCTCTAAAATGCTCCTCTAACTTGTCTTCAAGTTTTTTTCTGATTTAGAAGGTGTGGATATTACCTTTTGATATCTTCTCCCTTGCAAACCTTCGACTAGTTGAGATCTCAATCAACATAGCCCCCTTTCGATGTCTTCTTGCTTCAATAAGTCCTCCTTGTGCTTCTACGAGTTGCCTTGATACCTTCGAGTCTTCAATATGATGTCCATTTATGTCACCAAGCCTCCAAAAGGGCTCTGATACCACTGATGGGGGATGATTCTAACACCCCAATGCAACAATGGAAGATGGTTGCCCTCCAGTAGGTCCACAAGTTGTGATATATGCTCATTGTTCTAAACTTTTCTCTACACCAGTACAAAGACTTAAAATGAAAATTTGCAGGCTTATAGTAGACTATAAGTGCCTACAATAGCACTATCCTAAACTATAGTTGAATATAAAGGCTTTACAATAGCCACACAAGAAGCTATATGGTTGAAGGAATTCTATATGGATTTAGGACTTGTGAGCTCCAACCCTCACATTTTTGGAAACAACATGAGTTCGATGCATTTAGTAGCTAACCTTGTATATCATGCAAGAACAAAACATATAGAGGTTCATTATCATTTTATCAGGGACAAAATCCTAGCAAAAGAGATTGATGTGTCACTTGTCCGAACAAATAAGCAAGTGGAAGATATGACGAGCAAAGCTCTAGATGGCATAAATCTTTGCAGATGCAAAGCTATTGCTAGCATACAAATCATCATAGATTGAAGAGTTAAGCATGTTTTTAGCTTTAGGGGGAGATATTAGAACAAAAAACTCTCACCACGCTTGAAAAAGAACTCGACATTGATAAATCAAGAACATTTCTTGGAATGACCTTTAGCCTTATAGCTAATTGTAAGGCTTTGTACACATCTTTTTTGTATACAGATGATTATTAGTGTATCATATCTTTTTACCCTTTATTTGAGGATGCATTTAAAATTTGTAAATCCAAAAATATAGTAGTTGAAGCCTCCTATGAAAGGTTCGATCAATTATAAATTTGATTCCTTCCTAGATTGTAGCAAAAGGAAATATGTCATAGACAATTCAATCCTACGAGGGTTTTGAAGTGATTTTGGTTGCTAGGAGTCATGGAATACCACAAGGAGACTTGAAAAAGTTTATATTATCACTATATGTACTTGGACCATGAGTTGAAAGTGAATACAATCATAATTGATCTACATTTTGCTCATTGCCTCTTCTCTATGTCATCTTCTCCAAAGTTAGCAGACTTGCAAAGCATGGTTCTCCCTACTCATAAGCCCAATACTCATGTTGTATGAGCCTTGTATGGTTTGGATTCTTCTATTTTGTGTTAGAGTTCAAGCATTGTCTTGGGGTCTGTTATTCCTATTCTCTAAAAAATTGGAGTGATCACCTATAGATGTTCAACTGATAATTAGAGTATGAGTTGCTTATAAATAATAATTTGGAAAATAATATCATCTTTAAACTATAGGAAACATCCTCTAAGAGGAATTTGAACAATTGTAATCAGGCTAAGAGCACTAAGAATGCCAAGTTGCTTCATAGTTGCTTCATGAGTGAATGGTTTGTTTCGCATAAACTTATTCATAGTGATGTTACAAAGAACATAAGGTGTTTTAATGCACTAAGTTGAAGCTTATAAGGTGAATCAAAGTCTCCAAGTGATAAAGGGTAGGTTCTATGCTAGAAAGTTGAACCTAAATTCATTACTCAAAGCATCAAATTGTTTCCATTCTCTTCCCTTCAAGTAATTTCCAAAAAATGGGTAAAGATAACACCATGGTTATGTTCCATGTTGGGAGCGGATTTACATGCCATGTTGGGATGAGAGTTCAAAGAAGGAATGATGGCTCATATACTCTCAAGCATACAAAAGAGTGTGATATGTATGGATTTAGCTTAGACTATGTAGGAAGTAGTTTTTCAAACAAATGATGATAAGATTGATGTACAAGGAAAAAGAAAACTTGTCCTAGAGAAGCTATGATTTTAATACACATTGAAGGAATAGTTATTTAAAGAAAGTTTTTATGATGGATGTATCATACATGGAAGACCAAATAATCATAAGATAAGACTAGTTGAACGGTCGTTCTGTGCCTATAGATTAATATTTAGGTTGTGTGTTTGTTAAAAATGGACGTATGCATGGAATATTTTCATTTCTTTATCTGCATCACATTACACGTAAATTAAAATGTCTGATTACACCTCATGATTCTGATTCTTTGGTGCAATCAGTGAACACATTTGGTGAGGAGAATTTCATATATGGAAAAAGTGAGAACTAGTCTGAAGAAAATAGAGAGGTAAGGATAATGGAAGACGCAAGGTCTTCAATTTTGGTCTCTACACTTGAGGAAGATCACAAGATGGAAACCATTGATCCTCCATCAACTACAAGGGAAAACACAACCTATAATAAATGTTCATCCACATCATCACCACCCTCCATCAGTAACGGATTGACCAATTTGGGTCTCTAAGGTTTTAATTGAAGCTCAAATATGACTTGTCAGATCTGGATTCCTGAATGAGCCTCTATCATGAAGCAAAAAGTGTAGCCAAATCCAAACATTGACTCAACAAAAACTATAGCTGAACCCAAACCTCTAAAAAACCAAACTAAAGCTAAACCATGTAGACCTAGAATGACAAGAGAAATAGAGATCTCATCTATCCACTGGGTTTGGAAGCTAAAAGAAAATGGCAAACAATTAGTCATGTTTTCAAAGAAACCTCAAACTCTCACACGTTTGCGCTCTAAAAGGGTAAAAAAGCAAGCTCCCATCTTTAAACTCATTAGAAATTGTGTTAACTGGGTACCCAAGCCTAGTAGCCATCCATATTTATTTGATATTCCCATCATCATAAAATTTCTATAATCCTTAGAGATACAAATTCACAATCTAGAATTCTCTTTTTATGTTACTTGACCTATTAGGAAAGGTTGTTTGTTAGAAATCCTTGATCTTATTACCCAAACTTTGTGTTCTTTGCATTAAAATTTTAATTATAAAATCCTCTAATTCACATAAGTCATGTTGTGAATCCTACACACACACACATACACCATTGTATATATTTTGCATGTTTTTAAAAAATTATAATCCCATTAACACAATTGAAATGATTGTGGAAGAGTTGTGCTAACATTCTTGCTACAAGCATTGAAAATAAGGACAACGTCATCACTGACCATGGAAAGAGTTGGTGATGGAAAACACAAGGAGCTATTCTAACAACAAAAAATTCCATAACCATTCTAGCTTATTGGTTGACAAATCTACAAAAAATAGCACCACATGAGGCTCTCAAACACATTATATCTAGCACCATGAAAAACACCAAGATCTTCAAATATTGTATCTTACTGCAAAATCTTAGTTTATTCATGTATATATAGAACAATAGTAGTAGAATAGAATGATTTAGAGATTTGAGCCTTCCATTGGTTAATGTGGATGTAGACCAATGCACAAAATTCCTATCCACATTCAAACTCAAGGAGAAGTTATTAGGATTAGCCATTGTCACAAACTTGTGAGGACAAAGGAAAGTGATCAGGTCAGTAGGAATGTTATAGCCTCTATTTTTAAGTTTCCCATGTGAGATGTTAGAACCACCATTACAAAGCCCAAGCTTATGACCTTCAAGACCTTTAAGTACATGCAAATGAGGATGTAGGGATACCAATTCACAATCTAGAATTCTCTTTTTACGTTACGTGACCTATTAGGAAAGGCTGTTTGTTAGAAATCCTTGATCTTATTACCCAAACTTTGTGTTCTTTGCATTAAAATTTTAATTATGAGATCCTTTATTTATGTCCTGTTGTGAATCCTACGCATTAGATGCTTATACACACACACATATACCATTGTATATATTTTGCATGTTTTTCAAAAATTATAATCCGATTAACACAATTGAAATGATTGTGAAAGAGTGGTGCTAACATCCTTGCTACAAGCATATTGAAAATAAGGACAACATCATCAATGACCATCGAAAGAGTCAGTGATGGAAAACACAAGGAGCTAGTCTAACAACAAAAAATTTCATAACAATTCTAGCTTATTGGTTGACAAATCTATAGAAAGTACCACCACATGAGGCTCTCAAACACATTATATCTACCACCATGAAACACACCAAGATCTTCAAATATTGTATCTTACTACAAAACACAAGGAGCAAAATTTCATAACTATTCTAGCTTATTGGTTGACAAATCTACAGAAAGTACCACCACATGAGGCTCTCAAACACATTATATCTACCACCATGAAACACACCAAGATCTTCAAAGATTGTATCTTACTGCAAAATCTTAGTTTATTCATGTATATAGAGAACAATAGTAGTAGAATAGAATGACTGAGAGATTTGAGCCTTCCATTGGATAATGTGGATGTAGACCAAGCATAGAATTCCTATCCACATTCAAACTCAAGGAGAAGTTATTAGGACTAGCCACTGTCACAAACTTGTGAGGACAAAGGAAAGTGACCAAGTCAGTAAGAATGTTATAGCCTCTATTTTGAAGTTTCCCATGTGAGACGTTAGAACCACCATTACAAAGCCCAAGCTTATGACCTTCAAGACCTTTAAGTAGATGCAAATGAGGATGTAGAGATGGTCATTAGACTACTTAATGCTCATTTTAATGTAAATCAGGAAAATTTTTACCAGAACACGTTCCATAGCGGACGGACGGAGCTGGTTGCTGTAGCGGACGGACGACGGAGCTGGTTGCTGTAGCGGACTGACGACGGACGGAAGTTCTTGTCTTTGTCCATCGCGACCGACGGGTGGTCCATCGTGACCGGGGGGCAATCCATCGCGACCGACGGGCAGTCCATCGCGACCGACGGGCGGTCCATCGCGACCGACGGGGAGGCATTCGCGATCGACGGCTAACTGGCGATTGACTGAGAACCAAGCTTAACTGGCGATTGACTGGGAACCGAGCGTGTGGTCGACGAATGATTGGTGTCTGGCCCTCAATCGCCGCACGTCTCAATATTCGCTCACGGAAATCAAAATGGTTTAATGCTCTCTCTGTCGCCGCGCATCTCCGTCTGTGAAGGTCTTTTGGCCGTTGCGCAGCTTGTTGCTTTTGTTGCTGCGTGGCAGTGTATGGCAGACAGAAAAAAGAGAAAAATTATTAAAAAAGAAAAAGTAAACTAGAAATCTCTAAGATTTCTTTCGATTCCCAAAAGAAAACTCTAAAAGTGGGGCTAACCGCCTTTCGCGAGACACGTGGTCAGAGCGCCTTGATTTGACAAGGCTAAAAGAGAGGATAGTAGTGCTTTGTTATAAAAAAAGAGAAGAGAAAAAAAAAGAAGAAAGAGGAAAAAAAAAAAAGAAGAGAAGAGAAAAAAAAAAGAAAGAAGAAAAAAGAAAAAGAAAAAGAGAAAAGAAAAAAAAGAAAAGAAGAAGCGTGCTTCCCTTTATTGTGGGATTTTTGGCCTTACGGTCGGCTTCGAGGTGATCGGAAGGGGGACCTAAGTCCTCATTGTTTGGGGCCAGTTTTCTCTCCATGTTGGAGGGTTTTGCCCTTGGGTATTGAAAAGTAAAAGTGGTGCAAGTTCCTTTTGGCCATGGATGTGGCTTCATCCTCTCTCGTGAAAAGTAATCGGGCCCCTCCCCCTGGGGAGACCGATATCCTGGCCGCTCTGCTGGAGGGGGGGTCGTGTGCCGCCCCTGGTGCATCCGAAAGTGTTGAATCCCCCATTGTATCCCTCAGTAGACCCGCAGTTCTGTCAGCTCAGGAGGAGCTCAAGAAAGTTTGCCTCGTCGGCCAAGTGTTTGGCCCTAGGCCCCCGCTCGAAACTGTGCGACAATGGCTTCGAAAAGAGTGGTTCCCTCGAGGACTAATTGTTAGCAAATGTCAGTTCTTACCAGCGAGCCACTTGCTGCTAGTCTTTGAAAATGAAGAGATGGCGTTCCAAGCTCTAAGCGTTGGCACCTGGCAGTTCGGTCGGGCGACCCTGTGCCTATTCAAATGGTCCCCGGACTTTACTCCCGACAAATCGAAATCGCTTCGGTACCCTCTTTGGGTTGAGCTCTCTAACCTTCCTTACTTCTTGTACAACTTCGTGTGGGACATTGTCTCTCCTATCGGCAAGCCGCTGGCTTCACGCGAAGACATTGGTGGTCTCATCTATGAAGGTGCAAGACACTCGTTCAATGCTAGGTGGCACCCCCAAATCTGTGTCGAGGCCGACCTCAGTTCGCCGCTTCCATCAACGATCAAAGTGGACATGGGCGAAGGAGATGTTTGGGAGCAGGACATCAGCTACAAAAACCTTCCCAACGCGTGCTTTCGTTGTGGCCAACAAGGTCACAGGATTAAAGATTGCCCTTTCAGGCAGAAAAACAAGCGATTTCAAGAAGCCTCCAAAACTGCTCAAGACAACATTGGCGATTTGACCCACTCGACCAAGGAAGGGGAAGGCAAGGGCCTCCTTAATCCTCAAGCTGATGCTGATGGCTTTACTGAAGTTAGAAGAAGAAGGAAAAGAAGCCCTAGGGCCAACGGTGAGAGAAACAACCTACCACTTACCCCCTATAGTAATTCGTACTGCAATCTAGAAAAGGAGATCAATGAGCTTGACTACCCAGGTGGGAAGCTACCTGAGGTAGACACCTACGACAAAGCCCTAGAGATCCCTGACAATAAAGAAACCCCCCAGGAGGGCTACACTACAAGCAAAGAAGATGGTTTCACCACTAGTAACGAAGACAACATGGATAGTGAAAGTTCCATCATTGGATCGACGATCCCGGAAACGGTGCCGAGCACGGGGCCCAAGTCTCCCCAGCAAAGGGCATCCCGCAAAGGAAAACAGCCTATGGAGTTACCCTGGAAAAGCCCCCACAAGAACCGATTTCTAAGTCGGGATCAGATCCCAGCGAAAAAGAAAGATGAAGCCAAGAGAAGAAAGGACAAAGCTCCCTCCCGCAAAGAGGGATTAATACAAATATGATTGTCATCTCGCTAAATGCTAGAGGGCTAACCGACCCCTCAAGAGCGACCATCATTGGTCAATGGCTTCGCGACATTAGCTTAAACCTAGACTTTATATGTATTCAAGAGATTAAAATTGACGGAGAAGACCTCCAGAAACGGCTCAGACAGGTCTCCTCGGCACATGTGTGGATCCCAACGAAACACCAGCGGGGGTCTGGAGGAACGGCTATCGGTGTTAAACATCTCTGGTTTGAAAAGCTCGAGAACTCCATTGAAGATGTAAGTCACCGTTGGATTGCTGTTTCTTTTGGTGCTCCTCTTTGTGTTACTATGGTCTCTTTGTACGCCCCTAACGGGGATTTGGAGAGACTGAACACTTGGGCCTCCTTAGACTCGCTTCCTCGCAACGTGCTTATATGTGGAGACTTCAACATGGTGGAGGACCCTATGGACAGATGGTTGGGCAAGGGCAGGGTCATCGACAGTCGGGAGAAAGAAACGTGGGACTTGACCAAACTTCACTTGGATTTGGTTGAATTCAAAGACTCGAATGGCTTTTCTTGGTCGAATCTCCAAGCGGGCGAGGACCTGAGGAAAGCTAGACTCGACAGATGCTACATCTCTCAGAGTTTTACCCATCAGTGGGGCCACCCTACCATCACGCAACGCACTAACCTCACTATCTCTGATCACTATCCGATCGTTATCACTTTTCAACCTTCCAACAAGATCCGTAAGGCTCCGTGGTTCCATGCCAACGCAACCACCTTCTCTCTCCCCTCCGTCCATCAAGAAATTGTCGATGTGTGGAAGGTGGCGTTCGCCTCTGGCTTGGCCCCAGCCAAGTGCTGGAGAAGTGCGGTCGACAAGTCTCGTAAGATCATGATCAGAACTAAGAAGATGCTCGAGACTGTGCGGAGGGCTCGTAGGGAAGCTCTCTACCACAGACTCTGGCGGCTCGAGGAGGAAGTGAACAAAGGAAAACACCAAGCCCAGAAAGGTCTCCGAAAAATCAGAGCAGGGTTGAGATACGAGGAAGAAATACAAAGGAAAAACTTGCAAATCTTCTTCAAGGAGTGGTGGGCTAGCAAAGCCGACAAACCCACCAAAGAGATGTGCCGTATCCTTAAAAGGAAACACAACAGAGAATCGATCCCCCTACTACTAGACCCACATGGCAATGTATGCAATTCGGAAGAAGATAATTTTGGCATCATCAAGGGGCACTTCACGAGACTCCTGGGAACCTCGAACCCCCTTTCCCACCATAGAAGGGACTGTATGGCTGCCATCTCTAGGGTTTCCCCCCGGAGGATACCACCCAACCTCCACTCCCTGCTTCATGCCCCTATCTCGGAATCAAAAATCATTGAGGTCATTGATGCCCTCCCTCTCGGTAAAAGCCCGGGACCTGACGGACTCACTAACGAGTTCTTTAAATCCTTCAAGTTGGTGGTTGCCACCCCTCTTCGGATGGTTTGGCAAGAAGCGCTAAAGTTTGGTGCTCTTCCTTCTTGCCTAAATAATGGAATTATCAAGCTGATACACAAGAAGGGGGAAAAGAACAGAATCGAGAACTGGCGGCCTATCACGATGCTCCAAACAGGATACAAGATCATCACCAAAGTCATTGCCAACAGACTCTTGTGCCACCTGAGATCTTGGCTTAGTGAGGACCAAAAAGGTTTCATCAAAGGCAGGTCTATCCTGGAAACCATTATGGATATTTGGGAAGGTATTCAATTTGCAAATGAGTCTAATCAAGATGTGGTTTTCCTCAAGATCGACTTTGACAAAGCCTACGACAGGCTAGAATGGGACTACATTCTGCAGTCGCTCCAAGATCTCGGACTTAGTCAGAAATTCACCAAGATGATCGCGACCCTTCTTGGAAACGCAACGACCCAAATTAACGTTAACGACAAACTTTCGAAGGCGATCCATCTTAGAAGATCTATTAGACAAGGGTGCCCTCTGGCCCCCCTTCTGTTTGCCATCGCCACTGAGGGGCTGAGCAGACTGGTGGCTCATCATGTGGAGGCTGGCAATATCAAAGGCCTCCGGCTGCCTCACGACCAGAGTCAAATCATCATGAGACTTTTTGCCGATGATATGAACGCGTTTGTTCACAATGATAATGCCAGCCTGGAGACTTTCTGGAGGTGTCTTGCTACCTTTTGTGATGCCTCTGGATCCAAAATCAACCACTCCAAGACCGCCTTTAGGGCTATTGTGGGACAACATCCTGGCCTTCTCATTGATCATGGCTGTCAAATCATTCCGCAGGGCCAAATCTTTCGACTCCTTGGAATCCCCTTGGGGTTTGGCGTCTCTATGGAGCAGCGATGGAACTGGGTGTTGGCTAAACTCGAAAACAAACTTAACTATTGGAGAGGTATGCAAATCAATCTCGCTGGGCGTGCGATGGTTATCAACACGTTCCTCCTCTCTTCTACCATCTATTTCCTTTCTTGTTGGAGACCGAATGAGCAAGGCCTGTCCAAACTGAATAGTATTTGTAGAAACTTTCTTTGGACGGGCGATCATAACAGAAGGGGGGTGCCTAAAATCAAATGGGCCATCTGCACTAGCCCTAGAGATAGCGGGGGGCTTGGTATACTGGACATTGGGTGTATGGCTAACAAACTGGCAGCCAAATGGATGATTAAGGCTTGGTGCAATAGGGAGGCCTCGTGGGCCAAGCTGATCTTCAGAAACAAGAATGAGTTGGCCCTCACGGGGTTCCCGAACTGGAAGAATCTTGACATCATGACCCTGCTTTTCTCCCCGATCCCCGTCTTCCCGAAAGGCTCCAATCTCGTGTGCTCCCTTTGGAAGGGCTGGAATAAAGTCAAAAGCTTCACAAGAATTAGTGAGGACTGGAAGTGGGCGGCCGGAATCAGACAAAACGACTCTATCTGGTTTCCGATACATGGCATCCGGAGTGTGGAGTCATGGAACATCCAAAATGCCAAGAAGTTATGGAACAAAGGATTCAAAAAATGGAAACACCTCTGGAAACATGACACCAACAACTGGATCAACTTCGAGGATATTGACCCTCGCATAAACATCTCCTACGAAGAATGGAACACTTTGCAAAGCAGATGCCTCACTTGGGATCGTCACAAGACTCGCCTTCTCATGGGACACGACACACCGAACTCGCTTGGTCTCAAATGGCACAATGGAAATAGCCTACTCAAAATCCCAAACATCAAAGAAACGGCTGACCTCCAAATCAGCCTCAACAAGAAGTGGTGCCTGTCTTGGACGCGGCTTCGGTGGGACATGAAATTCATGGGTATCTGGCACCCCCTTATAGAGATTAACAAGTCTGTCCTCTTATGGCAAATCCTTCATCGAGGAATTTGGACCAACCATAAGGCTAGCAAACTTTGTGGGATCCCTCCTTGGTGCAAACGCTGCCACCGTGCTATCGAAGATGTCCCACACATCTTCCTTACTTGCCCCAACTCCTACAGAATCTGGCAGACGGTTGGAATGAAAATCAGACTTCAAAAACAGCTTAGTTGGAAACAAGTCCTTTTGGGAGAAGCGATCGGCTGCTCTGCGACACTCTGGAACACCATCAGAGGCCAAGTCCTGTGGAAAATTTGGCGGGAGAGGTGTGCTCTCAACTTCGGCGATTCCCCCAAGGAGTGGTCGATTGAGAAATCACTATTCCTCCTCGGCAAAAGGATCGTTAACAGTAAGAAATCCCCCCCCTTCAGGCACCATCAAGTCCTCCTTTTGATCAACAACAAGCTCAAACCCAAGTGGGCCCCGCATGAGGGCGATGAGAGGGTGATTAACCTTCTCTGTAATGCAACCTAGGATTGAATCAAGCTTCCCCTGCTTTGTGGGATTTGGGGGCTCCCGTGGGCACTAGTCCCCTTCTATTGTACCTTTGTTTCTTAATTTAATTCAAGTCCGGGAGAGTAGGCTATTGCCGAACTTCCTTTATATTGAAAAATTTTTACACATGCCTACTAAGATAATTTCTAATGCTTTTATGCATTCCTGTAAGCACCTTGTAGTCTAGATAGACATGAATGAAGTACTATCTAACCAACTAAGCAAAGGAAAAATTTCATTTCACATGCATAATTTCTTTAGCGGATGAAATATGTTACGAAAATCATTTACCAATGTCTCAAGAGCAAAAGTATCCTCCTATCATAGAAATCATGTCATGTAGTATTTCTCCTACATCTATGTTCAACACTAAGGGCCCTTGCGCTTAAATGAAGAAGGAAGAAAGGCACGAGCAAGTTGTTCATCTCTCATACCCAATGCTAGCATCTTTCATCCTCATGAGAGAGTAGATGAAGCAGTACCTCTTACATAGAGTAGGCAAAGGAACCAGATGAAAGCATTCTCTATAACGAAGAAGACCTTGCATATTTGGAAGATCACGCATACAAAGCGTCGTAGAAGAAGACATTGTTGGCAAATAGTCCTAATTTTCATGAATACTTGTCTCTATTTCGAGGCTTCTTGTAGAAGCATGCATGTTACTATTCAATTCCATTTGTAGAATAGTATTGAGTCCTCGAAGTAGCAACGAATCGGGAAGCAATGGGGGAACTATCCTTGGCTCCTAGCGCCTCCAAAGAACTAGCTCACTTGCGATCTCAAGGTAATTAAGTGCACATATAAAATGGACCATGTATCGCACTTTATCTAAATGACACACAAGATCCTTAACATGTTAGAAGTGTGTCTCACTACATTCAAACATCTGAGGTTAGTGCAGAGAGAAAGGCCATTGGGATTCAAAACAAAAGACTACTTATTCTTTGATTTATTAGTGGCATCAAGTAGAGAATGCTTGTGAGAATACTACTCACGTTTAATGTTCCTGCCATCCCACTACAAGCAAACATTTGAGGATGTTCTTTGCCATGACCCATGGAACAAGATATGCAATTAGAATTACACATTCATAGTTACACAAGTATAAGTTCCTTGCGCATATAAATGGTGCAAGTTCGCATATAGTATCACACACATTTTATAACGTATCAACACAAAAAGAGAACGTTCGTCATGTGTATGGCGGCATTTGTACATTTTCTACGGCCTAAACTCTGATACACAAATTTATTACACTTCATACGCACCACACGTTCACGCATACACATACACAAATACCTGTATGCACATTCAAACGTTTTCGCACGAAATCATTCATCTTTATCTTTTTTAGACTTTACACTTACACACACACACATATATATATATATATATATATATATATATATATATATATATATATATATATATATATATATATATATATATATATATATATATAGACGTTTTATGTGAGTAGGAGGATGTAACTCAGAAGCTTCTTGAAGAATTACATACAGAACGATGCAAAAAATGACCACAAATTTGCGTCTAGAGTTGAACGATGAAGTGGATGAATGTGCAAGAACATCTAGCATGCTTAGAGCAACACAAAAATGCAAACATGAAGATATGGAGGCTGGTGACGTTGCCCTCAACCAAGTCTTTGAGAGGGCACAACTGAACAATTTGGATAGTGAGAAGACAAGTGGCAAAGATATTCTGGAGGCATGGATCAAAGAGATATACGATCTCTTTGAACTTTGACAGTTTAGAGAGGAGTCTAAGGCAAAGGTTTGGATCCTACACCTGTATGGAATCGTGAAGCTATCGTGGAAGTTGTATATGCAGACTCATGCGCACTTTGGACTAGTTATATGGAAGGAATTTAGAGAGCAAGCAAAAAAAATTCTTGTTATCCACACTACTATATGGAGAAGAAGATGGAGTTCTATAATTTTTCAGCAACATGAGGGTGAAAAACATAGCTTGTCTATCAATGAGTACAAAGAGAAGTTTCAACATCTTTACAAATATGTATTGAAGGTTAGTAGTAATGCTCTAAAGAGCAAGTTTATCAAAGGGTTTGGTGAGGAGATCTGCTACCAAGTCCAGGGATCTAGATGTGTTGATTTCCTAGATGTTGTTGCAATGGCCAAGAATTTCAAGAAGATGGAGAAGTTCAATACGTAGAAGGCAAAATAGAAGTAGATTCATTACGAATGTACATAAGCCATAGAGACCTTCTAAAAAAAGCATAAGCCACAGAGACCTTCTACAGAAAACATGAACAATTGAAAGAGGAATTCATCTTTTAATAATCAAGATAACAATCTTGTTGAGGTGAAAACTCAATGGAGGCAAGAACCCATTCATTGATAGTAGGCACCTAATTTATTGAGCGGACATTCATTGATAGTAGGCCCCTAATTTTATTGTGTTTGCCTTGTGGCAACCAAGGACATCAAACATATGAATTCTTGAACAATGTTATCTTTTGGCGTGCACAAGCAAACGTGATAAACATTGTTGAGGAAGGATGGAGGAAAGTGCCCTAGTTCTACTTTACATTGCATGGTGACTAGTTCTTTCTCAAGGGATCCTGTAATTAGGATTTTGGGTATGATTTCTATGAACAATGTTAGATTTCTAATAAATTTAGGTGGTAAAAAATTTTTCCTATCTTTCAAATTGGTACAGAATTTAGCAATACCCTTAAATATGGAGATATCAAGAATTATAGAGATGGCCAGTGGATGACTACACTAGAAAAAAGGAAACATTGAAAACCTTGCATTTACTTTTCTTGATAGGCGCACTTTCACACGCACATATTTATCTAATTCATGCATGTATATAAACACCTACTTAGTAACTCAAATAAAAATATACATGTAAGCACATAAAAGCATCTATACACAAAAAATATGGCCACACATATAGTATACCGATATATGAGTTCATTCATCCACATATGCCTACTCAATCCGCACTCTATCAAATATTTTCGTAATGCTAGAGCAAATGAAGCCTAAAGAAAAGAATGATTAGAATAAGAGAGCAAAAGCTTCTCTCGAACCTAGTACAAGTAGAATTCTGAAATCCTAATTGCACCCCTAGATAGGGAGGTGTAAAATCATGAGAAAATCAGATAATCAAGTAAGGGGCTACTTGCTAGAGCTTGGTAATTCACTAAACTAAGTGGGAAACTTGTAGAACTCATACAATGCAAGAAGGACATGCCAATTGATGCTTATATAGAAGTTTTACTTTTCCTAGTTTGGTGCTTAGTTTTATAGGCGCACTTTTTGGTGCGTAACTAAAAAATTTTGAATTCGATTGATCTTGGTGG
This sequence comes from Ceratopteris richardii, assembly GCA_020310875.1. Classification (NCBI taxonomy): domain Eukaryota; kingdom Viridiplantae; phylum Streptophyta; class Polypodiopsida; order Polypodiales; family Pteridaceae; genus Ceratopteris; species Ceratopteris richardii. The sequence goes on from CM035414.1 coordinate 178,825,078, forward strand.
AGAATTTAACTTCATTCAAAGACTTTCAGTCCTCACTTTTTACTATCCACTTGCAAAATTTGTGGATTATTCCTTTTGTATGCTTGAGACTTCATTTTTAACACCTCCCCTCAAGTCTCAATGCTTAGCTCCTTCATTCCAATGCATGCCTTGAAGTGGCCTAGATTTACTCCATCCAATGTTTTGGTAAAAATATCAGCATATTTGTCCTTTGTACTAACATGCTCCGACTTTACATCCTTTGAAAATCCATTAGACATAAATGTTAAACTAAGTGCTCATGAGGGTGAAGAAGTGCTAGATTTAACCTCATATAGGTCAATTATTGGTTCTATCTTGTATGCTACTATGACAAAACTAGATCTTACACATGTGGTTGGAGTGTTATTGCAATTTTTGCAACCACCAAGGGTACCTCATATTGTTGTAGCCAAAAGGGTACTTGGATACCTCAAAGGATCAATGAATGAAGATTTATATTATCCATTTGATAGTGGACTACATGTATAAGCTTATTGTGATGCTAGTTGGACATGTTCCAAAGATGACAAAAGAAGCACTAGTGGATATGTTATCATTCTAGGATAAAAAACAAATCATGGATGTCCAAGAAACAACCAAACACAGTTCTCTTCTCAACCAAAGTTGAGCAAAGAGGCTTAGCACAATTCTCATGTGAGCTTATGTGGCTCAAGAAATTGTTTATTAATCTTGACTCGTAGGCCAAGGAAGCACTTATTTATCGTGAAAACATAAGTAGCTTATACTTGGCTCAAAATCTGGTGTTCCATGCAAGGTCCAAGAATAAAGAAGTGCATTACAACTTTATTTGAGATAATCTAAACTTCTATAAAAGATCTAGAATGTATTTCCTTTGCATAAAGTATATAGGTTCTTCTTTGTATAGTACTCCAATCCCCAGGAAGTACCTCAAAATCCCAAAATGAAAGATTTTAAGATCACATCTAATCTTCTTCTTTATTTCCTTTATGTTGGCTTCAACAATAACTATAATGATCAAATCATCAACATATATCCAAATGGAAATACTTTTGCTACCTTCCTTGTTTAGAAAAAGTGATGGGTCTACATGACTTTGATTATATCCAAATTTTACAAGGTATTTCACAAGTATTTTGTTCTAGGAACTTGGGGCTTGACTAAGCCCATAAAGGGCCTTCTTAAGCATAAATAAATGATGTGAAAAACTCTCAACTACAAAGCATTTGGGATTCTCCATGAAGACTATGTCTTCAAGCTTTACATTTAGGAAAGCATTCTTCACATCCAAATCATACATCTTCCAACCTTTTGAGGCTGAAATTGCAATCAAACTTCATGGTAGACTTTCTATCTGCTAGATTAAATGTTTTTTGCAAATTCTATGCCATAGATTTGAGCAAAAACTTTGGTCACCAACCTTGCTTTATATCTAGATATGCTCCCATGTACATGTATCTTTACCTTGTACATCCATTTGTTTCCAATGACTTTCTTGTCCTTTGTTCTTGGAACTAATGATCAACTATCACTTTCTTTAAATGCACACATACACATACACAAATACCTGTATGCACATTCAAACGTTTTCGCATCAAATCATTCATCTTTTTAGACTTTACACACACACACATATACATGTATATATATATATATATATATATATATATATATATATATATATATATATATATATATATATATATATATATATATATATATATATATATATATATATATATATATATATATATATTGTAGACGTTTTATGTGAGTAGGAGGATGTAACTTAGAAGCTTTTTGAAGAATTACATAAAGAACGATGCAAAAAAAGACCACAAATTTGCTTCTAGAGTTGAATTGAATGATGAAGTGGATGAATGTGCAAGAACATCTAGCATGCTTAGAGCAAGACAAAAAATGCAATCATGAAGATATGGAGGCTGGTGAGGTTGCCCTCAACCAAGTCTTTCAGAGGGCACAACTGAACAATTTGGATAGTGAGAAGACAAGTGGCAAAGATATTCTCGAGGCATGGATCAGAGAGATATACAATCTCTTTGAACTTTGACAATTTAGAGAGGAGGCTAAGGAAAAGGTTTGGATCCTACATTTGTATGAAATCGTGAAGCTATTGTGGAAGTTGTATATGCACACTCATGCGCATTTTGGACCAGTTCTATGGAAGGAATTTAGAGAGCAAGCAAAAAAAATTCTTGTTATCCACACTACTATATGGAGAAGAAGATGGAGTTCTATAATTTTTCAGCATCATGAGGGTGAAAAACATAGCTTGTCTATCAATGAGTACAAAGTGAAGTTTCAACATCTTTACAAATATGTATTGAACGTTAGTAGTAATGCTCTAAAGAGCAAGTTTATCAAAGGGTTTGGTGAGGAGATCTGCTACCAAGTCAAGGGCAAAGACTTTGAGTCCTCAATTTTTACTATCCACTTGCAAAATTTGTGGATTATTCCTTTTTTATGCTTGAGACTTCATTTTTAACACCTCCCCTCAAGTCCTAATGCTTAGCTCCTTCATTCCAATGCATGCCTTGAAGTGGCCTATATTTACTCCATCCAATGCTTTGGTAAAAATATCAACATATTTGTCCTTTGTACTAACATGCTCTGACTTTAGATCCTTTGAAAATCCATTAGACATAAATGTTAAACTAAGTGCTCATGAGGGTGAAGAAGTGCTAGATGTAACCTCGTATAGGTGAATTATTGGTTCTCTCTTGTATGCTCTATGACAAAAATAGATTTTACATATGTGGTTGGAGTGTTATTGCAATTTTTACAACCACCAAGGGTACCTCATATTGTTGTAGCCAAAAGGGTACTTGGATACCTCAAAGGATCAATGAATGAAGATTTCTATTATCCATTTGATAATGGACTACATGTATAAGCTTATTGTGATGCTAGTTGGACATGTTCCAAAGATGACAAAAGAAGCACTAGTGGATATGTTATCATTCTAGGAAAAAACAAAAATCATGGATGTCCAAGAAACAAGCAAACACAGTTCTCTTCTCAACCAAAGCTGAGCAAAGAGGCGTAGCACAATTCTCATGTGAGCTTATGTGGCTCAAGAAATTGTTTATTGATCTTGACTTGTAGGCCAAGGAAGCACTTATTTTTCGTGAAAACATAAGTAGCTTATACTTGGCTCAAAATATGGTCTTCCATTCAAGGTCCAAGCATAAAGAAGTGCATTACAACTTTATTTGAGATAATCCAAACTTGTATAGAAGATCTAGAATGTATTTCCTTTGCATCAAGTATATAGGTTCTTCTTTGTATAGTACTCCAATCCCCAGGAAGTACCTCAAAATCCCAAAACGAAAGATTTTAAGATCACATCTAATATTCTTCTTTATTTCCTTTATGTTGGCTTCAACATTAACTATAATGATCAAATCAACAACATATATACAAATGGAAATACTTTTGCTACCTTCCTTCTTCAGAGAAAGTGATGGCTCTACATGACTTTGATTATATCCAAATTTTACAAGATATTTCACAAGTATTTTGTTCTAGGAACTTGGGGCTTGATTAAGCCCCTAAAGGGCCTTCTTAAGCATAAATAAGTGGTGTGAAAACTCTCAACTACAAAGCATTTGGGATGCTCCATGAAGACTATCTCTTCAAGCTTTACATTTAGGAAAGCATTCTTCACATCCAAATCATACATCTTCCAACCTTTTGAGGCTGAAATTGCAATCAAAATTCATGGTAGACTTTCTATCTACTAGATTAAACGTTTTTGCAAATTCTATGCCATAGATTTGAGAAAAAAATTTGGTCACCAACCTTGCTTTATATCTATATATGCTCTCATGTACATGTATCTTTACCTTGTACATCCATTTGTTTCCAATGACTTTCTTGTCCTTTGTTCTTGGAACTAATGATCAAGTATCACTTTCTTTAAATGCCTTGACTTCCTCCTCGATGGATTTATTCCATTATGTGTGCTTATTTTCCTCTTCAAAGGAGTTAGGTTCTTCATAAGCTATAACTTGACTCATGTAGGCATAGTCTCTTGCAATGAATGAATCATAGGACACCTTTGAAAAGGGTATTTAATCCCATGTGATGATTTTTCCTCACCATTACATGGAATAAATATCCTTATCATTGGATTGGATGCTATAAATCTTGGAGTTCCTAGTTTCTCAACAGCTTCATCACTCATAGTGTACATGTCTACCCATTCATGGTTTCATTATTTGCCTTCTTTTTTCCTTTCTTGCTTCTTTCACTGGAATAAACTTCATTTCTTTTCCTTAATTTCCAAAATAATTTAGTAATATCCTCTGGTGGTGTGCTTGAAGTGGTTGCACCACTCATCACCATGCTTTGTTGTTGCTCTTCTTATAGACTTCATATGCATCTTCAACATGTAACACATCTTTGCTACCCTCCCAAGGCAAAAATGAATCAAGTATTACATCCCTACATAGCTTAAGCTCTTTCAAGCTAGGGTTATTGCATCAAAACCCTTTTTCTCTTAAGAATATTCAAGGAATACACACCTGTCTACCTTTGCTTCTAATTTGCATCTCAATTCTTTAGGTATCTGAACATAACACACACAACCAAATACTTTGAGATCTGAAAGGTTGGGTTTGTTACAACATCAAGCTTCATACGATGTGAATCCTTGTACTCTTAAGTATAGAACCTATTCATAATTTATATGGTTGTTTTTTTGTGTATCAACAAAATAAGAATTAGCAACAATCATTTCATTGAGCATAGCTCTAGCCACTTCTATTATATATATATGTTCTTCCTCTCTCCCACCCATTTTGTTGAGGTGTAAGCTACAACTAAATTTCCTTATGATTCCATGGCCATGTAGAAAATCTAAAAATTCATTTGAAAAAATACTCTACCCCTCCATCCAATCTAAGGGCCTTTATATATTTCCATGTCTCCACTAGGATTTTTATCGTCTTGAAGTGGTAAAAGACCTCTTAATTTTTCTTCATGCAATACATCCAAGAAAACCTTGAATGATCATCTATAAATGTGAAAAATTTTCTATTACCTCGAATGCATGACTCCCTTGGATGTCCCCATACATCTTGTGTATGAGATTCGATGCTTCATTGCTCACATGTGCTCCCTTCTTGAATGGCTATTTGCTTTGTTTCCTTCATTCTCAAGCATGGCACAAATGTTGAATATTGTTGATATATTTTGGTAGTGATATGTGTGAACACACTTAGGACCAAAGGGGCACCTTTTCCCTATTTAGGAGGGTTTTTACCCCGGCTTGTATATAAGCCTATAACCCTAATAGGTCACTTAGCTTTGTACATTCACTTGGTAATTCATTCAGTGTTGTGTTGTGCTCCAAGCTTCTTCTTCTTCCTTGTGTTGTTCATATGCTTGCATAGACCTCAAGCTCCAACAATTGGTATCAGAGTAGGTTGCCACTTCATCTAGGGCATCCTTAACACCCCTCTGGTCACATTCTTGGAATCACACAAAAAATTTTGAGCATACTCAAGGCCATAAAGAGTTCAAAACAACTTAGCTACGTGATGTCAAAATTTTGATTTGAGATTGTTTCGGTCTCCGAATGCACTATTACAACATCTATGCAGACGATTTTGTCCCTTTGTACAAAACATATATAGAGATTTTGGTTTTCCGATAAAAGGTTTCACAAAGCTTGAAGGGTAGTTCTATAGTTTAGTAGAGCTGAAGAGGGTAGTTCTATTCAAAGTTTTGAGATAGAGTCATTTTAGTTAGTGGACATGTGTTGACATTAAAGGTTAAGCACAAGGCACAGGAATGCATCAAAGTGTTGACACTCAAGGTCAAGAACAAGGCACAAGAACACATCAAAGAAGTGAACACATGAGAAGAGGGAGCATGTAGGGAGCTCCAAGAAGTATATGTCAAATTTTTAGAAGAAATGCCTATTAAAATACTGATTTTGACTAAAGATCATTGTAAATATCATTTCACATTTTTAAAACTCCCTTTTGTCCAAGTTGAGGCATCCTCAAGCTTGAGGATTATTAGAAGTATGTACATATCAATTTTCATAATTTATTGATTCCATTCGAGCCCTCAAATAGGCCTTGGAACCTAAATTTAACTAGACCAGACACTAGGTTTGGACAGGGCCAAAACAAGTCAAAAGCTATAAAGAGAGCTAGAGAGCTCAGTTTTTATGTTAGCTAGTTGGATAGTGAATTGATTCTTGAGTATTGTATACTTTCTTTGAGGCTTGCTAATAGAGTGTTCCATTGTTCCTCTCTTTGTTCTTACCTTGTGTGCATGTGTGTGTATATTTGTGCATACTTGTGTGCTTCTCACTCACTCACCTGTGCACTTCACTTGCTCATGGTCTTCATACCTCCCTCACATCTTTTTGGATTGACAAATATGAGGTGGATCTCCTCACTTGGTGCTTGCCAATGTGCTAGAGCAACACCAAATTTGGCACCCTTGCCGGAGATCGAGCTTTGTGGACGATCATGTGATGGTAAGACATTAAGATGCGACATTGAAATCGTAGGTAAGTAGGTAATTTTTCTATGTGCTTTACTTTCTTCATCCTCATCATTATCTCCATCATTTCTACTCTCCATCTTCTTGCATCATCATCTTCACCATTTTGCGCATACCTCCAACTTCCATATCCATTATTTCATTTCATTTGTGTGTGCAAGAGGTTGATTTGGTATGCTTGAGAGCTTGTGGTCAGAACAACATTCAACATTGGGTACATGCGGCAAAGCAGGTTAAATTTCTATGTTCTCATCATCATCCTACTCAAAGCTCAGACCATCATGACAGCCCACCAAGTTCAGCTTTTTCAAAATTCATCTACACTAGCATACAAAGCATGCTAGTGCCTCCAAGGAACCATAGGTGATTTTGCAAAATTCATGTTTTTTCAAATGATCCCACACCATTGTGACAACGCCAGACCATTGCAATTGGCTCATGCAATCACAACAATCTGAGACAATCGCGACAGTCCCATGCCATCGCAATGACACCGGACCATCGCGATAGTCCCACACCATCACAACAATGCAGTACCATCACGATGAGACCCCACACCATCACAACAACCTGAGACCATCACGATGGGCCAAGCTCATCATGACGACTCAAACACACCATCACAATGATTATCCCGACCTACACCATCATGATTGGTTCATACCATCACGACACTTCAAGACCATCATGCTTGGAACATTGCATCATGTCCGAGGCACACCATCACGAGGATCCTCCATGACATCACAATTGTGCCACACCATTGCAATGAGACCACACCATCGTGATTGGCTTAGACCATCGTGACAATCCATCAGACCATCCTTGCAAACCATAATGATGGTTCAACTAAAATGGAAAAAAACTAGGGATACTATTTTTTGCAATTTTCAAGCCAATTTCGGTATAATTTTTCAGGCAATTGTTGTAGATTGGGGCTCCCAGGCATGTGACTTTGGAAAAAATAATGTCTATGAACTGATCCTAGGAAGACCCTTTTGTTTGTTGTTACCATTTGGGGTTGTCCTCTCCAATCATTTTAGAATAAAGGATCAACTACACATCTTTAAATTGTCAATCCAAGAAGTATACAAAGACCACAACCTCTTCTAGTTAATGGAATCCAAGAACAAGAGTTAAATGATTGTTTTTCTGAGAAATTATGAAGATGAAGAGAAATATCTAGGGTTTTGATTATCTTGAACTAAACAACAGTATTTTCAATGATCTTGGTGCCTAAAGTGTGCCATTTTCTCAGCAGAACACAATTATGAAATCAAATCTCAAAAATAGTACATGTATCCCATAGACGAGACAATCGCGATTGTGTGAAATTTGATCATTTCCATCTCCAGCTCTATTCTTCAGCACTTTCTCACTCAATACTCTAAGAATCACCTCTCTTCATACACATTATTCAGAAATACACAACTGAAGCTCACAAATTCCATGGATCTCACAAAGAATAGACTCAACAAATCTAAAGAGAGTACATGAAAGGAGAAAACATGATTTTCTGCAGGAGAGCTCTTTACATTAGTTGGATAGCAAAAATAATACAACCAACCCTCTCAAAATAGAGGAAATTATCTTTTATATATTTTGAAGTGTCCCTTTTCACGCTTGAATTTTGGTCCTTTTCCCTTCTAATCTAAAAATATGCTATCAACGAGCTTCCAAAAATTCTAGAAAAAATATATATAATTCTAATTTACATGAGGAAGACTCTTCCTCATTTTTACATCATTTGCGTAAATATTTCTACAAGTTTTTGACATTTTCAAATAATTTCCCTTCAAAAAATGCTTCTTCTAACATTCTTCTCCTCCTAGACTTTTTGGCTCCAGACAAAAAATATTCTTGCTGATATATAATGAGTGCTTCCTTTACTTCTTTTTTCTTTGATACACCTGTGTCAATAGATCATGACTTTTTCTCTCTGTGATGTTCAAATTATTCACCATCTTGAATAGAGCCTTTCTGCATTGTATAGCTGCCTCTGGTTTGTCTATTACATCTTTCTTCAGGTATTTTGTGTATGCAGCTTCATATGCAGTAAGTCTAGATTTTGTGACTACTGATAGATTTCCAAAGACTTCTGATTCTCTTTCAAAAAATCCATAATCAAAGGCATCCTCAAAAATTTGAAGATAGTGACTACCCAAAAATATTGTCCTGCTATAATAGGCCATTAAACAAATTCTGTCGGGGGTTTCACTTAGATCAAAGAGTAAGGCATCAGTTGGTGAATTAAAACCAATGTAGTAGAGGGTTCTGACATCTATATCTGTAAATGTTTCTATACATGCTAGTATAAGTTGCATTACTCTGATTAGTAATATACAAGCTGGATCATTGACATCTTTGTATGTAGATATAACAAACTCTATTGTGTTAACCATATAGTTTTTTGTTGGCCATGTTCCTGCTTTAGGTCCTACTACTTTTAGAAAGTCCAGCCATTTTGCTGGAATTTGTCCTGCGTTTCTCCTCTCCCAAAATACTATCCAATCTCTTCTCCTTGCTACTGGATAATAGGCTGGATTGATCTTTAACTGAATAGGTGCCTCTTTCCAGATTTTCCTGCATTCTTTGTTGGCATCTAACCACCTGTTCCTCCATTTAGGATTGGCTTTTTCAAATAACTCCTTAGTTACATTGATATCCTCTTCATATTCCAAATACTTGTTTGATGGCAATCCTACCCTTGCAAGCTGGTAATTTTTAATACTTTCAATAATCATGCAAAAAGGTATACCTAGACCATCTGCTGCCCAATGGTGTTGGTCTGGGTTTATTCCTTTACTGAGAGAAAAATTCACAATTTGTTCTTCATATTCATTATGCATTTTTATGATTATTTCCATTCTCGATTCTCTATCTGTTAAAAGCTTCTGAATAAACTCATCTGAGTTCTCCTCAACTACTGCTTTGTTTTCTTGTTCATCAAAGTGTTGAGTTCTGTTATCATCTCCCCCTTCATACTCCTCTGCTTGTGTAGTCTCTACCTGCTCTTCAACCTGACTTTGTGGATTTTCCAAATTTTTCTGTAGCTCCTCCACTATCAACATTAAGCTTCTATTCTGAGATGTCCATAACTCTCTTTCTGATTTTTACTCACTTCTTTCCTTTTCTATACTCTCTTGCCATTCACTTCTTTCTTTTGCTATATCCAAATGTAGTTTATTATATCCTCTCATTGAACTGCAACATGTACATTGGCTTGCTTTTCCAATTCTTTGGCTTCCTTCAGTTCTGTTTGTAGTCTTAGAATTTCTTTGTTCAATTCGTCCCTCTCATCATGTGTTACTTGTACAATCTTACTTTCTTCCTTCATTTGGCCTTCTTCCATCAATAACCTGTTTATTTCTTCATTTGCTTTGGCCATAATTTGATATGAGCTTTGAAGTGTTCTGTATCTTCCTTTTATTTTCTTTAGCTCCATTTCCATTTTGCTGCTATGCTCTATCTGCTTTGCACATTTCTTTTCAAGAAATTGAATTTTGTTTTGTTGTTGAACCTCTAATTCTTCCAATAAAATTATTCTTTTGGTCAAATTCTCATTCCTGTCTTGGACATTCCTTAGTTGTTCCTCTAATTGTTCTTTTTTCTTTCTTTTGCTGAGTAATGACTCTATTGCCCTTCACAAATTCTGATTCAGCCACCATTCCTGATATAATCATGTTTCTGCTAGATAGTCTGAATTGCTCTATATTGCTCATGATTATTTTACAAGCGGATCTGATATCTTTGGGTATCCTTTCTAACCCAGCTTCAGAATTTTAACTGATCATTCATCTGCTGCTCCTTTTGTCTCTCCTCTTGCTCATCTACATCCATAAGATCTAATGCTCCTTCTTTTTCCTGATCTTCTGTAGTTGTGAACTCCTCATTATGATTTAAATCGTAAAGTATGTCTTCTATACTTTGGTTTATTTCTTTTTTTGTATTCCCTTCTTTAATCTCTTGGAAGTCCTCCTTTTCCACTGCTTTCTCTGTTTCCTCCATCAAATCTTTATCTTCTTGATTGTGCACTTAACTGCATTTCTGAGCTTCCTTTTTTGCTTCTGACTTTTTCTCATTAAATTTGAAATAAGTTTGTTGTCCGCAACTGAATTCTTTCTTTGCTTCAACCCCTTCTGCCATCATTACAGCTTTACCTTAGTATTCTCTTCTCTTCTTCAGGACTAACTTGTTTTGCTGCTTCTTCTTGGATTTGTACTCCTTGTGACTTCTGACTCATATCTTCTGGTATTTTGCTTTTCTCAGAGACTTGGACTGTCACAATTGGTGTGCTAGGTATTGATAAATTCAAACTTTTCAACATAAAATTTTCAATGTCACTCTCTGAATCTGAAGAGAACTGTGAAGAACCAGCTATCCCTGATTTGTCCATTCTTGGTTCTTCTATAACAATGGATTCCTCTTGCTTCTTTTCTTATGTTGACAATTTTCCTGTTTCCATCCTTTGTACAGGTTCTACTGCTTTTCCTTTATTTTTCTTGGTCAACTTCTTTTTCTGCACAGGTTTCTTCTAAACCTTCTTCTTCACTACTACTGTGGTCCTAGTTTCACGAGGACCTTGTAATTCCTTAAAATAAGCTAGCAATTCTACCTCTTTTTTCACAAAAACTTCTTCCGTTTCTACAACCATCATCTGATCATGCAACTCTTCATAACGTTCCACTTCTTCTTGTATCCAGTCAGTTGCTTTACACGAATAGTCTTCCAACATTTTTTGATATTGGGCTTCATAAATTGCCCTTTTATTGTTTCCTTGAGTCAGATAAGAATACAACTGTTCCTTACTTGTTTGAGGTGGATGAGGTTCCTTTGAAGATTGTACTTCCTTTTGAGCAGCTTCATGTTCTTCTTTTGTTGCTTCCTCCGGCTCCAACTCTACATTTCTAGGATCCAATCTTCTCTTTTTCACTGGAGTCACTTCTTCAGTTTCAATCCTTCTCTTCCTTTCTACTCCCCTCATGCTTGGTTGGGCTTTTGCCTCTCTTACATACATCATTTTGGAAGGACTTTTAACTCGTGACATCAAACTTCTGAAGTATTGAGCTTCTGGATCCAATTTCAATTGATCCTCCATTCGTAGAACATGATATATAATTCTTGTTAAGAATTGAGTTCCATTCATGAACTTTCTTTGCTCCCAATGTTTAGCTGCTTCCTTCAACTGATCATGGATGTAGGGAGTTACATCCATCACTCCAAATGGCTTGGTCCTGTCTTTATTATTAAACATGATCAGTGTCACTGGCTTGTGTGGCATGGTGTATCTAGGTAGTTTTATAAAACATAAATATTGAAGAAACATTCTGATTGCATATTCTTCATTCTTTTTTCCTTTGAAATCAGTGAATTTGGAATTCCCATTCATTCACTTCCTTGTTTTCTTTGTCCTTGACAGAACACCTGAAATATGCATCATTGCCCTTTCCAACCTCTAGCAGACTATTCATCACTTGCGATACTCTTTCAAAGTCTATGAAAAATAAAGGTTCATCCAACAGTCTGTGTAATCCTATTGCTTTCCATCTTTTGTAGTTGACTGCAATTTTTTGAAATTTGTAAAATTCTTGGCACAACATTGTATATTTGTGACCTCCAACTCCTACTGTAAAAATGTGCTGACCAATGATACTAAGGGTTTCCTTTAGTTCCTTGACTTTCTTCTCTACTTCTGGAATTTCCTTCTCTTCATCAGACTCTAGCTCCACTTTTTTTACTACTGCTTCATTGTCCAAGAACCAATGTCCTCTAGACAGAGTTACTGATTCTGCTTTGAAGTCATGGATTGGTAGTTCCTTTGGATTCACCATTCTGGAGGAAATATAACATCACACAAAAAAAAGAAGACTCCACCCACATGAGTCACAAGAAACATAAATAAAATCACATTTGTCTTAAGATGAAGTGAAAAAGAACTGAAAATAAAATCTCAGATGAATCTTGACTTCCTTATTTGTGTCACAGATATAACTCAATTGAAGTGATCATCACATGTGTAGCAAGATGTCTAGTGCTCTCTGACAGCTCTTTTTATATAATTTTTTTAATAATACAAAGAAAGAAAAAATGAAAAAAGAAAAAATGAATGAAAAATAGAAATATGCTAATACAACCTATATCTTGCTTGTGCTATATAACTTATATAATCAAAAGTGTAAGACAATAGTTACGCAATATAACACAGGAGCAATAGCAGAGAAGATAACAGATATAGGAGAATCTCAACAATTTTCTACTAGCAGCAAGTACAAAGATGATGGCGTTGTCCACCCGTGCGCTCTCAAGGTAGAGCTTAAATGGTGATCTAGACAACTCTAGATAGGGAGATACAAGGTAGAGGTATGCTGGCTCAACTCAATGTCTTAGGTAGTGCAGAAGTCATGTATATATAGGATCATGGGTGGCCTGCCATGGACGGCTATACATGGGCGGTAGGGCGTGGGCGGCCACCGCCCGCGTAATTGCCATACACGGCTTAGACTGGTTGAACCGACCTAACAAATATAAATGATTTCTGACTCCGACAGGGAATATTCCATGGAATATTCCCTTTACCGTCGCGCCGGGGGCGCTGCCCCCGGACCCCCACCAGGGGGCCCGCTGGCCCCCTGGGACCCCCCAGCCAGGGGGCCCGCTGGCCCCCTTGGACCCCCCAGCCGGGGCTGCTCACCGCTGCCCCGGACCCCACAATTGGGGACCCTGGTAACTCCCTTTCCTTATAATATCTTACATGGTCCAATATGACCTTCATCCAACATTCAAGTTGGGATTCCCATCAATTGGGTAATGCACGCTTGGCTTCTCCTCATAAAGGGGGCCTTACAAAATGTGCATACAATCATGAGGGGTAGACATTGATCATACTCTAACACCCCCCCTCAATGTTTACCGATGATAAATCAAGTAGGTCTCGGTCCTATGCCCATCTGTTGAAGATGCTTGTTGAGCTGCTCTCTTCCAAGTGCTTTAGTGAATATGTCAGCACAATTTGCCTCTGTTGGGCAATATTCTAGCTCCACAATTTCATCTTCAATTAGCTCACGAATGTAATGGTACTGTACTTCTATGTGCTTGGTGCGAGCATGAAATACTGGGTTCTTTGCAATAGCCATACAACTTTGATTATCACACTTGAGTACAATTGGCATATTTGATGGAAAGCCTATATCTGCAAGAATTCTCCTTAACCAGACTGCCTCACAAGAAGCAAAACAAGCTGCTTTGTACTCTGCTTCAGTGGAGGAGAGTGCGAGAGTTGGTTGCTTCCTACTTACCCAAGAAAATATTCCTGAACCAAGTGAGAAACAATATCCAGAAACTGATTTTCTAGAATCACAATCTCCAGCCCAATCTGAATCACAATATCCTTGGAGTGTATCACCTGTGGTATACAAAATACCAAAATCCAAGGTTCCTGCAATGTACCTTAGAATTCGCATTCCAGCATTCCAGTGACTCTCCTTAGGTTTGTTGGAAAACCTGCTTAACACTCCAACAGCATAGCAAATGTCTGGTCTAGTGTTGCACAGAAAAATAAGACTTCCAACGAGCTTCCTATACTTCTTAGCATCTACATCAGGCATGTTATCATCCATAGATAGCTTATGATTTACCTCCATAGGTGTGCTAGTTGGTTTGCAGTCCATCATTCCAAATGCCTTGAGAATTTCTTTGGAATATTTTTGTTGTGAGATGAAAATGCCATCCTTCCTTTGCCATACTTCAATTCCCAGACAAAAATGGAGTAGACCTAAGTCTGTCATTTCAAACTCAGTTCCCAAGCTGATCCGAGTTTGATTGATGAGTTCCTGATGATCTCCTGTAATGATCAAATCATCTACATATACAATGACAACAACTAGCTTGCTATCCCTTTTCGTTACATACAAGTTAGCATCAGAAGTACTTCTTTCAAAACCCATATTTTTGAAAAAATGATCAATTCGTTGGTACCAAGCCCGTGGAGCTTGCTTAAGTCCATACAAAGCTTTCTTCAACCTGCAAACTTTATTTTCTGAATTGGGCACCTCAAAACCTGGTGGTTGAGATACATATACCTCCTCCTTGAGGTGACCATTCAAAAATGCAGATTTGACATCCATCTGGAAAATAGGCCAAGACTTTTGTGCAGCTACTGCAAGTACCGTCCGAATAGTTGTCATGCGTGCTGTTGGTGCAAAAGTTTCTTGAACATCAAATCCTTCAATCTGTGAAAAACCCTGTGCAACTAATCGTGCCTTATACTTTTCTAATGTTCCATCAGCTTTATACTTAGCTTTCCAAATCCATTTAGTACCTATTACCTTCTTCTTTGGCGGCAAGTCGACTAGATCCCATGTATCATTTTTGAGTATACTATCATACTCAGACTGCATTGCCGCTCTCCAATCTGGATCATCAATGGCTTCTTCAATGGTGGTAGGTTCCTTTATCGAACCCATGATATCTGCCATTAGAGCCATGTTAACAATGTGTTCTGAGGCTCTTCTTTGCTCCTCTATTCTCTTTGATCTTCGTAATCCATCCGATGATGATTCTGGTGCATCTACATGTGGATTGTGATCATCAAAGAGCTGTTGTGCCCACTTCGGTAGTGGCTTACGCTGTGCAGCTACAATTGGTTGGCTTTTTATTGAGGAAATTTCTCCATCAGATGTTTCCTCCTCCTCAACTTTAACCTGTCTTTTGATAGGCACAAGGTGAGATATTTCTCCGTTTGATGAGATAGTAGATTTACCTTTATCTTCTACTAAGTGTGGTCGTTCATCAAACACCACATCTCGGCTGACAAAAATCTTCCTTGCCTCAGGATCCCATAACCTGTATGCTTTAGACTCTTCACTATATCCTAGGAAGACACACTTTTTGCTTTTTGAATCCAACTTTGATCTTGTTGAATCAGGAATATGTGCATAACAGAAACAACCAAAAATTCTGAAATGCAAAACTGAAGGCTTTTTACCAGAATATGCTTCTTGAGGAGTCATCCCCTTCAGAGCTTTTGTGTAGCTTCGATTGAGGATGTAGACTGCTGTATTGACTGCTTCTGCCCAGAATGAATCAGGCATGTCTTGAGCCTTTAACATACAACGAGCCATTTCAACTACTGTCCTGTTCCTGCGCTCAACAACGCCATTTTGTTGAGGTGTATGAGCTGTGGTAAGTTGCCTTTTCACACCATGCTCCTTACAGTAATTGTTGAATTCTGTTGACAAGAATTCACCTCCTCTATCTGTTCTAAATTTCTTCAGTTTCCTTCCTGATTCACTTTCTACATACTTATGCCACGCTTTAAATTTTTCAAAAGCATCAGCCTTCTCTCGAATGAAATAAACCCACATCTTTCTACTATAATCGTCGACTAACAGCAAGAAGTAGAAAGATCCTCCTAAAGCAGGTGTAGACATTTTACCGCAGAGATCAGCATGTACCAACTCTAGAGGAGCTTGAGATCGATTGCTGGTCTCTCTTGGAAATGCCTTTCGTTGTTGCTTGCCCATCATACAAGCTTCACAAGGTTCCTGCAACTCTGAAAATGCAGGCAAATGAGCAACCATCCCTGTTCGTTGCATCTCCTTCAAAACTGCAAATCCGAGATGCCCAAATCGTTGGTGCCATAACCTGCTTACATCTTTATCTTCTGTAGCAGTTAAAGCACTTAACTCATACAAGTTATCCCGTCGTGTGCCTTTACCTACAACATTACCTGATGAATCCATGATTTCCGCACCACTCTTATTGAAGTGAACTTCGAGTCCACGATCTGTTATTGCAGAAACTGACAACAAATTTCTTTTGAGTGTAGGTACATAGAGAACATCGGATAACTTTTTCTCAACACCTGGAGAAGTGATAAAAGAGATGGTTCCAGTTCCTTCAGCTGGACACTTGGAGTCGTTTCCCACCACTACATTGATGGATTCCCGCAGAGGCACTAGGGAACTATACCAATCCTTTTTACTAGTCATATGGCGAGAAGCTCCACTGTCTAAAATCCATGGCTCATCAACACGAGCTTGAGCAGATGAACATACCTCTTCAATAGCTACCCAAAGTTCCAGCTCTGTGTTGTTTGCAGACTCTTTGTTCTTCCATGATGATTTTACAGTCCCATTCCGTTCATCAGCTTGCTTCTTTCTGCAATCCTTGATGGCATGGCCTTTCTTTTCACAATAGAAGCAACTTCCTGTGAACTTTTTCTTCTTTGGCTTCTTCTTTGATCCCTCTGAAGAGCCTTTACCTTTTGCATTTGCTGAGAATGCAGCATCAGTTGTACTTTGCCGATTCTTCAGCCGCATCTCTTCTTCTAAAAGCATGGCACAAAACTCTTCAAATGTAAGAGGAGTTGGCCTTACCTGAGTGTTAAGGGCTGTTACTAATCCATCATACTTTGCTGGAAGAACACGTACAGATCTTCGAGCTAGCTCTTCTGGTGTTATAACAACACCAACTGCAGCCAATTGATCTTGAAGATGCTTTATCCGTTTGATAAAATCTTCAGCCTTTTCAGAATCAGAATGCTTTTCATTTGCCAATTGATTTTCTAAATTCTGTATCCTAGTGTGGTTCTTGGTCTCATATTGTCGAGCCAATATGCCCCAAGCCTCATGTGCTTTAGTAGTATGTTGAACTAAAGTAAGCACAGAATCACTTACACTAGTGACAATCGCACATAATGCATCAGCATTCCGCCTCTTCCAAGCTCGTAGAAGATCTGGATCTGGCTGAATCATCAATCTTGAATTTGCTGGATCTTCAACTGGTATAGGCTCTGGATCCAATCCATCGGTCCCATGACAGTGTCAAGTAATTCATAGGAGTCCAAAATTGCAGAAATTTTGAACTTCCAGAGTGTATAGTTGGTTCCATCCAGCTTCCCTTCAGTGAATGCAGGTGGACGAATTCGAATAGGTGCAGCATTAACATTAGGTGAAGCACCAAGACTAGTGTTCGACGATGAAGCCATCATGTAATCACTCGAATAATCTACTGATATTCTAGTCTGCTAGTAGGCTAAATAATGATACTTCTCAAGCTATTCGAACCTTACAGCTCTGATACCATGTAAGACAATAGTTACGCAATATAACACAGGAGCAATAGCAGAGAAGATAACAGATATAGGAGAATCTCAACAATTTTCTACTAGCAGCAAGTACAAAGATGATGGCGTTGTCCACCCGTGCGCTCTCAAGGTAGAGCTTAAATGGTGATCTAGACAACTCTAGATAGGGAGATACAAGGTAGAGGTATGCTGGCTCAACTCAATGTCTTAGGTAGTGCAGAAGTCATGTATATATAGGATCATGGGTGGCCTGCCATGGACGGCTATACATGGGCGGTAGGGCGTGGGCGGCCACCGCCCGCGTAATTGCCATACACGGCTTAGACTGGTTGAACCGACCTAACAAATATAAATGATTTCTGACTCCGACAGGGAATATTCCATGGAATATTCCCTTTACCGTCGCGCCGGGGGCGCTGCCCCCGGACCCCCACCAGGGGGCCCGCTGGCCCCCTGGGACCCCCCAGCCAGGGGGCCCGCTGGCCCCCTTGGACCCCCCAGCCGGGGCTGCTCACCGCTGCCCCGGACCCCACAATTGGGGACCCTGGTAACTCCCTTTCCTTATAATATCTTACATGGTCCAATATGACCTTCATCCAACATTCAAGTTGGGATTCCCATCAATTGGGTAATGCACGCTTGGCTTCTCCTCATAAAGGGGGCCTTACAAATGTGCATACAATCATGAGGGGTAGACATTGATCATACTCTAACAAAAAGAACTACAAACAAAAAAATTGATAATTTTTTCTCTCTCTTTTTTTCCTCTTTTCTTTTTGTTTTCTTCTTTTTTCCTCTTTTCTTTTCTTTTTTTTGAATAATAATTTCTTCCACTTCTCTCTCTTCCCTCCTATTTCTTTTCTTAGAAAGAGGATGAGGTAGAGTAAATGAAAATAATTTCCAAGATGTGATAATTTCCAAGATGTGATAATTTCCTTCTGGTAAAAATTCTGAATTCTTTATCAACAATCCCATGTGTGCATCAGATAACCATTTTGTCTTTTCCCTCATCTGTAACTCTTCATATTTTTTGACCTATTTTAGTATCTTCATGCTTGTTTCCTTTCCATTAAATCAGATCTGATTTTTTTTACCCAATAATACTTGATTCCTATTGTTTTTGTTTTAGGAATAAAACCATCTTCTTTTGATAAACTATACTTGGAAGTTTTTGGCTTCCATATTCATTTAGTTATGGGAAATTGTTTTAATGAGCAATGCTTGTATGTACTTTGTTCCACATTCTTCCTATCTTGATGCCTAGATGCTTTTGACCATTCCATACTTACCACCTTTCTTCTGTCTTTCAACACCTTTTGTTCCTTCATCTTTTTCCTGTTTTGATTGAAATAGATTTGGTCATGAAGAAATTTTTTTTTGTGGTTCTTTTATAGCTTCTAGTGCAAAAGTAAATCCCTCCAAGTCTGAGTCGGAGATATCCTGTTGATTTTCCTGTTCCTCATCACTCAATAAAAACATTAAAAACCTTTTGTCATTTATTGTCAATTTAAGCTTCATATTTTCAAAATCCAAAATCACTTTACATTGCTTGAGCCATGGTTGTCCCAATATCAATTTTCTCACTCATCATATGATCAGGCCATTCGTCACAATCTATTTTCATATATTCTTCATTGAACTTAACTTTAATAGATGTGTAGACCAGCTTTGTATTATTTTCCTTCTAAGGTTTTGATAAATGTTTACTTCAGTCCTTTTCAAGTTAAACTTATCCAACAAAACTGAACTGATCAGATTACTTGAGCAACCTGAATCTATCAAAACCTTGATTTTCTCATCATGAAAATTCATTGTTATGACAGGCAAATGTTCTTTTACTCTCAAAGGAGTTTCACATAAGAGGACTTCTCTAGTTTCCTTAATTTTTCTTATCCTTTCCTTAGCCTCCTGTTGAGCCTCATGCCTAATTTGTCCTCTTCTTTTTTCCTATTTTGGGCTTGATGTATTCTTCTCCATTCAAAAAACAGTTAATGGAAGATCATACCTTTTATCCTGCATCCGCTTATGAAAGTTTGGCATGATTTATCCATCTATATTAGCTAATTGGATAGCTCCACTTTTACTTATTTGATTGATAATATAAGTTCCATGTCCTTTTTTTTGAAATTTCTTCTGATGTTCTTTTACTGTGTATGCCAAAACTAGATCTCCTTCTTGATAAGTCCTTTTCTTTAATATGAAGATCATGATAAGCTTTTTGCCTTCTTTTGTCTGCATATATGCTCTTGATTGCTTGAAGCCTATAAGCTCCAAGTTTTTCCAATTCCACCACTCTCTCAGATAACTCATGTCCAGTCCATTTGTATTGACTTCCCACCTTTAGTGTTGGAATAAGGAATTCTAAAGGTAGAACTGCATTTTGTCCATATACCAAATTAAATGGTGTGGTTTCAAGTGCAATTTTGTAAGCCACTCTATAAGCCCATAAGACATGATTAAGTTGCAAATCCCAATCATTGCTATTTATATTTACCAATTTTGACAACACAGTGCAAAGTACTTTATTAGTACTTTTTGCTAATCCATTGGCTTGTGGGTGATATGGGGCTGACTTTCTATGACTGATCATGAAATATTCAGTTATGCTTTCTATTATTTGATTCAAAAAATGAGTCCCCCTATCACTTACCAATTCAATTGTAACCCAAATTTGGTGATAATATTTTCATAAAGGAATCTTGCAGTGATCTGAGCATCATTCCTTTTTGTAGCCCTAGCCTCCTGCCCATTTGCTCAAGTAATATGTGGCTACAAGTATATATTCAGCATGGGATTGTTTGTTCTGGGGGTGTATAGGTCCAATGAAATCCAACCCCCATTTACTAAATGCTCTTGCTGAAATCAGTGGTACTAATGGCATATTGTCCCTTTTATTTGGTTGACTCACTCTTTGACAAATGCCTATCTTTTTACATATGTTCTTGCATCAAGAAATAGAGTTGGCCACCAAAAACCGTAATATAATATGAGTTTAGTAGTCCTATCACTTGAAAAATGTCCTCCTGCCACTCCTGAATGTGCGATCTCTAACATTTCCACATATTTATCTTCAGGAACACAGATTCTGAAATATCCATCCATCCCTTTCTTGTACAATTGTTCTCTTATCAATTGATACTCTTCGAAAATCATTTGTAAATTCCTTGATTCTGTACTACCTCTTACTAACTTTCCTTTCTTGTTTCTTTCAATTCTTCTACTATGTTTGCACTCCAATCTGGGTTTTTCTGAAACCAGTATAAGGTTATAGTTTTTTGAATTTTGCAAGGATTGACATTCCAACAGTTGGAAAATATACTTTTTTACATCTTGAATCTTATTAGGCCAATGTACTCCCATCCTATTGAGATTATTTAGGGTGACTATCATGGAAGCATGAATATAGGGATTCCAACAATGAGCTCTTCTTAAATACTCTTGCTGCTCATCTTCTCGAGTACAATATTCCAATATACCCATATGATTGAGATGATACAAATGTCTAGCTAGCAGCATAAAATTCCTTCTTTCTAATACCAGATGTGTATTGTTTCCAGATGTTCTGCAAGGTCCCATGGTTAGCAAAGGTACTAGAGTCATGGCCCATTCTAGAATACTTTCTATTTTGAATAGATATGCATTTGGCAAGTCATCATCTAAAGGTGAACTTGGCTCTTTGGTTGGATCCTGGACAAATGGTCTGCTCTTAAATGAGTTTTTCCTTGTCTGACCACTACCTCAAATTCAAATTCCACTAGTAGGAGAAACCATCTGACTATCCTACCTGCACTCCAATCTGGGTTTTTCTGAAACCAGTATAAGGTTATAGTTTTTGAATTTTGCAAGGATTGACATTCCCAACAGTTGGAAATATACTTTTTTACATCTTGAATCTTATTAGGCCAATGTACTCCCATCCTATTGAGATTATTTAGGGTGACTATCATGGAAGCATGAATATAGGGATTCCAACAATGAGCTCTTCTTAAATACTCTTGCTGCTCATCTTCTCGAGTACAATATTCCAATATACCCATATTGAGATGATACAAATGTCTAGCTAGCAGCATAAATTCCTTCTTTCTAATACCAGATGTGTATTGTTTCCAGATGTTCTGCAAGGTCCCATGGTTAGCAAAGGTACTAGAGTCATGGCCCATTCTAGAATACTTTCTATTTTGAATAGATATGCATTTGGCAAGTCATCATCTAAAGGTGAACTTGGCTCTTTGGTTTGGATCCTGGACAAATGGTCTGCTCTTAAATGAGTTTTTCCTTGTCTGACCACTACCTCAAATTCAAATTCCACTAGTAGGAGAAACCATCTGACTATCCTACCTGTATGGCATGGTTTGTTTACCAAATAAAGTAAGGCTTGGTGATCCACAAAGAATTTAAACTTGTTAGCTAAAAGATAATGTCTGTATTTTTTCACAGCAAATATCATCCCCAACCCTTCCCTCTCAATGGTTGTGTAATTTTTTTTTGTTGAATTCAATTGCCTACTAGCATAAGCAATTGGAAAATCTAATTTGCTTCCTTCTATTGGTTGTGCTAACACACATCCCAAAGCGTAATTTGAAGCATCCACATGAACATGAAAAATTTTATTCCATTGTGGAGTTTTTAGGATTGGTGTTGTTACCAAACAAGTTTTTAAAGTCTCAAAAGCTTGGTCACACTCTTTGGTCGACTCAAATTTTATGATCAAAGCATACAAAGGTTTTGCAATGTCTGGAAACGTGTGTGCAAATTTTCTATAATACCCACAATGTCCCATGAAGGTTTGAAGTTACATTTGTTGGTCTTGGAAGTTCCACTATGGCCTTAATTTTTCCTTCATTGATTGAAATTCCATTTTTGGAGACTATGTGACCTAACATTCTCCCTTGCCTCACAAAGAACACACATTTCTCTGGATTTAAAATACTTGTATGTTCTACATTTTCTGAATATATTTTCCAAATCTTTCAAATGATCTTGTCTTTTTAATGAAAAAGTACAAAGATCATCCACATAGATTTCCATTATATTCCTAGGGAATTCTTTGAAGATGTGACACATCAATCTTTGAAAAGTTGCTAGGGCATAACCCTAAAGGCATAGACTCCCCATTCTGTGGAAAAAGCAGTTTTATGTTGGTCTTCTAAAGCTATTGATACCTGATTATATCCTGAAAAACCATCCAAAAAGCTGTAGACCCTCCTTTCCTGCAACTCTTCCAAAAGATGGTATGCTATGGGTAATGGATAGCTATCCCTTATAGTTGGAGCATTCACCTTTTTCAAGTTAATGCATACCCTAAGTTTCCCATTCTTTTTTGGTACTACAACTATAGGAGATATCCACTCTGTGTACTCAATCTCATAGATGAAATTGGCAGCCAACAACTTGTCAATGTCTTCCTTTATTTTAGCAGAGTATTTGTCATTCAATGTGTAGTGTCTTTGTTTGCTAGGTTTTGCATCAGGAGTAATACGAATTTTATGTTCACAGATTTTAGGTCAATTCCTTTCAAATCCTTGTAACTGTAAGCAAAAACATCTCTATTTTTTTTGCCAAATTTCTCAATGCTTCCTCCTCTTGATTTGTCATGTCATCAGCTATTACAATATGTCTCTCTTCCCCTTCTTCTTGAGCAATCATCACCTTCTTAGTTTGTTCCTCATTGTCATATGCCTCCCCCTTTTTCTTTTCTCTTTTTGGTTTCATTTTTAGAAGTAGTCTGCCTTCTACTTCATAGGTCTTGAAATTTGAAGGTACATCAAATTGTTTGATCTTCTTTTGCTATGTTTTTATTTTTCTCAACTTCTTGCTCTTTTTCCATTTCTTTGTGTTTATTTTTTCTATATGTTCCTGAGATTTTTTTTTTATGGCATCAGTAGCTTCCACTTCTTCCAGATATTGTTTTTTTCTAGTTTTTAATATTATTCCTTCCTCCTAGTCTTCTTCTGTTTTTGACACCTTTATCATTTGTATTCCTATGTGAAAGATATCATACCCTTCTTCATTTTGGAATTTCACTCCCACATGTTCATCATTAGCTAGATCCATGGTGGTCAAAATCTGATTCCAACCATAAGGCTCAAATTCTTCATCTTTGAATTTTTGTGGTATATAGCTCTTATCCTGTGATTTCCTTTCTCCTAGACAATCTCCTTTTCTTAGCATTCTTTTTTTATCTGTGAGGTTCCTTATCACATTACATTTCCATATTGATGATTCCGTCCCATCTTGATCTTCACTTCCTGATTCTTCACTTAATTCCTGATTTTGATGCACTTTGAACCATTCTTGAGGGGACATCACAATATTGACCATTTCTTAAATTTACTCTAGTTATCCTTCCTTTGCTTTGAAGATATAGACAACCATTTCCCCAATCTTGCACAATTTGCATTTGTCTCATAAATGGTCTTCCTAGGATGATTTCCTATGAAGTGGATTGTGGGAACTCAACTATGGCAAAAGTATGCTCTATTTCTATTCCACATATTTCCACAATCACCTTTTCCCATATTCCTAGGGGTTTTTCTATGTGTCCATCTGCAAGTTGTAATCTCATTTTAGTGGGTACTAATTCATTTTTTCCCCATCTTTCCCAAGTCTGTTTAGTCACGATAGCCACTCTTGATCCACTGTCTAATATAGCCTTGGCATGATTTTTACCAAATTGTATTCTCAAAGTTGGGTTCCCTTCTTCTCCTTCACAATATCCTCCTATTTTATCAATAGGAATGTACAAACTCTTCCAATTCTTGTTGTTGTGGATCAAAATTCTTTGGCATTGTTTCCCATTTTTTCATATTGTGTTGTAAGTGAGGATTTTGTTTTACCAATTCCTCTATTGTGGTGTGGTATAAAATTGTACATTGTTTGTCTATATTGATTTGGAAGGTTATTTGTGAATTATCTTCCTAATCAATAGTTTTCCTTGTTTCTGTTGCATTTGCTTCCCCAATTGTTGTTTGATAATTGTCAGGTTCCCCCATTTTGAGTTGTGCTTCTTGTATGTTTGTTTGCATCTTTGCATCCTTTCATGCTCTAAATCAGTCATAGGATAAGCCATCACATGGTTTGTAGGATTTGGTCCCTCTTGGATTCTTCCCTTGTATGCTCTTATCAAAGTTTCCAGACTTTGTGAATTTTTTGTCTCTTGCTAAGTTTGTGTATTCTCAGGTTGGCTATTGTATGACTGTTCCATAGTCTCTTCTTCCAAACTTTTACCCATTCTCTTTCCCATCTCCCTTTTTGTCGATTTTTCTTTTCTTTTAGAAATGGCATTTTCTTATGTTCCTATGTATGTGTCTCCTTTGTTGTTTCTTGTTGTTTAGCTTGTGCTCTTGTTATAGGATTTACAGTTACTTGATCATGGTCACGCAATTCTTCTTTCTCCATTATGTTAATGTTTTTAATGGTATGTTACTAGATGTGTTCTGTTGTTTTTGAGGGTTTCTTGGACAATCCTTTATTAAGTGTTCCTTGCCACAATCCTTGCAATAAGCTCCTTGTATTCTTAGTGTAGGAGGTTGTGGGCAGTCTCTAATGAAATGTTCTCCTCCACATCTATAACAAATTATCTTTTGACTCCCTTTGAATTGAGGTTTCTCATTGGACATGTAATTATTGGTTATGTACATGAATGTTGTTGTATCCATTTCAATTCTCCCATTTCCCAAGTCTAGGGCTTGTAGTTCTGGTTCTCTTTGTTCATATCCTTCCCACTCTTCCTGATAACCTTCATTCCAATGATAATCCTCTCTATAAGATGATCTAAGTCTTGAGCTTTCTTCTTCTATTGGTGTGTATTTTACTGGTACCACATTTGTTGGTAATGGTCGTTGTTGCCCAAGTACAAGCCTTGGTTGCTCAACAAATCCAGATTCTCTTTGTAAATTATGTTGGTTCACGTATTGTCTTTCTTTAACACTAGTTCTGTACTAGGACACTTGAGTGTCTTGGGACACTTAAATGTCCTGATTTTACACCAAATTGATTGATTTTTCTTGATGACACCCTTGAGTCTTTGATGACATACTCACTTGGATTTGATAGCCCACATCATGTACTTTTAGAGGAAAATATAATCTTTGACATTTTACAACTTCACATGTGTTATTAAATGAATACAAAAATGGGGATTTTTTAAAACTCAACTTTTTGCATAACTGAAAAAATAACACAATTCAAACATTTTGACAAATTAAATATGTTTTAGGAAATGGAAAGCTATTCATGGACTTTGGTAGTGTAAAGCAAGTGTCTAGGGATCTTTGGAGAAGGTTGAACACTTACATAAGTGATAAACATGGACTCAAACCCTGTCTTCTCTAGAGCACTGCCATTTATTGCACCTTTTAAATAATGGCTCACTATAACTTGTGTGTAAAGAAGATTGTTGAGAATTAGCAAGTTATCAATGGATAACCTTCATACTAATTGAATGCATATTTTTATTCAAAGTTAGAAGGCCTCCACTTTGAACTAGTAGCCATTCCATTTGGTGCTGACTTTCATGCTGATTGGCAAAGCATATATTTCTATGTTCACAAAAAGAACATAGGTCCAAAGGTGGAATAAAAAATTATGATGAAAAATAATAATTATTTAAATGATATTCTAAGTATTAAACCTTCCAAAATATGCTTTCATGCCATGTTTCATTCTTAATCTCGTCAAATAATATGTGATCCACAATGGTGATTGTGATAAGAATGAAAATAATTGGCATACATATTTCATTTGACAAAAAGAAGATGGCATCCATGATGGAAATGATGAAATGTTTTCAAATGATCCTTATCATTTTATGATATCAAAGATTATATCAAAGGCTTTTGAGTATGTGTCCACAAACTATTCATGATTGTACGTATAGAATTTGGTTGATGCCCACAACAAAAGATTCTTGGTTCTCTCCAAAGACATGAAAATTTTGGTGGATTTCAATAAATTATTTAGCCTCGTATATGTAAGCTTTGGTTTGTTATGTCATACATTTTTTTACTTGGTAACTTGAATGTGTACACCTTGAATGGTACCAAACTAGTGTTAATGGGTTGTTTATTGTAGAAGCATTCTTCTCTGGTATGCTTTGTCCATTTTCTTTCTAATGTACAATATTTGAGTGTTTTTCTATCTTGCAAATGCTGTGGTTTTTGATATGGACATTGTTGTTCCAAATGATTTTCTCCACAATTATAGCATTTCTTATTTGTTGCTATCCTAGTGTTTATCAAATTTGTCTTGGTGCTAACTTCTAGGGCTTTGGCAATGGCTTGTGCTAATTCTTCCGCTGGTGGGATTTTATCTTCATTTGTTCTTGGTTGGTCGAATGCTAATAGATCTTGTCCCCTGTTATCCTCTAAGTCTATTGCTTCCTTCACACATGCTCTCCTAGATCAGGACATCTCCAATAATACACCAAGGTTCTTAATTGTGCACTTCTCAGTCCTTCTATGAATAAAGATACTTTTCTTGCCATGGAGGGTACCTCCTCTCTTGGACATCTATCAATGTATTGCTTGAATCTTCTAGATGCCTCTCTGACATTTTCATCTTTTTGTTGTTTAAAACTATGTATTAGGGTACTATGTTTTATTCCATTTTTGAGAATTCCCCTATGAAGGCTTCAAGGAAAGATTCAATTTCTGGATACATTTCTTTTCTTAACGGAATGAACCAGGATAATGTAGGTCCAGTTAGGGTTAGACCAAATGCTTCAAATTGCACTTTGTGATCCTCTACTTCTTCTGCCCTAATTAATTGTCTAAATTCTGCAGCATGAGCATGAGGATCAGAATATCCTTCATATTGGTTATTCATGCATTTTGCTACTTGGCCTAAGCATCCTTGCCTAATTTTGCCACTGGTGTCTCCTTTTGATTGGAAAATCATTAATTCCTTCTGCTTCCCTTTCAAAAGGATTTGGGGAAGTGTGGACTCTCCTACCTTGTTGTTGTTCATTATTAATGTGAGTTTCATTTTGTCTTGGAAGGTCAGGTTGGCCTAGGTTTTGTTCCCAAGGTCTCTTATCTGCACATTGCCCTAAATCATTAGAGTTTTTTGGATCTTGTGAGAATATATATACACATCCCTGTCTATCCTCATATCTGCCATCCTTAAATTGTGCTACTAGTGTTATATTTAGGGGAACTTCTAAGTTTCTCAACCTAATGAGAAACTTATGCATCCCATCCTGATACACATAGGTTCAAAACCTATTTGTATACATATACTTGAGAATATTCTATAATCACCAGTTTCAGAAGGTTCATTAATTTCATTTATGTTTTCCATGTTATCTTCTTGTCCTAAATCTTTTTCTTGGAACTCTCCTATCTCTAGCTCTATCTCCTTCCTTTTTAAGTCTTGCTTAGAAGGTATGATCCATTTATTACCAGATCTCAAAATCATCCAACTAATTCACCATTCTGTGAAGAGAATCGTGTTTGTCAGGATTCTGTGAATAGATTCATCTTTTCTATGATCTTGAGAAAATTCTTGATTTTCTCACAATTGTGTGAAAGAGAACTGTCTTTTTCACAATTCTGAGTATTGGACTATGTGTTTTTTTTTTCCTTTTTCACGATTGTGTGAACAGAATCGCGTTTTTCACGATTCTGTGGATGGAATCGTGTTTTTCATGATTTTGTGAATGGAATTGTGTTTTTCACGATTCTCTGAATAGAATCGTGTTTTTCACGATTCTGTGAATAGAATCGTTTTTTTTCACGATTTTGTGAATAGAATCGTGATTTTCACGGTTCTTTGAATAGAATCATGATTTTCACAATTATGTGGATAGAATCGTGTTTTTCATGATTCTGTGAATAGAATCGTGATTTTCACAATTATGTGGATAGAATCGTGTTTATCATGATTCTGTGGATAGAATCATTTTATCACGATTCTGTGAATAGAATCGTGTTTGCCAGGATTTCTGTGAATAGAATCGTGTTTTCCACGATTCTGTGGATAGAATCATGTTTTTTCACGATTCTGTGAACAGAATCGTGTTTGCCACAATTCTGTGGATAGAATCCTATTTTTTCACGATTCTATGAATAGAGTCGTATTTTTTCATGATCCTGTGAAGGGAATCGTGATTTTCACGATCCTGTGAAGGGAATCGTAATTTTCACGATCTTGTGAAGGGAATCGTGATTTTCACGATTCTGCGAAGGGAATCGTGATTTTCAGGATCTTGTGAAGGGAATCGTGATTTTCACGATTCTGTGAAGGAAATCATGATTTCACAATTTTGTTCCTAGACAATCGTGATTGCTCCCAATCATTAAAAACACGATTTTCTTATGAAAATCGTATTCTGGGAATCGCAATTTTGTGTTTAATTCAGAGGATTGCGATTTTGTGTTTGATTATAGAATCGCGATTCTGAGCAGATTTTTTTTTTATTTTTCTGGTTCTTGATTTTTAAGTTTTTGTTTCTCAAACAGAATCGCCTTATTAAAATTTTAACATGCAATAAAAGATTTTTAGCAAAAATATTGTTGTTTCTCAAGAAAAATCAAAAATCCAAAAATCACGATTTCATGTTTTTTACAATTTTCTGTGTGTTTTTGCTCTTATCAACATGTGAAAACTTGAAATCATGCAAAGATTTATTGGATGACCATTAACTTGCTTGCTTGATCAAGAAAAACAAGAACTTTGTATTTGCAAGAAGTCGCGATTCTGTGAGGTTCTCTCACTCTCTCTCACTCAAATGAGCCTTTTTTATGAGATTTCATGCTTTTATAGCCTTTAGACAATCGATTTTGTGTAAATTTCTCAAAATTTTCACTTTTCACTGTATGATCCTTATCCCTTAGCAATTTTGTGTTTTTAATTCACAATTCTTATCTTTTCAACAAAATTTACTCGCTTTATCCCACTGATGAAAATCATGATACTGTACCCAATTCTCATTTTAATCACTTGATGCTCAATTCTTACTGATATTTTGAAATTTGATTTTCTTTACTCCCTCAACTTCATGAAACCTCTTACAATCATGTACCTCAATACCCATAAGTGCAAAACAAGTTAAATTCTTTTTCTTACAGAAAATTGCGATCTTGTGAAGAGAATCATGTTTTCTTTTGACTTCTAGCTTTTGCACTTTTTGACTTTTCTTTCCACCTGGTCCCCTTCAATGTTCTTCACCAACTCCAGATCACTTTTCACCTGCAATTATACACCATCAAACTCATTTAAAAAGTCTTTTTGAAAAATTTAAACAGCAACTTTCACTCTCGATTTTTTTTATTTCCTTTCAATTTTCAGAATTCTTTTCCACTTTTTCTCCTCCACTTTCAACAACAATCCTCCAGTCCAACTTTCTAAGAAAAAAGGAAATTTGTTTGAATTTTTTTTAATGGATTTTATGAATTTTTTTAGTATTTTGCCCTAAATCAAGGTAAACACCACTTAGGGTTTTCTTGTTTCAAGATCCATTGATCTTTTGTTTCATGATTGGTTATACTCTTCTATGCTTGCAATCTAATCAGTTTAGGAATAGAGCTTTCCAAGGAAATATGTGCTAAGAAGTGCAATTATCAATTCATGCAAAGATAAACTCAAACATTTTTCTTTTCAGATGCCAAATAAATCTTCTCTCAAGATTATTGCTTTGCCTTAGCTAAACAAATGGATCTTATTTTTTTGCACCTAGCTACTTTTCTTCACTTTCCTCAATGCAATCATGTCATCTTTTCCAAGATTAACAAATTTGCTTGGTAATTGGTCAAAAAGCACTCTACAAATGCAAAAATAGTCACATTTACCTTCCCTTCAACAATCTTGATTCAATCTTTTCACACACATGCACTTTACTCTTAAAAAAGATATGAGCAACTATCAATTTGCAAGAATTTCACAACTTCTTTATCTCAAAAGGTTAACTTTTTCTTCCTTTCCCCAAAAGACAAGCAAAGAAACCTACCTTTCATGTTTCCTTTCTTGATTAAAGAGTAGTACCTTTTCAATGTGTTCAATACCATCAACAATGGAAGATCCAGCAAGGTCCAAACTTCAATGAAGCTTTTGCTTTGCTCCCCGACAAGGGTGCTGTTGAAGCTCAAGGTCAAGGACAAAGCATGGAAGCGCATCAAGGAAGTAGACACACAAGAAGAAGGAGCAAGTAGGGAGCTCCAAGAAGCACCTGTCAAATTTTCAGAAGAAATCCCTACAAAAATAGTGATTTTTATCACTAAAAAACCATTGTAAATACCATTTTCCATTTTTATAACTCCATTTTGTTCAAGCCGAGGAGTCCCGAGCTTGAGGAGTATTAGATCTACCATCCTACCAATTTTCATAATTTTTAGACTCCGTTTGAGCCCCCGAATAAGCCCTGGAACCTATTTTTTAACTAGGCCGGACACTAGGTCTGGACAGGGCCAAAACCACTCAAAAACTATAAAAAGGGCTGGAGAGCTCATTTTTGGGGCTTGTTGTAGATTTCAGTTTTGTAAGAGAGCTCTTTGGTAATCGAAGCTTTCCATTGTTCCACTCTTTGCTCTTACCTTGTGCGCGTGTGTGTGTATGTGTGTGCATGCTTGTGCTTTCACTCACGCACTTGTGCCATCACTTGCTCGCGGTCTTCATACCGGTCCTCATGTCTCCACGGATTGACATTTATGAGGTGTAGCTCCTCACGTTGGTACTCACCATTGTGCTAGAGTGACACCAAATTTGGCGCCGTTGCCGGGGAGAGAGCTTGGAGGACGAGCGTGTGACGGTAAGACGTAGAGTAGCGATGTTGGAAGGTAAAAAAATCATCATTTTCAGTTCAGTTTTTGAATTTTCCTTCTTCTTCATCTTCACCATCTTCACCATCTCCACCCACCTTCATCTTCTCAGTTTTTCTCCATTTTTTAGAGTACATTCACCTTGTTTTTACTTGTGGTTGTGAGCAAGAAGCTTAGAGAGGGTGCAGAATAGAGGCGCTGAAGAAGTAGTACCAAAAATAACAAAAATCTGAGTGAATAGTCCCGGACAAGACGAACCTGCACCAAGTATCGCGGAAGCTGCGCCAGATCGTGAGTGAGAAATCGGGCAAACTGGGGTTACACAAAGCAAGGGGAAGTGACTAAGAAGTTAGAGAGACTCTCAAGGTGAGAAAACACACATTTAATCTATAAATTCTCAGTAAACTAAGTTTGGAAAGGGAAACGATCTGTGTCAGGTATTGTTTGGTACTGACAGAGGTGAAAAGGAGTGAATTGGGGTGATACAGAGAGTGAGGAGAGGAGAGAGGAAAGAGTAGAGCATGTGTACAACCAAAACTTAGAAAAAATCTTTCCCAAAACTTGTCTAAGTGTCAAGTATCGTTTTGCTCCCGCGGTCGAGTATCGCGATACTTAGCAAGTATCGTTTTACTCCTGTGGTCGAGTATCGCGATATTTCCTTCCTTTCGGTATCGTTTGGTCCAGCGATCGCTTTGATCAGAGATCGCGATATTCACCAGCGATCGTGTATCGTCTGGATCAAAGATCGCGTATCGTTTGGCTTAAGTATCGTGTATCGTTTCTCAGAGATCGCGATACTTACCAAAGATCGCGTATCATTTTGTTCAAGTATCGTCGATCGTTTTGAGCCAAGTATCGAGTATCGTTGGTGCCAAATATCGTTTCAATCAAAGATCGCGATATTGACCAGCGATTGTGTATCGTTTGGTTCATAGGTCGTGTATCGTTTGCATGAGAGATCGGTATCGTTTTGATCAAAGATCGGTATCGTTTATCAAAGATCGCGATAGTTATCAGAGATTGGGTATCGCCTAAGTCAGAGATCGTGTATCGTTTTCTTCCAAATATCGAGTATCGTCTTGAGCTAAGTATTTTTTGCCGAGTATCGTGGATATCAAGTATCGCGATATTTCTCAACTATCGTATCGTGACAAGGTAAGTATCGTATCGTTATACAGCGATCGCGATACCTATCAAAGATCGTGTATCGTGGAGTTTGCTCACGATACTTGTTGAAGATCGTGTATCGCCTACTTCAGGTATCGCGATACATACCAAGTATCGTGTATCTAGTTCCTCAAGTATCAAGTATCGTGTCCTACAAATGTCAAGTATCGCCTGATTTGAAGCATTTTATGAGAGACCCTGTTTCCCTGTTTTAACCCCCAGAACCCTGAGCTGGCATAACTTTCTCATACGAAATCCGTTTGCTGTGATTTTGGTTTTGTTGGAAAGCTCGTGGGGAGTACAACAAAAAGATCCTGGTTACGGTAAAAAAATACAAGGATTATTCGATAGGGTATTTTGAAGTTGACCCTTAGGAAAACTGGAAAACCAAGGTGGTCCAAAGGATTTGGAGCAATATAAGAGAACTTTGGGACTAGAAGCCAAGGCTTATGAACCTGAGATCTGGCAGACACTTAGGCAAGGATAGACAAAGCATTAGGTCATCTGAGGCTAGTGTCAACCATACATCCAAGTCTTGGGCTCAACAGCTTAGTGGTTATCCTTACACACGAAGTTCAGAAACCAGTGACTCGAAAATGTCTTTTAGCATGGAAAGACCCACACGTAGCTCCGACACTGCCTATTTACAGACACCAGAAGGTCCCTATAAGACCCAATTGGAGTATATCAGGACCAACCAATTAGGTGCTCGCATCTATGAGGATGGTCTAAGGCGATCAGTGGTTCAACTCAAAAATCCTGACCAACCCTTTGGACTTGAACACCCAGTGGTCAAGTTCGAGGAGGGTGCTTACATTGATAAGGAAGGAACCATGTATGTGGTTACCAACTTACCAGATAGGACAGATGAGTTTGGAAATATCATCCCTGAGAATGAGATAGGAGACCTAGAGCAAGGAGACCTAGGAAGAGAACCCAAGACCCCTAGAGGTAAGTCAGTCTTAACCAGAGTGCTCACTCCGGAATGGATTCCTCAAGATAACAAAAGCATAGAACTATTCGTGAATAGAGAAACGGAGGAAGCCTTTTGGAGATTTAGGCCAGATCAACCCAGCCCAGTAGTCACCATCTACGAATTCAAGGACCTAGAGACACCAGGGAAAGCTGTCTACCTAGATCACACATCTCAGAAATTATTCTTGGTATCAGATCATGACAGACATGCTTACACTTGGCAAGGTGAATCAATTTTCCCTCCACCAAGATCTAATGTTTCCCAGGGCCTCCAAGGAGCCGGATCATCCAAGGCTCATGAAACCCAGAGAGAAAGAACTAGAGAGAGACCAGAGGTAAGCTTTGCAGACACTATGGGCAGAGACATATCAGGATATGGAACGGAAAGACTTGAAAGGGAGAGACATAGAGTTCATAGACATCAAAGAGATGATCATGATTTCCCATTGCCTAGACCACGAGAACACTCAAGAACCCTTAGACCCTCTCAAGTGGTTAAGACAATGAAGAACTACTTTGATGGATTTGGAGATCCTTATGATCATGTGGCGGAGTTCAAACAAGTGCTAAGACCTGAACAGGTTGAAGACTTATTCACCCAGTTCGAGGCATTTGGGTTGACTCTTAAGGGTACTACCTTAGCTTGGTTTCAACCTCTAAACAGTCGCAACTATAGAGAGATAGGTCAGCTGCTAGAAGAATTCATTGTAGAATTTTCCAAGAGTGGTATCAGTCATAACACATCATCCTTGATCCACAGCTTCAAGCAGACACCCCAAGAAACAGTGCGACTTGCAGGAAGAAGGTTTAGACAGTACCTGGAAAGATGCCCTGTACCAGAATTACCCACATCAGCTAAACAGGTGGCACTGTTTTTAGATGGCCTATTGAGCACAAAAATTAAGGTCATATGTATACCTGAAAGATCCTAGATCCATAGAAAGTGTATACGGATATGCATTGACATAGAAGACAACTTGGGTGAGGAGTTAGGACTATCCAAACTCTATAAGGACTCTGATAGTTCTACAAGTCATACCTCTAGAGCCTCCACTGAGATAGATGAGATAGCTGAGCAAGTGGCCAAAAAGCTAGGAGTTTCAAAATAGACAAATGCCAAGGGTCACTTCAGTGAAGCGATGTTATACATGTGGAGGAGATCACATGGCTAATGTCTGCCCAATTATGACTCCACCCCAAGGAAACCCTAATGCTTTATATTGCACCATTGAGAGGAAATATACAAATCATACGACCCAAGATTGTCCCTATAACAGGCAGGCCGTTAGACAAAATTATCAGCAACCTTACCAGCAGGGTAGGTATCAGAATCAGTACCAACAGCCCTATTATAGGCCACAACAATATCAACCTCAATACCAGCAGCACTATCAGGCACCATATAGGCCACAACCAGTCCTTGGAAACAACCGCCAGCTCCGGCCAATGTGATCCTAGTTAAATATACGATGGCGGAGGAGAACTCTAATAGAGCATTGGTGCCACTAGCCATTGATACTAGAAAATGATTTTCACGCTCATGGTTCAGACTACGTCCATGAAGATAGTCCACAGGCTTATTATATAGAGTCACCTGAGCAAAGTGAGACTTCTCAGTATCAATATGAGACACCACCTATGGAACAAAATTGGGAGCCAGAATACTCCAATGTGTATACGAATCCAAACCAAGGCCCCAATTGAGACAAGTAAGACCACAGGCCCTAGAGGACCATGCTTTAGATGCCAGGGCGACCATTTCATTCGTGAATGTCCCCACCAACCAGCTCTGGGACAAGGGCAAAACATTACGATACAAGGATTTTGTCCTGAGTGCGGCAAGGAACATCTTCCTAGAGCGTGTCCCATGAATCCCTCTAGTGCACCCAAGGTTACACCCATCAACGTGGTAGCTTAGTGGCAGATTCAAGCCCAAGTAGTAGTAATGTGACTCCTGTACAAGCAGTTACTAGGGCACAGGCTGCACAACAAGCAAAACCATCTGAGCAGTCGGAGTCAAGTGAGGCAGGAGAACCTAGCAAGAGGAAACCAAGAACATGGAAGGATACCAGAGAGAAGGCTAATCGCAAGTGGAACAAAAAGCTATCCGAGCTAGAAGAAAGCCTAAGGGATACCAAAACAAAAATAGAAGACATTGCATCTCAAACCCGCATGCTGAAGCTCCATCCACTTCGCCTCATTCCACCCCACCGCCCATTGTAAATAGACCGCAATCAGGGTCTGTTCTTGCAGATCCAACCCCAGAAGGCTTGGACATGATGTTCAAGGCCTACCAGGCTCGTCTTCAAGAAGGGCCAAAGCTGCAAACCTAGACAAGAGTTACCCTAGAGCAGACTTAGAGATTGAACGGATGAAAATATGCATGAAAATGGTAGAAAAAGCTCAAGCTATACTTGAGACTAGTCAAAGTTCAATCAGACAAACTCTGTCAAACCGGATTTGCATTTCCAAGGCTTACTAGAAAGATTAGAGCAGTTGGTAAACAAACCACAAGTTTCTTTACCTCCAGGCTCAACCAGTTATTGAAAGAGGAAGCTCACCACCAATGGGAGCTTATGTTCCTAATTCCACGGATGCTGGAATACCTCCTTCAATTCAACAATACTCTCAAGAGTTCTTGCGGGAAATACAGGAAGAGAAATGGGCCAAGGAGAAGGGTTATTCCCCTCCTATTCCTGAGATTGATGATCTTCATGATCAATTTCCCCAAGACATTCCGTCTATCTATGGAGACCAAGCTGAGCAACAAGAAGATGAAAGATTAGATTTTGAATCTAATTCTTTACAAGAGTTGCCTCATTACACAGGCCCGTGGGAATCTGAATCTCTCCAGATCAGAGCTCCCACAATATTGGTAAGAAATGAAGACTCAGTGATTCCAAGAAACACTGATGTTGTGAAGAACACTAAGGTTCAATGTCATCTCACTGTGGAAGAGCTGCTCAAAGCAAAACCGGAGCTATGGAATCATGTGAAGGATCAGGTTCCAGAACTCGAATCCAATATGCCAAAAGTAGGCTCTAAGCAAAAAGTTCTAGAGATACCTCTCGACAAGATAGGAGATATGAGCGAAGGTGAAGAAGGTAACACTTATCTTCCAATCACCTATCAAGGTTACACAACCAAAGCAATCGTAGATTCAGGTGCCGGTGTTGCTATTGCGACCACCTCCTTGTGGAAACGATGGGGCAAACCCACCTTAAGACCAACGAGAATGAAACTTCAAATGGCGGATGGTCATTTTGAAAGACTCTAGGATGCTTGAGGGATAACTCTAACCACTTGTGGTGTAGAGTTTGAACATACATTTGCTATCTGTGACTTTGAAAAAAATAATGTCTACGAGATGATCCTAGGAAGACCCTTCCTACGACAATTGCAAATAGTACAGGATTGGGGAACCAACTCCTTGTACTTACAGCACTTAGGGGTCACCACCAAGGTCAATTTGAAGGATTACACCTTCAGAGATGTACCACCCCTACAGTGGAATCCTATCCACAAAGCGAAAGAAGATTCTATCTCCGTGCATTCTGGAAGTTCACCTGATCCATCCTGGCTGCATGAAGATACTCACTTGTGGATGTGCAAGGTCGCAGAGGAAGAGGAAAAGCGCCTAAAAGCGAGAGAAGAAGGAACTTCCCAGGAGATAGACCAATAAAAGACCCAGCCTATACACCGATGATATTTCCAGATGAGGAATTTGAGCCTCATGGTTGGGCAGAAAATCTTAGCTACCATGGACATAGCAGTCAATGAAGAACAATGGACACCTCACTGTGATGAGGAGGGTTATGATATTTCAGTGTTCATGTGTCAGCCCCTGCTGGAAGAGTGTGATCCTAGTGAGTCATAGAAGAAGAAGAGAATGACGATGATCTAGAATCCATTGTGATGGATACTTACTTTGACTCAGAGGAACACTATTTAGCAGACATAGGAGTGTTAACCCAAAAAGAAGAAGAACCCTCACGAGTATTAAAACGATAAATTCAAAGGAAGGAAATGAAGGAGGTCAAGAAAAAGAAAAGAAAAGCAGTGAAACAAGAAGAGGAAGAATCATTGTTTGAAGTACCAGATAATTTCAAGAAATATGAAGTGGAAGACCAAAAAATTTTGGTACGGATGCCTAAGAGAGAGGCCATTATAGGAGAAGCATAGACAATAAAGAAAAGACCAAAAAAATTGTAGTGACCATTGAAGGGAATGAAGAACGATGTACGTACATAGGAGATGACCTAAGTGCAAAGAAGAAGCAGAGCTTGTAGCTCTATTAAGGGAATATAGGGATGTGTTCGCATGGCACTATAGAGACTTGAAAGGAGTAGATCCAAAGATTTGCTCTCATACGATTCCGATGACCGCTGATGCCAAGCCCACCAAACAAAAGCCTACACATATAATGACAATTATGCAGCCAAAATAAAGGAGGAAATTGACAGGCTGATTGAAGCTGGATTCATCTATGAGATTGAGCACACTGAATGGGTGTCCCCCATTGTGGTGGTGCCCATAGAAGAATGGGAAATTGCGCGTGTGCATTAACCTTAAAAAAGTTAATGCCGCTACGATCAGAGATAGTTATCCACTTCCAATCACCGAACATCTATTGGAGCGTGTTGCAGGCAAGGAAGTTTA